>JBBPBS010000629.1:8606914-8624003 GCA_037974835.1 Cicer judaicum | reverse complement strand
TCATATATATTTTACTTTAGTTTTTTTTTTAAATATTCTATTTTAAAATTAATATACTAATTTTTTTTTATTATTTTCAAAATGTTACATCTTAGAAATACGTATGTGAAGCAAAAAATAAAATAAAAAACACAACTATGTGAAGAAAAAAAATTAAACATAATAGTTGGTCATATCATAGAAAGGCATCCTTCTACACAATTTTTTTTTATTTTATATTTTAATTAATTAATATAATGAACAAAAATAAAAAATAAAAAAATTAATAATAATATACAAGCAATGAAAATTAGTAAAAATAAATTATAGAGATTTAGTACATTTGTGAGTAATGTTGTTTTTCTATTCTAAAAAATGGCGGGGAAAGAAACGTGATAGAGAGAGTTTTGTTGCAAAGTTATTTTTTATTTAATGATAGACAAATACTTTAAATACAAATTAAAATGAATAACTGAATAAAATTCTAAGTGGCTAAGTGCAAAATAAATAAGAAACTCCTTTATCCACTAGCAACAAAATAATAGTTATTTTGTTTTGATATATTTAAATTAAGTTATAGAAAACTAACTACCTATTTTGCCATCCTCCAAGATATAACTTACCTCTGCCGGTGACAAGTTTTTTTTTTCCTCTAAAAAAGAAATAAAATTTGAGTATATCTTACCCAAAAAGAACATGAACATGCTAAACCTTTTGTGCGTGTTACATTGTTTAAACAACAATATATATTAATTTATATTTTAGTAAATAAAATTAATTACAAAATAGGAGGTCGTCTACCACACAAAATAAGAGAGTTGTTAATTTTATTTGCAAATAAATCTGACAACAAAATAAGAGAGAGTTAGTTGTAAAATATGAAGAAATTGCTAATTTATTTACAATAAGATGCAAAATAGGAGGGACTTTTTAAAATATATAGCATGTTTATTTCTTTAGTCTATGATATATTCAAATTCAGATTCTTTTAAATAAAAGAAGATACATTTATTTACAATATTATATATAAAATAGATGTAAGGAATAAAATGCAGGACGATATCGATTATCCGATCATGATCTAAAATATTATCCGAATGTTACCAATAATTCTACTAAATCTCTATAACTTTTTTTGTTGTATTTTTCTTTTACTATTTTTCATTAATTTTATTATTATTATTAATTAATTGATAATCTTTTAATTATTTATTTATTTATTATTTTTGTTTATTATATTAATTAATAAGTAAAAATATGCGTAGAAGGTCACATTCTCATTATGCAACCAACTACTATGCCCAATTTTATTTGTTTCACATGGTCACATTCCCAAGATGCGACCTCCTGAGACCAAAAAAAACAAAAGATATTTTAGTATATTAGTTTCAAAATAGGATATTTTGGAAGAAAAAAAAAATTAAAAGTGGGACATATTTGAGTGGGATAGATTAGCACGTAGGAGTGATAACAAATTATGTTGAGCTAGACTTAACAATACTTGAGTTTGATCGGTTAAAAAAGTTCAAGGTTTAAGTTTGACTTATGACCTATCATAGATTTAGTTTTGTGTCTCGAGCCTAACCTTGACAGTAGTTTGATATGATATGTTAACCTACTTAAAAATCTATTTTATTTTAATATCTTTGAATAAGTTATCAGACATATATTTAAATAAATTAACGAGTTAATATTTCACTGAAATTAAGTTTTATTTTGATATTTAACATGATATTTAAAAATATCCTACTTTATATGATATTTTACTTCAATTCTGTCTTAAAAATAATAGAAAGTTAATATGCTTAAATTACGATAAGTTTAATATCTAACAAAAGATCAAAATTTAATATAATAATTATAGTAGTAATATAAAAATATTATTTATATGTATTTAAATATGCTAACCTGATATGTCTAATAGGCTTTTTATGTGGCCTGTAACTTCACTTTTCTTTAACTAAAAAAAGAATGGTCTGACCTAGGTGTGAGGTAGGCTAGACTATAGGTTCTTGTTGGTTGACCTATTTCCACCCCCAGTAGCATGCTTTTTATTACTATATTAAATTAAAGTTAAAGTAGAAATTATAGTGTACCGAAAAATAATTATTATTATAGTATTAAAACATTTAAAAGATTCTAACTTAACTGAAAAATGCTGATATTGTTGGGTTGAACGTCATATCTCAAGTTCAAACTTAAGACCTCACAGTTATTTGTGATTTTATGGGTAGTATTTACTATCCCTTCTATAGGCTAAATAAAAGTATTTAAAAGTTTCTTCTAAATATTATTAAAGATTTAAGTAAATCTATTCAAATATAATATTGTTGCAAAACTTGAAAGTTAATAGCTCTCAACTGTGATTTTATTAGCTCTCAACTTGCTTCAAATGATCATGTTGAGAAAGGAACTTTGTCCCTCAATTGTTGGGCTCCTTAACTACTCCAAAGAGTGTTAAGCACTATGTATGAGTGCTTTGAGCTACTAAAATTAGAAATGAGATTACTTGAATATGGTGATGAATGCTATGAGGTTTCCCGTGAAGGTGCAAACACGAGAAGGGGGGGCGAAGGGAGGTTGAATTGTGTTTGACAAAGTTGATAACTTTTTGCTAATTTGATGAAGGTTGGTTGGTTTTTATGAATTACTTAGATAAAGCGCAATCAAATTCAGAAGCAGTAAACAATAAAAGCATAAATAATTTGACACATATATTTATCTTGGTTCACCACTTTCTTGGCTTCATCCAGTCCATTCATTCAGAAGGCTTTAATCCACTAATTCAAATGCCTTGAATTACAAAACACTTGATCTTCCAAGTCAGTCTTCCCAAACAACCTGACAACCCTAGACTTTTGAGGAACTAACCACCTTGACCCTACAAGTCAAGTCTTCTCCTAACAACCTAAGAACCCCAGATTGAAGAAGGAACTAAACTACATTCCGGTTGGATACAAAAGAATGGAACTTGAGTAGTTGCTTCTAACAAAGCTGATAATAATAATAATTCTCACACTATAAGAAAAGAACACTCATAAAATATTTCTAACCTAAACAAGTGTTTCTCTCTTTGAATTCTAAGATGAATTGAGAAACTTGAGCTTGAGTTCTTATACTTTTTTCTGCTTTTCGATGCTATTCTCCTTCAGCCTTGAATGTCTATTTATAGCAAAAATTTGGGCTTCAATTTAGTCCTTGTTTAATTATGAATTATATCTTGTTCATATTGAGTTTGTAAATTCTTCAAATTAATTCTATTTCTATTTTGTGTAGATTAAGTTTGTAAATTCTTGAGATTGATTGTGTTCCTATTTTTTGTAGATTGAGTTGGTAAATTCATCAAATAAACTCTTCTTCAAATCATGATAAAATCTTCTTCAAATCTTTAATTAAATATTCTTCAAGTATTGATCAAATATTCCTCAAATCTTAATTAAATCTTCTTTAAATCTTCCTCAAATATTCTTCCAATTTTGACTATATATTCTTTTCAACTTGGTCAAAGATTTTCTTCAATTATAAATTTTGAATCAAATCTTATTTTAGATTTTCTTCAATTATAAATTTGAATAAAATCTTACTTTAGATTTTCATCAAATATATATTTGAATCAAATCTTACTTTAGATTTTCTTCAATTATAAATTTGAATTAAATCTTATTTTAGATTTTCTTCAAAAATATGAATCTTCTTTCATATATACTCTTTGATGTCAAATATATTGTTCTCATAAAATAATTTTGTTAACATCAAAACTCTAAATGTAAAACCAACTTAGTTCCAAAATTTTGATCAGTTGAGAACATGGATAAGGGCTTGTCTAAGATCGGATACAAAATCTTATTTGTTTAATGGCATCCCTTTTGAGGAATTTGTGATGCAACTTGGTTTGAGGCAATGAGGCTCTTTGTCTTCTTTTTATTTTTATTGGTTGCAGAAGGTCTTAGCATTATGTTAAATGCTTCAGTGAGGAGTAATCAGTTTGTTGGTTACAAAGTTGGAAAGGTTTAAGATTTTCATGTTTGTCACTAATAGTTTGTTGATGATACTCTCATTGTGGAAGAAAAAACTTGAGCTAACATTAAGACCATCAAAGCAAATCTACTCTTGTTCGAATTGGCGTTTGGTTTAAAGGTGAATTTTTGCAAAAGTATTATAGTGGGGGTGGAAGTTAACGAATTTTGGTTACTTGAAGCAACTCTGGTAATGTAAAAAAGGTTATATGTCTTTCAAGTATATTGGTTTACAAATTGTAGATAATCCAAAATGTTTTGCTTTTTAGAAACTGGATATTGAAATGGTTAGAAGAAGGTTTGTACAAGTGGAGATCTCTTAACTTATTAAAGTTGCCCTTTTTTTTCCTACCGATTTATTTTCTTTCCATCTTTAAGTACCATCTCTACTATTGAATATTTGTTTATAAAATTCATTGGGTTAAGTGGGAATTAGAGTGTAGGGAATATGAGAAGGGAGGTCTTTGGGATGCAAAATCTCAAACATTATAACATAGCTTTGTTGTGGAAGTGGTGTAGAAGTTTAAATGTGGATAAACATGGTTTAAAGTCTTATCTAATAAGTATGGAGATCTTGAGTGTGTGAGGGGCGGGATTAAAGAATATGATTGTGGGTTTCAATTGGTGGAATGACATTCAGGGGTTGAATATGGGGCAAAGGTGTGTAATAGAATTAGTTTTATGATAATTTACTAAAGAATGTAGGTAACAGTATAGATAAAAGATTTTGTTTTGTTTTTTTTGTTTTTTGAGGGGGACGGGGGGAGCGGCGTGAGGAGGCTTGCAACATTCATTGGGTTAAGTGGGAATTAATGTATAGGGAATGTGAGAAGGGAGGTCTTGGGGTGCGAAATCTCAAACTTTATAACATGGCTTTGTTGGGAAAGTGGTGTTGAAATTTAAATGTGGATAAACATGGTTTAAGGTCTTATTTAATAAGTATGGGGATCTTGAATGTTGGGGGGGGGGGGGGGGGGGGGGGGGGGGGGGGGGTTAAGGAATGGGCTTATGGGTTCTAATTGCTGGAATGACATTCAGGGATTGAATAGAGGGCAATGGTGTGCAGTAGAATTGGTTTTATGATAATTTACTCAAGAATGTAGGTAATGGGGCAGATACGAGGTTTTTGGCTTGACAATTCATTTCCTGTAGGTTTGTTGTGTGATAGTTTAAGTAGGTTTTTTGGATTAGTTAATGATAAAAATGTTTCGGTGGCTTTGATGTTTAGATTGGGTTAGGAGGATGGAATAGTTAGTGGTATAGTGTGTGTCTTTGTAGGTGAATGTTCTTTTGTAGGTTGATGTTCAGGATACATGGTTTTGGCTCTCCAAAGAAAGTAATACTTATATAATTAAAAAGGCCAATCATGTACTCTTGAGGAACTTTCCAAGTATTGAGGTGCCGATGTATAAGGTTGCATGTATCAAAGTGGTACCTTGAAATGTTTCATTATTTGTGTAGCATTTGTTGCTTAATCAAATACCTATGTAGGAAAATTTGATTAAAAAAGGTTCTTCGAAGGTGTCATCTCACTTTTGTGTGAGTTGTTTCGAGATGAAGAAACCGTTCAATATCTTTTCTTTGAGTGCTCTCGTTTTGGATTGGTATAGGGGCAATTGTGAAGTGGTGGAACATTCATAGTGTGCTACCCAACGATTTTCTTAATCATGTTATTCATTATGAAGGATTAGGCTTTTATAAGAGAAGAAATGTAACACCCTGATTTTTAACAACGCGGGTGTATTTTTTTTCAAAACAAATTAATAAAAATACCATGTCGTAACCCAAACGACAAAAGTCATAAATAATTACATCATAATAAATAACCGCTCAAAAATAGTTTGTTTCAAATACATAAGTTCCATTGAGACAACAACATGACAATAAGGAAGAGAGATTAAAAAATTCATAAATAAAATCCTAAGTTGATCATTAATCTAATTGAGGGTGACTGGATAATGAGAATCCACAAGCGGCATCAAGCCTCACTGTCGTCTTCGACGTCGTTGCAATTCCAGCACGACTCCAAACTCTAATAACTTGGGGAGTAAGCCGATCCGCAATAATGTAAAGGGTCACCAACCGAAATTAACAAATAACACTTAACACAATTCTTATATTTTCAAATGCTCAAGAGAACCTTTCGTCTTAGCATACTCCTTGAAAGAGTTTTCATATGTTGAAAAATGAAGTTTTGGACAAATTGCACTGTCGTATTCGAATACAACATTTTCGTAGCCGAATACAAGTCAAGTTAGTGGAAAAAACAACATATTCGTATTCGAATACAAGGTTTCGTATTTTTAGGGACTTATTTGTGGTTGTGTGGAAAATAAATTTGTTGGGTTTGAAGTGTAGATTTGGGGAAAATGAATTTAATGCTTTTACAGGTGAAAGTTTGGAGTTGGGTTTTTGGTGAAATTGATGAGTGTTTTTGTGAAAAAGGAATTTGATTCATCTATGTGTGTTGTTGAGGAAAAGAAATTTGATGTGTTTGAGTTGTGGTTTGTGAAAATTAGTTTGGCATGGGTTATGTTTGAGTTTTGTGGAAATTTATGGTGATTCCGGTTTGGTGTGCTTGATGTGTTCATAAATTAAAATTATGAAATTTTGGAGAAGAAACTTATGTGAATTGGTGGAAAATGAATTTGATTCATTTATGTGTGTTTTGCGGAAATTAAATTTGAGATGTTTCAGGTGTGGTTTGTGACACTTAATTTGGCATGATTCATATTGAAAATGTGGAAATTTATGGGTGATTGATGATTGAACTTATTGTAGATTTTGTGGAATTTGAATTGATCGAATTTAATGTAAATTGTGGATTAAATTTGACGTGTGGTGGTGAGAAAATATGCTTGAGTATGCTCTATGTGATTGAAAAATCATTAGTGTTAAATGAGTATTAAAAATGGGGAATCTTTTAATATTTGTATTTACTTAATGATTGTTGTGGAAAGAGTCAGAGTATGCTCATGTATTTCATAGTACATGGTGACCACGATGGTGCCATCGTGATAGTGGTGACTGTGATGGGCCACGAGATGATGCCATGTGATTTGTTGGTTCATCTTATCCTTACGGGGATTATCGCGTCGTGCTGATTTGTGAGAGATTGCACTCTAGAACATGTTGATCTGTGAGCGATTGCACTCTAGAAAATAGTGTAAGGCATGTGATAGGTGACACTTTAGTAAATCGTGCGGGCCTGTGATGGGTGGCACCTTGATAATTAGTATAAGGCCTGTGATAGGCGATACAATTATGATTTACGCCCATTCGAGGAGGGTTTTGATTGGAATTCCGAGTCCATGCATTTTGGCATATACGCATTGCATTAGCGTGCTTGGCACGCAAGTCATGTTTGATTTAATGTTATGATTGCATGTATAAACTTAAGTTGTTGTGATTATGCCCAAATTGCTAAGTGTGATGGTTTGGATTTGTGTGCATGTGTTGATTGATTGCGAAACCTCGCGAGTCATGTTTGATTCAAGATTATGATTGAGTGTTTGAACTCAAGTGGTTGTTGTGGTTGTGCCATAATTGCTAAGTGTGAATGTTTTGGATTTGTTTGTAAGTGTAATTGATTGCAAAACCTTTTCGAAACTCAAGTTGTCATGGTGATTGTGCTATAATTGCTAAGTGTGATTGTTTAGATTTGTGTGTAAGTGTTGATTGATTTAGAAACCCTTTTAAAAGCCAAATTTTGCTGTCTTCTGCTGTTTTCTGATGTATGTTCGAATACAGAAGGTTGTATTCGAATACAGACATCCTATTTTAGCTACTGACTTATATGTAGTCGAATACAGAATGTTGTATTCCAATACATACATGTTGTTTTTGCTACTGACTTATGAAGCAACCTTGTATTCGAATATAGAGATGCTGTATTCGAATACAACAGTGCAGTTTTGTTAAAAACTTCATTTTTCAACTTTGTTTATGCATGTCTAGCATATGGAAACCCTTTCAAGGTGCATGCTAGGTTGAAAGGCCATTTTATGCATTTGAAATTTAAATGCTATGTGTTAATTGTTAATTTCGGTTGGTGACCCTTTACAACTATTGTGGAAATCTTGGCTTTGCCCTCAGATGAGAACCAGGACCATCCTACCGGTTAATACCCTGTAGATGGGAAGGTAGTTGGACACACCTGACTGGAGCTGTGTTAGGAGGATCTTGCAGGGTCCGTGGATATCACTCGGTGTTGTACAATTTTTTGTAGTATGATCAGATTAGGTGGACGTATAGGGACTAGATGTGTTTATTTTTTGTTGTATTTATTTTAATTTGGAAGACTGTACCTATACCAATATTGCCACGATGACATTTTATTTTGATGGGTCCATGTACCACATTTTGATGTGACGTGGGGGGAGTTAAAATTCTTGGGGCAGTTCTTTTGTACAAGTATGCTGAGAATACCCCACGGGTATGAGCTATGTTTGATAGGCCTCATAGCCCTGGTGTATTTTGATGTTTGAATACTTTGAATTTTTATTTCAAAAACTATTCCACTGCTTGTAAATATTTGTTGACTTTGTTGTTATGTTACGACTTAAATATTTATCCAAAGTATTTCCTTCTTTATTTATTCGTTTTTATGAATTTGTTTTTTTTTTAAAAAAAAATACACCCGCGTTATTAAAAATTTGGGTGTTAGAATTGTGGTATCAAAACTTTGGTTTGAATTTCTTTGGGGCTATGGAGCTTTTGGTTATAGATTGTAGGTCAACCTATAGGTTGGAAGTCATTATCTGATCATGCGTCAGGGTAATTGGTATGAGTTGTTAGATCAGGGGTAGTTATTATATGTTGATATAGTCGAAAATTAGTTTTGGAATTATTCGAGTTGGTTTTGGGAAAAAACTACCTCCAAGAAGGAACGACGTTGCAAGAATAAACGTCAGTAGGGATGATCAAATGGTTGAAGCTACGAATAACATGAATGTTTCTGTTGCTGCACAAACTGCTACAAAGACTCTACGAGATCTGGTGAAGAGGGAAAATGACATTTTCCCATTCACAATATTTCCTAGTCTAAATTTCTCACCCTCAAACAGAAGTTGCAATATTTCATCAATAGTTGGAGTTTCTAACTCAATGATTTTGCCTTTAACTTGATATATTAAATAAGATCCTTCTTTCTTGAGATTACAGTAAAATACCCTAACTAATTTAGGATAAATAGGATCGTTATAGCCAATGAATTCCTCTAAATGTTGTGCCCTAAGTAACTCAGGAAACTTAAAAGCAGAAAAGGAATCAAGAGTACCATACTTAGGAGTAATGAGCCTTTTGTCGGACCCACTGCAACATGCTTGGTTATAGTGAGATATTCGAATTTGGGGAGGGTTTTTGGGTTTGAGAAATTTGAACATAGCGAGTTAAGATTGATGTTAGATGCAATAGTTGGGTATCTTGTTTTAAGTAAGAGAGGATGAGATTTGTGGAAGGGATGGAGAAGAGAACGGTTGTATCCGAATACAAAAAAATAGAAAATAACCTAAAAAACATGAAACAACTTTTATATTGGGGAAAAATGCAAACCTGTATTCGACTACACACTGGTTGTATTCGAATACAGGTTGTTCTGGGAACGTGTATTCGACTACACATGCGGTGTATTAAAATACCACTACAAGAATATATCAATTTTGTGAGGACCAAAAGCCCTCACAAAGGGAAAAAAACAGCCACAAAGGTGGCTTTTGTGAGGGCTTTTGGCAGCCACAAAGAAGCTGGTCACAAAATTTTGTGAGGGCTTTTGCAGCCACAAAATACAGGCATTTGTGAGGGCTTTTGCAGCCACAAAAGTCTGCCTTTGTGAGGGCATAGGCCGCCACAAAGGATAGGCTGAATTTGCCTGATTGGACGTTTGTGAGAGCTTTTGGCCGCCACAAAGGATTGCTGACTGGATATTTGTGAGGGCTTTTGGCCACCACAAATGCCAAGCTGAATTTGTGAGGGCTTATGGCTGCCACAAAGGATTGCTGATTGGACCTTTGTGAGAGCTTTTGGCCGCCACTAATGCCAACGTAATTAATAAATTAATTTTAAATTCTAAATTAATAGTTTATTACAATATTATATTTAATAAATTAATATAATTATAATATTAAAATTTAAATTATAATTAAATTAAATTTGAAATATAATGTAATTATAAATTAAATTTAATATATATATAATAAACTAATCTTAATATAATTAAAAATTTAAAATAAAATATTTAAATTAAAAATAAAGATTAATAATTAAATTAAAGATTAATTTAAATAATAAAATATTTAAATTAATAAAAAAATATTTAAATTATTAATAATAAAATATTTAAAATTTTAATTATTAATAATAAATTTATAATTATAATTAAATATTAATTTAAATTAATGTAAATTATAAATAAATTATAATTTAAATTAAAATTTAAATAAAATTAAAATTAAATAGTAAAATTAAATATTAAATATTAAAATTAAAATAAATATTATATATAAAAACATAATATTAATAATAATTAAAGCTAGCTATAGCAATTATGACAAAATGAAATAAAACATGCATTCCAAAATTAACAATTAATGTCTTACAAACCTTAAATTAACAAATAATGTCTTACAAAGTGGAAATTAATTAAGCACACAATAATGTCATACAACCCAAAAATAATATTTTCAAATTCTTCAAATCACATCAATCGTCATAATAATTCGTCTGATCAGCTCCACTCCCACCATCATTATTTCCTGCATTCATACTCGACGAAAGAAGTCCCTCAAAAGTATTATGCATTTGTGTTGGAGGAGACATCATACTTTGAAATTGAATTTCATCTTCAATGGCACCACCAGTAGTCGAAGGAGGATCCCTAGCTGGCTGAGGTTGATTTAAATCTGGTCTGATCAACCCAGCTGTTGGCATAGTTGGTCAGTATGCAGTTTAATGATCTGGTTGAGGTTGAGGAAGTTGATGTGAAGATGATGGAGCATACTGATAATTATGAAAATATTGTTGTTGCTGAAACATTGGCTGCTGCTGTTGCTGGAAGGCAGATTTCGAAGGATCCTAGTGTTGTTGTTGGAAATTTGGAGGCGGTTGCTGCTGCTGGGAGTATTGAGAGTAATTTTGTTGCTGCTGGAAAAGTAGTTGTTGATGCAAGTATTGAGGCCGAGGCGGGAACTGCTGATGAAACACAGGAGGAAATGAAAATTGTTGTTGTTGAAATTGCTGATGCTGCTAGAACTGCTGCTGCTGCTCTTGAAACCTCTGTTTCCACTCCTCATTCAATTTATCATTTGCGGCTTGTATCAGCTGCTGTGTCCTTTCTTCTTGCTCACTTTCCCATTGCTCCTTTAACTGGTCAAGATTATCTATCGGCGTCGGACGATGAGATCGATCCGTACTAGCATAAGAAGAAGACGTCTCAGTCTGAATATAGCCGGTTGGACCTTTCACAAAGGTTGATGATAAAGTACCGGCTCCCAGCACACGCCCTTTGTACTTGCCACCACTGATGTTCATAAAATTTGCAGTCTCATATTGTTTCCGCTGCACTGGAGTAGCTCGCATAGCAGGAGGAAGAGTAGCTTGATAATCATCCCATTCTTTCATGACTTGTTCAAGTTGTTCCTATATTAGAAATCAAAAAATTAAAAATTAAAATAGTTAATAATTAATATATAATAATTTAAAGGTGTAAATATATAATAATCAATATATAATAATTACCTGAATCGTTTTTGATAACGAATCAATATACTCATTTCCAAGTTGCTTTTCCTAAAATATAGCGATGTATCTCAGCCTGAGTGACCTCCCTGAGTGACCTCCCTGAGGATTAACATGAAGATAGCGATGTATCTCAGCCTGAGTGACCTCCCTTCCAAGTTGCTTTTCCTAAAATATATTTTAAATTAATGTCAAGTTTTATAAGTTGGTGAAATGTGATGATTAATTGAATAAAAATTAATAGATATATATTATAAATAATAATTAATTACCATATAATATTTAATTTTCCCAACACACATGGAACCTCACTTATGAGTACTGGTACCCCTCTCAGATGCTCCATTAATCTTTGCTTTTTCTCTCTTCTGTTTGTAAGCATCTGTGTTCCACTTCCTCCCCAAAGCAGTCCAAACATTTTCACCAATCCAATTAGGTCGTTTATCCTCGCCCTTATTACGTGCGTAAGACAACATAGATGAGAGACGCTTCAAAAAGCGATGGTAAAATGAAACCAAAACTGCGGCATCATGCTCTCTTTTCCAAGTACATTTAGTCTGTTGTTTGTTTAAATTTAAAAAATATTAAAAGTATAATTCAATTAAGCCATCAAATATATGTATATATAATTAATTAATTAGTACTTCAATAAATTAATGTAATCACTTACTTTGAAACAATGTAGAAACTGATCAACTTCCCTAAATTGAGGTGTCTTATCCTCTTTAATCTCACCCCAAGACAACCATGGTTTTTTGTATTTCTCTTGTATGACTTCAGCAATTGCCTTTGCAGATAGTTTAAAAGAAAGATATCTTCAAAATTTACACGCAAATTAAATATAAAAATTAATTAATAAAATAATGTAACATGATATGCAATAATAAAATATTTAACAATCATAGTTTACATACTCTGGAATTATGACAATGCAGTTGTAGAAATCAACACATCCGGGTTCCATTATTTCGTCTAATGTATAAGGCTCTATTGGGACCTCCGGATATAGAGGAATAGCTCCACCACTAGTACTAATGGTCGGCATCGGCATGAGAGATGTGTCATTAACAACACGTGGTCTAGCAACTTTTTTCTTACCACGTGATGTTTTGGATATTCCTTGTATTGCCACCGTTCCTAGTCCTCCTGATCCATCTGAACCTCCTGAACCTCCTACTCCCACTGAAGCCATGTCTATATATATATACATCCATATCCATACATATATATATATATATATATATATATAATATAATATATGTGTGTATGTACAATTAACATAAGATTAATTATACGTAAACAATAATGAAATAAATAAATATACATAAATAAATAAATAAATTTTATACATACTGATATACATATATATAATAATGAAATATACATAAATAAATTTTAACACTCACATAAATAAAGAAATATATAATATTATACATATCGATATCCATACAAATATATATATATATATATATATATATATATATATATATAATGCCTAATTAATTAATTGTCTTCGTCTTGGTCATCTTCATCATCAGTATATTCATTTGATGAGTGAGTTAAGTCACTATTGCCTTCATCGTTCTCCAATTCATCTATTTCTTGTTCATCAACTTCTTCTCCAATGTGTGACTCATGACAAAGTTGACTAATAGTCTCATCTCCAATCACATGATCCAAATTTGACATTTCATCCATTTGAAATGCAACTTCTTCATTTTGACCTGCTTCAACTTCTTCTATTCCACTCGTTGGTCTTGTTTTGATTGCAGCACACCAACCTTGCTTGCTTCTGACAGTTGATGGATAAGGAACATAATACACTTGCCTTACATTATGGGCCAGGGCAAATGGATCAAACTGTGGATATCTTTTGCTCATTCGAATGTCTATAGTATTGAATATCAAATTGATTTTAGTTCCTCTGCTAGATGGATCAAACCACTTACAGTAAAACAACACCACTTTTTTCGTTTAATCTAGGAACGTGTAGTCAATTTCATAAATATGCCCAATTATGCCATATAAATCTTCTACTACACCACTATCAAAGACACTTTTCATACAAACTCCACTGTTAATTGTTTCTTTTCCTTCAGTCCAAGATTCAGTGTGAAATTTGTATCCATTGATGTAATAGGTGTGCCATTCTTTGAAACTTCTACTCGGGCCCATAGATAAGTGCCTTAAGTGGATGTTGATAGGAGTTTGTTCTTCCAGATGCACTTGCTGTTTAAACCATAATGGGAAATTTGAATGTATATCTTCAGATGATTGTCCCGTATTTAAAAATGCCCTGATCGATGACCATATATATGGTGAATATCAATTTAATCATATAATAAAATATAATTATTTAATAAGATCGGAGAGGAATTTGAAACGTACTCAATGTATGGTTTAACTTCAGTGCAGTTAATCAAAACGTGAACATGTGCCGCATTAAATACTTTGTCGCTTGGCCAGAAAATCGGAAAATCCCTACCAGCATGATGACCAGACAAGCAAAAAACTGATAAAGCATGTGGATGACGTATAACACTATCAGTAGCGTTTCTTCCGTTAACTGGTGACAATGTTTCATTGTTGAAATAATGAGAACAAAAGTGTGTTGTTTCACGGTGTAGGTAAGATGAACAAATTGAGCCCTCAACTCTAGCTTTGTTTTTCACTGACCGTTTTGAATAACCCATGAACTTATAATATACAAAGAGATGTACAATAAGCTCCATGTATATATATATATATAAGTTGAAGTATACTGAAATTAAAGAGATGTATGTATATATATATATATCACCTTTCAAATGGATACATCCATCTATACTGAACTGGTCCACCAAGTCTAGCTTCACTTGCAAGATGCACTGAGAGATGCTCCATCGAATCAAAAAACCCAGGAGGAAATACTTTCTCCAACTTACATAGAATGATCAAAATGTCATTTTCCATCTTGATCAGATCTTTATCAATGAGTGTTGAAGAACACAAATTCTTGAAATATTGACTCACTTCAATAAGTGGGTTCAATACATGTGTCGGTAAAGCACTAAAGGCAATAGGAAGTAAACACTCTAAAAATATATGACAATCATGACTTTTCATCCCATGCATCCTCCCATTTTCCACATCAGCACATCTTGCCAAATTAGAACAATAACCGTCAGGCGTCTTCAGCTCTTTGATCCAACGATAAACAGATTTGGCTTCATCAGTAGATAAAGTGTAATTCGCACGAGGTTTAAGGGTCTTGCCATTTTGTTCCACCAACAACAAATCTGGTCGTCTGCAATATATACCTATGTCTTTTCTTGCTTTGTCATTATCTTTTGTTTTCCCTTTCACATTCATCATAGTATTAAAGATGTTGTCAAAGAAATTTTTCTCAATATGCATAATATCGAGATTATGACTCACAAGATTATCTTTCCAATACGGTAGATCCCAAAAAATACATCTTTTTATCCAATTGTGCCATTGTCCGTAACCTTGTGGTTTACAAGCCACACCATTAACAACATGTACCTTTGGCATATCTTTTAATTTATTCCAAACTTGTTTTGATGTCAATTTCATCGGGGGTCCTAGACTTTCTGCAATGCCCTTCACAAATGCAGCTTTGTTCCTTCTAAATGCATGATCAGCAGGTAAAAACCTACGATGCGAGTCAAACCACGATGCCTTGCCACCAAATTTTAAAGTAAATGCTTTCGTATCTTCCATACAAATAGGACAAGCTAGTTTATCATGGGTGCCCCATCCTGACAACATCCCATAAGCGGGGAAATCATTAATGGTCCACATCAATGTAGCTCTCATCATAAAATTTTCTCTCCGAGCAATATCATATGTCAAGACACCATTCCACAACCTCGTCAAATCGTCAATCAAAGGTTGTAAATAAATATCAATACTAGTTGTAGGATTAGAAGGACTTGGTATCACAGCAGCTAAGAACATATAAGGTTTAGACATACACATATCAGGAGGAAGATTGTAAGGAGTAACAATAACCGACCAACAAGAATAAGGAGTAGACGATGCTTGTATGTAAGGCGTAAATCCATCTGAGGATAATCCAAGTCTTACATTGCGTGGATCTGACGCAAAATCAGGATGTATTTGATCAATGTGTTTCCATGCCTTACCATCAGACGGATGTCGCAACTCGCCTGAATTTCTTCTAATCTCATAATGCCACGACATCTTTCCTGCAGTTTGTATTGATGCAAACAATCTTTGCAATCTTGATACAATAGGGAGGTAAAACATTGCTTTCCTTGGAATTGATTTTCCCCTACTTACCCTTGAGTTATTCGTTTGGTGATACCTTGGTTCTTGACAAAACTTGCATTCAACTATGTTTGCATCATTCATACCAAATTCATTGTCATAATACAACATGCAACCTTTAACACAACAGTCAATCCTCTTGACACCTAATCCTAACTTTGACACTAACCGTTTCGCATCGTAATAACTTTGCGGCAAACCATCTCTAACAGGTGTTGCGTCTAGCATCATTTTAGTCATTAAATCCAAAGCTAAATCAGGAACATGAAATTGAGACTTTAGACCTAATAGTCTAATACAAATTGATAACTTTGAGTTTGAAGAACCTTCAAACAATGGTTTATTTGTCTCTTTCAAAAGACCATAAAATCTCTGAGCTTCTTCATTGGGAAGTCCATCGGTATCATCATATTGATCTTCATTGAATGACAAATTAACCCCAACAGCATCCGAGATCATATCATTCATCGCCTCAAAGTGTTGATAGTTATAATAATCTATACCTAACATGTTAGTACTACTAGAAGGACCTATGGTATAATTCTCCAAAGATGTACTAGTATTTATAGGCGCCGCCGGAGACTCTTCTCCATGATTAGTCCAAATCCAATAGTTAGGCATAAATCCGTCTGCATACAAATGCACTCTTATTTCATCTTCACTTTTAAATCGTCTACATCGACATAAACAACATGGACATCTCATTCCCCCTTCATCTTGGACAATTTTTTGCACTCTTGCAAAATTGAGATAGTCTTCGACCTTGTTAGCAAAACGTTGTTTAAGACCCTTTCTTCCAGGAAAATTCCTATCGTACATCCAACTACGGTCTAAATCCATAGTTGCTTTATATATATATATATCGATATTTTATATATTAATTGCTTTATTTTTCAAAAGCATTATATATAAATTTTGACATATTTATATGTCTATTAGGGGAGCATGCATTTGCACACAATATAATATATTATTATTAATACAATAAATATATATAAACCGAAATAAAATTTTAAATTATATATATATATATATATATATATATATATATATATATATATATATAT
>JBBPBS010000629.1:8583475-8606577 GCA_037974835.1 Cicer judaicum | reverse complement strand
ACTTTGATATACATGTCAATTAGGGGATTATATATTAATTAATTTGCAAACAATATAATAAATTATTAATCAAGACTATATCATTATACAAACCTATATAAAATAATAAATGATGTTTTTTTAAAAATCAAGACTTATTTATAACAAAAAGTAATAATATCTTTGAAACTTTTATAATGTTTTTTTAAATAATAATTATATTAAAACCAATATATTTTAACCGAGGTTTGAAACTTTAATTTATCATATATTAATATGTAAACAACATCATTCCTATTTTTTTAAAAATAAATTTATAAAACTAATCTAAATATATATATTACTAATCTATATTTTAAAATAATATATATATTTACTAATCTAAATTTAAAATATATAAAATACACTTGATGCCGAGTAGCGTCTGACTTGAAGCTTTCACTCACACGTACAATACTTGCAAGTCTTCGAAATAATTAACAAGCACTGTAAAAATAAAAATCAATAACATTAATTAGTTATATCAAATTAAAAAATATAATTTTAAAACTACATATATAATATAATTTATACTTACCAAATTTAAATGAAGCAGCGTAATTTTGTGTAGAGAGAAGGAGGATATAATAGTTATAATGAAGTTTTAGAGAGAAGTTGGATGTGAAAAAATGAAGGAGGAGGGGAGAAAAATATATATAGGGTCACCTTGGGCATTTGTGGTGGCCAAAGCAGCCACAATGCCAACGGCTACTTCCATTTGTGGCGGCCTTTGCCGCCAGTAACGCCAACGGATATAATAGAATTTGTGGCGGCCTTTGTCGCCAGTAATGCTAACGGCTATGTCCAGTTATGACGGTCTAAGCGGTCAGTAAATGCCAGCTGGATTGGGCGTCCTTTGTGGCGGCCTTTGCAGCCACAAACGCCACGTGCCTATTCCTTTGTGGTGGCCTATGCCACCACAAACGCCCTGGTCTTTTCAATATTTTGTGACGGATTTGGCTCTCACAAAAGTCATCATTTGTGGTTGTAAAAGCCCTCACAAAATCCAGAAATATTTAACTGGATTTTGTGGCTGCCTAAGCCCTCACAAAATCACAATGTTGTGATTTTGTGAGGGGTTAGGCAGCCACAAAATCAAGTTAAATATTTAAAAATTTGTGAGGGCTTTTTCAGCCACAAAAAATGACCAATTTCAAATTTAGCCTTTGTGAGGGCTTTTTCGGTCACAAATTTGTGAGGGTTTTATTCGGCCACAAAATATTTATAAAGTTGGGCACAAATATGTGTTTTTCTTGTAGTGTACAAGTTATTCTGGGAACGTGTATTCGAATACGTATAATGTGTATTTGGCTACGATATCAGAAATTTGTTTTTAAACCGAATTTTTCACTAACAAATCAACATGTAAAGCACATATTCATAATTACAAAACACATAAACATCAAAGAATCAGTATTATCAACATCTTAAGTGAAGATTTGAAGAGAAATGACTTACAAAGTATAAGTACCTTGTATTAGAGATCACTATGTCAGGTTCTCTTTGTATCTTGTAGAATGAGTCTTTAGGTAGTGGCTTTGTGAAAATATCAACTAGTTGATTGTGCATATTCACAAATATTACTTCAACATTGCCTTTGAGCATATGATCTCGCATAAAATGACGACATATATCAATGTGTTTAGTTCAAGAGTGCATGATTGGATTCTTTGAGATGTTGATTGCACTTGTATTGTCACATCATAGTGGGATGCATCTGAGATCAAGTCCATAGTCATATAATTGTTGCTTGAGCCATAAAATATGTGCACAACAACTTCCTACTGCTATGTATCTGCTTTAGCAGTACTTAGGACTACACAAACTTGCTTTTTACAGGACCATGATACTAATGCATTACCTAAGATATGGCAAGTGCTGCTTGTGCTTTTCCGATCCGTTTTACATCCTGCATAGTGAGAATCAGAATATCCAACTAGATTGCATATGCTACCCTTAGGATACCATAAGCCAACATTGGTTGTTCCTTTCAAATATTTCATAATTCTCTTTACTGCTACAAGATGCAATTCTTTTGGATCTACCTGAAATCTTGCACACAAGCAGACACTAAACATAATATCTGGTCGACTAACCGTTAGATATAAAAGAAATCCAATCATACCTCGATATTATGATAGATCTATTGAAATACCAGATTCATCTTTATCTATATAGGCTCTAGAGTCCATAGGAGTTGCATTTTCTTTTCTATTTTCCATCTCAAACCTTTTTAACAATTCCTTGCAATATTTTGCTTGATTTATAAAGATGCCATTCTTGAGTTGCTTGATGTGGAGTCCAAGAAAATAGTTTAACTTTCCCATCATAGACATTTCAAATTCTCCTTGCATCATTAATGAGAATTATTCACATATTTCATTATTGGTTGATCCAACTATGATATCATCAACGTAGATTTAAACTAGTAAAGTTTGATCATTAGTTCTTTTAATGAATAATGTCTTATCAACTTTACCCTTTTCAAACCCCCACTCACATAATAAGTTACTTAGCCTATCATACCGAACTCTTGGAGATTTTTTCAAACCATAAAGAGCTTTCTTTAATTTTAAAACATGTGAAGGATTCTTGAAGTCTTCAAAGTTGGGTGGTTGTTTGACATATACTTCTTCATTAATGTACCCATTGAGAAAAGCACTATTTGCATCCATCTGAAACAATTCAAAATTCATAGAACAAGCATAAGCAAGTAATAATCGAATTGCTTCTAACCTTGCTACCAGAGCAAATCTTTCATTAAACTCAATTCCTTCTTCTTTATTGTATCCTTGAGCAACTAATCTTGCCTTGTTTCGAACAACTATACCATTTTCATCTAGTTTATTTTTAAACACCCATTTGGTTCCAATGATGTGTTTATTTCCAAGATTAGGGACAAGTTCCCACATTTGGCTCTTTCAATTTGGTTTAGTTCGTCTTGCATTGCAAGTATCCATTGATCATCTTTAAGTGCTTCACAAATCTTGGAGGGTTCTATTTGAGAAAAACATGCCATATTCAAGCAAGCATCTTGGAGTTTGAGCCTTGTTGTTACTCCTTGGTTGATATCACCTATAATATTGTCAATGGGATGATCTCTATGGGTTCTCCATTCTTTAGAAGATTATCATTTTGATCTTGTTGATGATTACTGACTTCATTCTCTTGATTTAGTTGATCATCTTGATTGTCTTGGCTTATATCATCACTTATAAAATCATCATCATCATTAGAGATAATTGTCTTCTTTCAAGGGATTAGTTTCATCAAATGATACATGCATAGATTCTTTGACTAACAAAGTTCTCTTATTAAAAATTCTAAAAGCTTTACTAGATAATGAGTAACCAATAAAAATACCTTCATCATCTTTTTCATCAAATTTTCCAAGGTTATCCTTACCATTGTTCATCACAAAACACTTGCATCCAAAAATGTGTGAGTGAGAAATATTGGGTTTTCTACCTTTGTAGAGTTCATATGGAGTCTTCTTTAATATTGGTCGAATTAGAACTCGGTTGGACACATAACAAAATGTACTTACAACATTTGCCCAAAAATATTTTGGTAAACTTGAGTCGCTTAGCATGGTCCTCGCAAGTTCAACCAATGATCTATTTCTTTCTCTAACCAACTCCATTTTGTTGAGGTGTTTTTGGTGCAAAAAAATTATGGAATTTTCCATTTTCTTCACAAAATTCTACAAAAGAGGCATTTTGAAATTCTCCCCCATGATCACTTCTTATTGATACTATTTTGGTTGCCTGTTCATTTTGGACTAGTTTGGCATAATTTTTAAATGCTTTAAAAGCTTCATTTTTATGTGCCAAAAATAAGGTCCAAGTGAACCTTGAGTAATCATCAACAGTTACTAGTCCATATGAATTTTCACCAAGACTTTTAGTTTTTGATGGACCAAATAAGTCCATATGTATCAATTGAAGTGGTCTTGAGGTTGATATGATATTCTTAGGTTTAAATGACACCTTAGTTTGCTTACCATTTTGACAAGCATCACATAATTTATCCTTTATAAATTTCATCTTTGGTAAGCCTACAACAAGGTCATGCTTGACTAACTTGTTTAAATGATCCATATGGATATGTGCAAATCTTTTATGCCATAGCCATACAACATTATTGTCACTTACCATAAGACATTTCATTTTTAAGGATAAATTGTAAGACCCATAATGTTAAATTATACTTTATGTATTTTAGTGTATTTTGGTATTAAACTCGGAGACTTTTTAGCCAAAGTTATTAATATTTTGGGAGTTTAAATGACCAACAAGATATTTTGATGCTCGATTAAAATTACTCGTCGATAAATAAAGTAAATTAACTGCGGTGAATCTTTTACAAAGAATTTTATTCTGGGGAGTTTTGTTAAAAATATCCCGAGTTGCTAAAAATTATATTTGTCAATTGAGTTGCGACGATAGTAGATATTTTTAACAAAAAGTGGGTTGGAGAGGTTATGGGTGAAACGGTAATTTTAATAAATATCTAGATATTTTGAGATATTTGTTAAGTTATAATTAATATATAAATATATATATATATTTGTTTGGAGGGAAAAGAAAAGGAAATAGAAAGAAAAGAAAATAGAAGAAAGGAAAAAGGAAAAGAGAGGAAATAGAAAGGAAGGAAAAAGAAGAAAAGGAAAACAGAAGGAAAACACAACATTTTTTTCCTCCTTCTCGTGATACTCTTTCTTCTGCTCTCTGTTCACGAAAAGAAAACCAAAACCCATAAATAGAAACCTTCACATTTCATCTAGATCTAAGCTTCGTTTCACGAAGAGATAGAAGAGAAAGTTGCTCACCACCACGCTACGGTGCTAGTGAACCAACTTTGGAAGCGACGTCGCGAACGGAGATTTTACCGGATTTACTCACGGTACCGTAATCGCACGTTAAAGCTAACGTTAAGGTAATGGCTCCTTCCAAACTTTTAGTTTGCATTTAGGGACTTATCTGTGGTTGTGTAGAAAAGAATTTTGTTAGGGTTGAAGTGTTGATTTGGAGAAAATGAATTTAACCCATTTATGTATGATTTTGAGGAAATGAAATTTGATGTGTTTGAGTGGTGGGTTGCGATGATTTGTGTTCGTCATATTTGACGTGTTCATAATTAATACTTATGAAATTTGAGATGTGTTTGGTTGGATTTTGAAAAAAAAATGAATTGATGTGGTTTGGTGTGAATTGTGGATTGAATTTGAGAATATGTTTGAGTATGTTCGGTGTGGAAATTTGAAAATCATTAGAGTTAAACGAGTATTAAAAATGGGGAATCTTTTAATATCTATGTTTACTTAATGTTTGTCGTGAAAATCATTAGAGTCAAACGAGTATTAAAAATGGGGAATCTTTTAATATCTCTGTTTACTTAATGTTTGCAGTGAAATTCGTTAGAGTTAAATGAGTATTAAGAATGGGGAATCTCTTAATATCTTTGTTTACTTAATGATTGTCGTGAAAATTGTTAGAGTTAAATGAGTATTAAAAATGGGGAATCTTTTAATATCTGCATTTACTTAACAATTGTCGTGGATAGAGTTAGAGTATGCTCATGCATTTCATTTTGGTAAATCGTGCTGACCCGTGATAGGTGGCACCTCGGTAAATAGTACTTTGGCATGTGATAGGCGGTACATTTACGATTTACATTTTTGGTAAATCATGCTGACCCGTGATAGGTGGCACCTCGGTAAATACTACTTTGGCCTGTGATAGGCGGTACTTTTACGATTTACGTTTCTTTTTAGTAAATCGTGGAGACCTGTGATAGGTGGCACATCGGTAAACAGTGCTGGTCTGTGATAGGCGGTACGTTTATGATTTACGCTTTTTAGTAAATCGTGCTGACCCGTGATAGGTGGCACCTCGGTAATTTAGTACTTTGGCCTGTGATAGGCGGTACAATTATGATTTACGGCCCTTCAAGGAGGGTTTTGGTTTGGAATTCCAAGTCCATGCATTTTGGCATATACACATTACATTAGGGGTGCTTGGCACACGAGTCATGTTTGATTCAAGATTATGATTGAGTGTTTGAACCTGAGATGTCGTGGTAAGTGCGTTGTAATTGCTAAGTGTTATGTTGTGAAATTGTGTGTAAGTGTGATTGTTTGCAAAACTATTTCGAAACTCAAGTTGTCGTGGTGATTGTGTTGAAATTGCTAAGTGTTATGTTTTGAAATTGTGTGTAAGTGTGATTGATTTCAAAACTATCTCGAGACTCAAGATGTCGTGGTGATTGCGTGGTAATTGCTAAGTGTTCGTTTTTAGAATTGTGTGTTGTGTGTAATTGTGATTGATTCAGTTTATGTAGTTGAGCAAAACTTCAGAGAAATGGATTTCCCAATCGATTATGTTATAAGATATTTATAAAAATCGATTTGCCAAGTTACAGGGGCTCAGCCATTTATCAAAATCGATTTGCCAATCGATTTGGCAAGTTACAGGGGCTCAGTTATTTATCAAAATCGATTTTCCAATCGATTTGGCAAGTTACAGTGGCTCAGCTATTTATCAAAATCGATTTGCCAATCGATTGATTTAAACCCAGAATACAATTTTCACTAAAAACCTTTAAGAAAACAATTTCCCAATCGATTTGCTTAGTAAAAACTTTTATTCTGAGTCAGACAATCGATTGCTTAGTTGATTCATCAATTGGTTGGTCAGTTGATTTGCTACTTGACTGTTTAAAACCCTATTTTGATTTAATTTTACTTGGCAAGTATTATATGAACGTTTAGCATATGGAAAACCCTTTTAAAGTGCATGCTAAGTTGAAAGGTTAATTTGTGCATTTAAAAACTTAAATGTTATGTGTTAATTGTTAATTTCGGTTGGTGACCCTTTACAACTATTGTGAAAATATGGGCTTTGCCCTCAGATGAGAGCCAGGACAATCCTACTGGTTCATACCATGTGGATGGGAATGTAGTTGGAAATACCTGACATGAGCTATGTTAGGAGGATCTTGCGGGGCGCGTGAAGATCACTCAGGATGTATAGTTTTTTTGGTAGAATGATCAGATTAGGTTGACGTATAGGGACTAGAGGTCTTTCTTTTGGATTGTGTTTATTTTAGATTGGAAGACTGTACCTATATCAATATTATCAGCATGACATTTTATTTTCGATGGGTCCCATGTATCACTTTTTGATGTGTAAATACTTTGGATTCGTATTTCAAAAACTATTCCGCTGTTTGTAAATTATGTCGACTTAATTGTCGTTGTGTTATGACTTAAATATTTATCCAAATGTATTTCCTTAATTATTTCTTTGTTTTATGCATTTGTTTCAAAAAAAAAATAATAATAAATACATTCTCGCTTTTAAAAATCGGGGTGTTACATAAATGATCAAGATTAAGTATAAAAATGTTTTTAAAATGCTTACCAACAAAATTTTGTAATCATTGTTGCAAAGCTGCCTGATGCTAATTAGATTGTGTTTTAAACCCTCAACATATAAAACATCTTCAATTGAAGGAGAAGGGTCTGTACCAACTTTTCCAATCCCTCAAATTTTTCCTTTGTTGTTATCTCCATAGATCACAAAACCTTTTGATTCAAGAGTTAGAGCTAAAAATTTTGTTTAGTCATCGGTCATATGTTTTGAGCATCCACTATCCAAGCACCACATATTAGAGGTATTTCGTTTGTATACCTGCAAAATACAATCATGATTTATTAGGTACCCAAAGTGCTTTGAATCCTTGAGGATTAGTACCTTTCTTGACCCATACATAATGCCCATTTGGAACACCAAAGTTTCTAAAATGACAAGCATTAGGTGTGTGGCCATTTAGACCACAATAAAAACATGTAGTTGTATATTTACTTTTATATGTATGTATATGAGATTTCATTTGAATAATTTAATCTTTAAAATGATGATCTCTTTGCATAATTATAACTTTCTCTTTGGATTGGTTACATGCTTTAACAAAGATAGTTTTATTTATACTTGGTTTATCAAATTTCGAGTAACCAATACCACTTTTGTCATTTGAATATCTTTGCATATTTAAAACATTTTCCAATTCAATTTTTCATTTTTCACATCTTTCAATTACTCTATTTAATTGTACACTTTTGAAAGAAAGAGAATCATACTTATTGCATGTAAAATTCTGTTTTAATTTTTCTGAATCCTTTTCCATAATGTCAATTTTTTCTTGAAGTGATGATATTTGTCTCTTTTGAGTTAACACTATTTTAAATAGATTTTTACATTCCATAAGTAGTTCTTTAATTGCATTTTCAGTAACATTGTATTCAATAATTAATTCACTTGTAGTCTCATTATGATGAGGAGAGTCTTTGTTACTAACTTCTTTGATCATAGCATTTTGGCACATATTTCTAGCTTTTTAGTATGGTATTTTAAAAGCTCTTTATAGCTTAGATTAATATTTTTAGCTTGTTTTTAAACTTTGGGTTGAATTTGAATTATAATTTTATTATTTGCATTTTAATTTTTTTATTTGTATTTTGACTCTTTCTTGCTTTGTAGGTCATAACTTGAGCTTTGAATATCGGATTGGTGCATATGAGCATGCGTTGGAAAGCTAAACCTCCAAGATACAACGTTTGTGTTGGAAGTAAATACCAATTCCGAATGTTACTGGGCGTAAATTACAGATATCGTAATCTAGACTTTTGTAATAATTTTAATTAGCGGGTCACTTGTTTTTAAACCCTAAAACCCTAAAGCCCAATATCAAATACTATATATTGGCAGTTTTGTTTCTTTTCTACAGACGGAAAAAATTATGATTCAAATTGCTACAAGAAATAAATAGTTTTTATTTTAATTTCGTGGAAGGCTGAGTTTATAAGATTAATCCACGAGTTCAGAGTTTCATCAACACCTTGAGATTCATGTTACACTATCAATTTTGAATCACGATTCTATTCTTGTTTATTTGATTATATTGATATTTTGATTGCTTAAATTGAATTTCAAAAGGATTGATTAAATTTATTTGACATCATTTTGTTTCGGGTTATAATTTAATTGAATTATAATTTTGCTACGCTTGATCGTTAATTGTAATATTTTGATGATTGTGATGCTTAATCCAATCAAAGAAACCAAATTCACATAGGATGGATTATGCTTGTTTGATCAATTCTATTGTCAAATAAGAATAGAATCACAATTTAGAAATTAAACTCATTGATAGGTTTGAAACTCGAATAAGTGGATTAATCGTTTTGCTCATGTGTTAATCAAAAATCTAAAACAACCCCTTTTTAATTTCAATTTTCAATTTTCAATTCGATTATTATTATATAAGAAGTCCTTGTGAAACGATTCGAGTTATTACCTCTATTTACATTTTATCAATTGTATTTGACCCATGTGCGACAACAGACCAAATTCTGTCGTTTTGACCCTTTTTACAAAAATTCCAAAAAAATTTGCGTTGCCTTGATTTGATTTTTAGAAATTTTTGTGGTATTTTATATTTTATGGATTTTATTTGATAGGGTTTTCGATTTTTCACATCAATTTTAGCAATAAGGACATTGTTGGAATTTTCAGAATTGTGATTTTGCATTGCATTGTTATGATGATGCGTGACTAGGGCTAGTTCTATAAAATCGCATTCTCTTGAACCTGAAATAGATAGGACAATTCATTTATGTCATAGACTTAATACAGCAGCTAATGTTAACGAGTCAGAGTCAGATACTTAAATTGACAACTTGCTGCAAAATATGGCTGATGCGAAAAATAGAACCTTAAGACAACTTGTTACACCTAATGTCAATTATAATGCATTATGTATCACATATCTTGAAGTTACTGTACCATTTGAACTTAAATCTAGTTTAATACACTTGCTTCAAAAGTTTAATGGTCTTGCAGGTTAGGATCCCCACAAACACTTGAAGGAATTCCATGTTGTGTGTTCTACCATGAAGCCTCACGGAGTCATAGAAGACCATATTAAGCTGAGAGCCTTCCCATTTTCACTCCAAGATGCTTCCAAGGACTGGTTATACTACCTTCAACCAGGTTCTGTTACAAGTTGGAATGATCTCAAGATATTATTTCTAGAAAAATTCTTCCTTGCCTCAAGAGTTGCTTCAATCAGAAAAGACATATGTGCCATCAGGTAGATTGACAGGTAATCATTACATGTTTATTGGGAGTGATTCAAGAAATTAATGTCAAGCTGTCCTCATCACAGAATTTCTGAACAATGGCTCATCCAATATTTTTATGAGGGCTTGCTACCTATGGATATAAGCATTTTGGAGGCTGCTAGTGGGGGAGCACTTGTCGATAAGACCCCATGAGTGGCAAGGGCTATGATTGAGAACATGTCTATTAATTCTCAGCAGTTTACAACTAGAAGCAATTCAACAGTTTTGACAAGGTGTGTGAATGAAATTCAAGCATCTTCCCACAACAATTTAGAAGGCAAACTTGATGAGCTTACATCTTTAGTAAAAAATTTGGCAATAGGTAAAACCCAAGCAGTGGTATGTGGTATTTGCACTTCATCAGAGAATCCTTCATATTCATGTCCTACATTGCAAGAAGACTCAATTGCTGATGCTCCTCAAGCACATGCGGCAAATATATACAATTCTCAAGCCAACTATGATCTATCATATAACTGGTACAATCATGGTTGGAGTAACCATCCCAACCCGAGATGGGGGAATTCATCTGCACAAAAACAACCTAGGAAGCAACATCAACAAAAAGTTGCACAACAACAAAACAATACACCTTCATTAGAGGACCTCATTAAACCAACGACTGTCCAAAATCTCCAATTTCAATAAAGAACAAATTCCACCATTCAAAATTTGAAAACAAAGATTGGTCAGTTAGCTACTTCAATTAATCAATTGCAGACTCAAGGATCAAACCAATTGTCTGCATAATTAGTATTGAATCCAAATTCTCCCAATGCCAGTGCAATAACATTGAGGTAAGGGAAAGCTGTTGGAATACCAAAGGTACCTGAAACTGCAGTGAATAATAACAAGGTTGCTGAGGACACTTTGATACCTAAAACTGTTGATGTTGAGCAAAATATACCACTTCCTTTTCCTCAAAGGGCAGTGAAGACTAAGAAAATGGATGAGGTAGATAGGGACAACAAGATCCTGTATACATTTAGGAAGGTGGAAGTGAACATTCCCCTCCTTGAAGCAATTAAACAAATTCCAAGATAAGCAAAATTTCTAAAAGATTTGTGCAAACATGGGGCGAAATGTTTCAGCCCTCATTAGGAGCTATGTTTGGCTCCATTTTCCATTCCATGTACCATAGGCAATAGTCAATTTGAAAATGCTATGTTCGATTTAGGAGCTTCTATTAATGTTTTGCCTATGTTGACACCTAATTTTGCCCGATTTATTTTTTACTTTTTATTAAAAAAAGAAATAATAATAATAATAATAATAATAATGACAATAATAATAAATATATAAAGAAATATAAAATTAAAAATAAATAATTAGGAATATAAGCTCCAAAAAAAAACAAATATTTTCAATTCTTGTTTGCCTATAATTCTTGTTCAGACTATTTTCTAAAATAAAAAAAATAATAAGAAATAAAAATAAAAGAAATTGAAAAGAAACGAATTGATTGTCATAAAAATCGATGCAATGATGATCAAAATAAATGAAAAAAAAAACATAAAAGAAATTGATTGATAGTCATAAAAATCAGAATAATGGTGATCAATTGAATAGACAAGAAACCGAAGAATAAATCAATGGCAATAAGAATCGGTATAATTGTGGCCAATTAAAAGAAAAGAAAACCAAAAAAAATAGATTAATGGTAATCAATTGGCAATTATTCTCTTGTCTTTTGCAATCTACACCCAAAAGTCTATAAATAGTCTCCCACAAGAGAGAAGGAGAGAATCTGATCCTGAAGTAATCAGTCTAGTAAGGTACCATTTCCTTATTCTTTTCTCTAGTCTGCGTATTAGTTTTTTTTGTTTTTACATCTTGTTTATATATATATGTATATATATATTTTCTCATTCTATTATATTTTTAATATAAATAAGTTCATATGTTAAGTTTTCTTTTATTTTTTTAATCGCTTAATTCTAAAATTGGTTTCTTTTGTAATAAAAAAAATAAAAAATATAACTAACTGATGTCTATAGATAAAAAAATAAATTTTATCATATTTTAATTGAATAAAAAAATTCATAATACGTCTTTATCAAATAAAAAATTTATAACGGATAAATGTTTTAATCCTTAAATTTAGAATTAATGGTTGTTGCCGCCGGATGAAATTCATCCTCGCTCGCTACACCATATTATTTACTTTCAATCGTTGGTGACCTTTGTGTCGTGACAGATCCGACAACGTACGAGTAAATAATTTAATAGATTATTTTACCGTCGTGTCCATTTGTCTCGTTCACAAACCGCCACGTTATGAAATTTTTTTTTTCTTAAAAAAATTTAATTTCCTTTTTTATGTCAAAACAGACAAATATTATTATTATTATTATTATTATTATTATATTTATCATTATTATTATTATTTTTATTATTACATTTTCATTTTTTTTAATACGTATATAAATAAAAATAATAATAAAATCGGTCAACACACAAATATTTTCTACCCAAGAACTACGTGTGTTTTGATTTCCCTATTGCACCTAGGGATACGTAGGAGCAAGGTCTTCCCCTTGTAAAACCAAATTAATAAAATATATATTTTTCTTTCATTAATGTAAATAATTAATTTTTTTTACTATTCTTTTTGGGGTAAAAATAAATAAATAAATAGTTTGTATATAATTAATTATAGGGTAACCGTTTTAACGGACGTTGTAGGGGTGATAATACTTCTCTACTCGTAATCGACTCCCGAATTCGAATTTCTGGTTCAAAAATATTATTTTAGGTTTTATCCAATTTTTCCTTTAAAAAAATAAAATTGGTGGCGACTCCTTTTTTTTTGCGGACAAACGGGACGCGACAACTGACGACTCCACTGGGGACTTTTGAGAGTCAAGCCCAATCTAATTAATTATATATAGTTATTTTATTATTTATTATTTTATTTATATTACCCCTATTGTTTTATTTTATTTTATTTTGTTATATTATTAATATAATTCTATGTGTTTTTTTAATTTATTTTTATTATGATGATTTTTTTTTTATTTTTATGTATTTTTCTTTACACCCTAACACGATTCACACACTTATGAGTGGGCTCTATACCCGGGCTGAGTGCAAAACTAAGATAAGTTAGAGACTGTGTAATGATAATCTTCTGGATGTACATCCTGTTTGGTTGTCATGAAAGTCTCACCTAGAGTTGACCTTTTCTAGAATATTGCCATTTTAATAGTTTACCTATTAATTGGTTTAATATTTTAGAATTGAGTTGTGTGCTCTAGGAACCAATTTAGAACTATAGAGCTACCCTTTGTAAATGTTCACATGAAAAATGGTATAAATAACACGTACATACGGAAAACTTACTCTATGTCATGTTCACTACCTGCTAGTATACCCAAGTTTTTTTTTCCTCATCATCATCATCATTTTTTTTTTGCATAATATTCTTTATCATGGTTATTTTAAAAAAAATCATTATCTCATCATTTTAAAAACCATAAAAATTAAAGCTTGTTGTGAATAACTTTAACCGCAGGAAATATGGGATCAAATGGTGGTTCAAACATTATTCCATTAAGAAAGACCTTACCATTGAGAGTTCCTAAACCGGATGTAAACAACATTAAGAATCTTGCTCGGAAGTTGAAAAAAGTACAACGTGTAATCTTTATGGGGAAATTCGGCAAAATTCTTGATTTACTTGAAGTTAATGTACAAGTGGATGCCCTTACAACATTGGCCCAATTCTATGATCCTCCTTTCAGGTGTTTCACTTTTAAGGACTTTCAGTTGGCCCCAACGTTGGAGGAATTCGAACGCATAATGGGATATCCGATGAAAGGGAGTAAACCTTACCAATACATGGAACACTATCCATCACTGAAAACAATTGCTGAAACGTTTGATATCCCTATAAAGGAAATAGAAGAAAATAGAACCAACAAAGATAATTTGATCGGATTTCCGATAAAATATCTTGAAGAGAAAGCAGTCAACTTATCAAGAGATGGAAAATGGGACACTTTCATGGATGTGCTTGCCTTAATTATATATGGAATTGTTTTATTTCCAACTATTAAGGATTTTGTGGATTTCATGGCGATAGACGTCTTTTTGGCTTACAAGCATAGAGTGAAGAATCTAGTACCGACAATTTTGGCTGACATTTACTGCACACTCGACCTCCGTCATGAGAAAGAAGGGGGCCTAATCCATTGTTGCTCGCCAATACTCTATGTTTGGTTTGTCAAACATATTTTTCAAGACATGCATCAATTAAGAACTAAGAGCAGAAAGGAATGGGCCAACACTCTAGCAAATCTCAACGAAAGAACAATTCAATGGTACTCCAGAAGTCAAGATATAAATGAAGTGATTTGTAGATGCGGTGTTTTTGTCGATGTTCCCCTCATGGGAACCAAATGGTGTATAAATTATAGTCCCTATGTTGCATTGAGACAATTGGGTTATCCTATGACAAAACCTCCAATAATGGATGTAACAAAATCGTTTGTCATTCATGGACGAGATGCTTATGATGCTAGCTTAATGAGAAGAATACGTAAGTCTTGGGGAGATGTTGTTAGAAGAGGTCAAGAATTAGGGCCTAGAAGTTGTGGTACCGGAGAGGAATATCATAATTGGGTGAAAAAGAGAGCATTAGAGATCAAGTTGCCTTTTCATAGCACCATAATTACTCCCGAAGTAGTAACAACAGAATCTTTTTTCAGTATTGAAGATTTGAAGGCCGACTTAGCTCTCAAAGGACAAGAAATTGAAAAAATACAAAAAGAATTGGATATGGCTCACCAGGCTTATAGAGATATGGAATATAAGAATACTCAACAAGCCCTTATCCTTGAGAAAGTACAAAAAAGGGCAAGAGAGGAAGAAGAAAGCAAAGAGAGAACTCGAATCTGTTTGCGAGGTGCGAATGAAGAGTTAAGACTGAGATGTCAAGAAAGGGATGATGCAGTGATTGAAGGTCTTAGACTTAAAGAGTTACTAAAGAAATCTGGGGAAAAGCATGAAGTCATCCGTCGACAAGAAGCAAATCTAAAGCAACAAATAGAGAGAGTAAGAGCAGAATGTGAAAGGAAGATCATGATAGAAAGGCAATGTCAAGAAAAGATTATTGAAGCATACCGAGTTGAGCTTGCAAGAAAAGAAGACGAGATGTATACACAAAAAGACACTATCGAGAGACTTGTTCAAGAAGGAATGTTTTGGATGGTTCTCCAAACTAGTTTATTTGACCAATTCTGCTATCGAAGATATTCCACCATTATTAAGGGCCGCTGATGGGATGGCTAATCCTCTCTCTACCCCTCAAGAGATCTCTATTTTTATTGAACATTGTAAAAGTTTAATCGAGCAAATGAAAAAATTGATTGCTCATTAAATCTGCAAATTTGTGTTTAGGTTTCAGCTTTCGTTTTATGGTAAAACTTGTATTTTTCTAATTTTCAATAAATTAAATTTGACTCTACTTTTGGTCCCATAACTCTCTCTTTATTGGTTAAGATATTCACAAACAAGCAATAAATAGTTCTTTGACATTCATGTACAATTACATTTTCATACATCATGTTGCATACTCATGCCATATTCTTTCACAGAAAAAATAACACAACAAACAAAAAAATTGGTGCTACGACACCGTTATTGGACACGATCTCAGTCAAAAATCATGGATGAGCTAGAGCAAACAGAAATAAGAGAAGACGTGAACCAACTCAAGGGGCAAATGACCAAGATCTTGGAGATTCTACAAGCACTTGGAAATAAAAATGATGGGAAACCTTTGGTAGACGAGGGGGTGTCACAAAACACTCTAGTTCACCCAACAGGAGCTGCTCCACACCTTCACGCTAATCATCAAGAAGGGAAGACACAACAATTTCCACTTTATGGTTTGCCGCCAGGCTATACCCCACCCATAGACACTCATCTCCCCAACAACAATCTGCTGGTTGTGGCTACAAATCCACAAACTAATATCAGCGAATTCTCTCAAGTGCAACCTTCACCCCTTACTTTGGTATTTCCTGGAACTTCACCACAAGGAAAAATTACCGAAGCTACGCCGGTGATGTTAAACATACATCATGAACCTCGACCGCTCGAGAACAATCAATCCCAAGAAAAATGGCAAGCCTTGGAAGAACGCTTGAGAGTTATTGAAGGGGGAAACAATTATGGATTTGATGCTTCAGACCTATGCCTTATTTCTGATGTTATAATACCACCCAAATTCAAATTGCCTGAATTTGACAAATACAAGGGAACAACATGCCCCAAGAACCATCTTATTATGTATTGTCGAAAAATGGGTTTTTGCGCTCATGACGAAAAACTACTAATCCACTTCTTTCAAGATAGTTTGACAGGAGCCTCCTTGAGTTGGTATATGCACCTCAAACGAGCTCATATCGGCTCTTGGAAAGATTTGGTGGATGCCTTTTTGAAACAATACAAATATAATCTCGACATGGCTCCTGATAGAATGCAGTTGCAAAATATGACAAAACGAGACAGTGAAACATTCAAGGAATATGCCCAACGATGGAGGGAGTTAGCTTCCCAGGTTGAACCCCCTCTATCTGAAAAAGAAATGGTGAATATGTTCATAAACACTCTTCAACCTCCGTTTTATGACAAAATGATAGGAAGCGTTTCATCAAATATTTTAGATCTCGTCATCATAGGTGAAAGAGTAGAAATGGGATTGAAAAGCGGAAAGATTGTTTCTAGCTATACCGGATTAAATAACACAAAAAAATTGACCGCAAGTGCGAATAAGAAAAAGGAGGAAGAAAGCCATTTTGTGGCGTCAAACACAACTAATCCTTCTTTTGTGCATCGCCCTTACGCCGCTGCAAATTCACAAAGCTCGGGTACCCTAAGTCAACACTTACAAGGGAATCAAGATTCACATGAAAGTCAGGGAAAAAACTATCGTGGGAGGAAGTTTGTACATTTCGACCCAATCCCTATGACTTATGCAGAGTTGTTACCGCATTTGGTTAGCAATTCTATGGTTGCACTATGTCCAGGAAAACCCATACAACCACCCTACTCTAAAGGATATGACTCGAACGCCACATGTGATTACCACTATGGGGCTGTAGGACACTCTACTGAAAATTTTCTAGCTTTAAAATTTAAGGTGCACGATTTGCTTAAAGCTGGATGGTTGAATTTTAAAGAAAATGAACCTAGCGTGAGAAATAATCCCCTACCAGTTCATGGTGGGCCGATAGTGAATGCAATCGAAGAAAATCACCAATTAATAAAGGAGGTTGAGAAAATTAAGACACCGATGGAACTGATTTTTTATCAACTATGTAAATTTGGATTAATCCGAGGAAATGTCAATGGGAAATCAAGATGCAATTTCCACCTCAACGAAGATCATTCCATAGAAGAATGCAAGGAGTTCAAAAATGAACTTCGAAAATTGATAAACATAGGCACCATTCAAATAGGTCGTTGGGAAAATAATGACGGTATGATTGCAACCCAATCAGAAGAAAAACTTGGCATAACCATCCCAAAGCCATTGGTCATTCATTTCACTAAGGAGGAAAGTGTGAATGCCCCTGGTGATCTGAGGACCTTAATAGTTCGTATACCAAGCCCTTTTCGATATAAAGACAACAAAGCGGTACCTTGGAACTATGATATAAAGGTACATCTAGCTGAACAGAAGAATAAAGATGTTTCTAGCTCTAAAACCACTGATGTCACAAATGTGTCAGGGATAGGAGGAATGACTAAAAGTGGTCGGATATACCCCCCAGAAAAATCACAAAGAGAAATGATAGTGGCGTTTGGGAAGCCATACACAGATAAAGGGAAAAATAAAGTAATTGAAAAAGTCGAAAAGGAGAAAATAGAAAATGAGAAAGAGGTTTCTAATGAAGAAGCTCAAGAATTTCTCAAAATCATCCAACAAAGTGAATACAAAATAGTCGACCAACTCAACCATACTCCCACAAAGATTTCATTGTTATCCCTCTTGATGAATTATGAGTCCCACCGAAAGCTATTGATGAAAATACTAAACGAGGCTCATGTCACTGGCGACATCACTTTGATCAAATTTGGAGGCATCATAAATAACATCACTGCCAACAATCACCTAACTTTCACAGATGACGAACTGCCAACCGAAGGAAGAGGGCATAATAAAGCACTGCACATATCAGTAATGTGCCTCGACCATATAATATCAAGAGTCCTCATTGACAATGGCTCATCGCTGAATGTCATATCAAAATCGACATTAGCAAAACTACCTTATGATGGTACATATATGAGACCAAGTTCCATGGTTATTAGAGCTTTCGATGGGAGTCGCAGAGAAGTAATGGGGGAAATTGAACTCCCAATTCAAATAGGCCTGGTCACATTTGAAATCATATTTCAGGTGATGGATATTGTACCCGCCTATAGTTGTCTATTAGGAAGACCATGGATACATTCTGCCGGCGTAGTGCCATCAACCTTACATCAAAAGCTGAAATATATGGTAAATGATCAATTGGTAATCGTGTCTGGAGAAGGAGACTTGTTGGTGAGTAATTTGTCCACTACGCCTTATGTTGAGACAACATAAGAAGCTCTAGAAACTGCCTTCCAAACACTAGAAATTGTGGACACTGCTTATGTCGAGACGACACCTATAGAACCACATATGTCAAACACGGCTATTAAGGTGGCCAAGTTCATGTTGAGCAGAGGACACCGTCCATGGCACGTGTTGGAGAAGGATGAAGAAGGGCTTAAAGAACCGGTGGAACTTCCTGAGAATAGAGATAAGTGGGGTTTAGGCTACAAACCCACCAGGGTTGACAAATGGAGATTAGTCAAAGAGAAAAAAGAAAAAAGATTAGCTCGAATTGAAAATCGTGAACCAAGAATTGAAAGGATTCCCATCTGTGACATCCAACAAAATTTCCAAAGTGCAAGACCAACAAGTGAGATCCATATTGCAGCAGCTGAAGATGACATGTTTGATGGGGAGGCTAATTGGATTCGTCCGTGTGGTGCAGGAGCAGAAGTTCGGAATTGGAAAGTAGTCAAGTCACCTATAATATTTAATGCAATTCCCATGTAATTCTAAAAGCATTATTATTGTTACTAAGACCTTAAGATGCTTCATTATATTTAGGATGGTCACAATGTTGTTTTCTCAATACTTTAAATTTCAATAAATGCATTCTCATTTTGTTTTCTTATTGTTCTTTCTTACCACTTTCATTTTTTTATTCATTCGCCATTTTTTTTCTTCTTTTTTTTTCCCCTCTCCTTCTTTCTCCTTATCCTAGCCTTGAATCCTGCATATTTGGGAATAGTTCATTCACAGACGACTGTACTAAGATCTCGCAACATAATCTTAACCATTTTGTTAGTCAGACAGAAAAAGATAATGAAGAAGATTATGAACCCCCTCTAGATTTGTTAAGAGCGGTAGAACGGGAAACCAAGGGTATCGTGCCCTTTGAGGAACCGATAGAAATTGTTAATCTAGGGACAGAAGAAGAAAGGAAAGAAATTAAGGTTGACACCATTTTAAGGAAAGAAGTATATCACAAATTAATCCAACTCCGACATGAATACAAAGATGTTTTTTTCCTGGTCATATCAGGATATGCCTGGACTGGATACTAGCATAGTGGAACATAAATTGCCCTTAAAACCCGATTTTTCTCCGGTCAAACAAAAATTAAGGCGAATGAAGCCCGATATGTCATTAAAAATTAGGGAAGAAGTACAAAAACAATTTGACGCAGGATTCCTCGCTATGGCAAATTATCCTCAATGGATAGCCAATATTGTACCAGTGCCAAAAAAGGATGGCAAAGTACGAATGTGTGTCGATTATAGGGACCTTAATAAAGCCAGTTCTAAAGACGATTTCCCGTTACCTCACATCGTTATTTTGGTTGATAATACGGCTCGCCATTCACTTTTTTCCTTTATGGATGGTTTCTCTGGGTATAATCAAATTAAGATGGCAGCTGAAGATATGGAAAAAACTACTTTCATCACTCCTTGGGGAACATTTTGTTACAAAGTAATGCCTTTTGGTCTGAAGAACGCTGGGGCAACCTACCAAAGAGCTATGGTAACCCTATTCCATGACATGATACATAAAGAGGTCGAAGTTTATGTAGACGACATGATTGCTAAGTCACAAACAACAGAAGAACATATTATTGATCTAAAGAAACTCTTCGAAAGACTTAGAAAGTTTAAGCTAAAGCTCAACCCTTCCAAATGCACTTTTGGTGTGAGATTGGGCAAAGTATTGGGATTTGTGGTTAGTCAAAGGGGAATAGAGGTTGATCCCGATAAGATTCGAGCCATTGCAGAAATGCCTCCCCCGAGTACAGAAAAAGAAGTTCGCGGTTTTCTTGGGAGACTAAATTATATTTCAAGATTTATATCACAACTAACTGCTACTTGTGAACCGATATTTAAACTTTTACGGAAAAATCAACCAGTTGTGTGGAACGAAGAATGTCAAAATGCATTTGAAAAAATACGACAATATTTGCGAAAGCCTCCAATTCTAGCCCCACCAGTTTTGGGTCGACCCTTGATTATGTATCTTATAGTCCTCAACGGGGCCATGGGATGCGTACTGGGGCAACATGATGAAACGGGAAAAAAAGAGCATGCCATTTACTATATAAGTAAAAAATTTACAGATGTTGAAACAAGATATGCAATGTTAGAACGTACTTGTTGTGCCTTAGCATGGGCGGCTCGTCGCTTGAGGCAATACATGCTCTGCCATACAACTTATTTAATATCCAAAATGGATCCAATCAAGTACATTTTTGAAAAGCCGGCTCTCACAGGGCGAATTGCTCGATGGCAGACGATGTTATCAGAATATGATATTACCTATGTTACTCAGAAAGCCATCAAAGGGAGTGCCTTAGCAGATTATCTAGCTAATCAACCTATGGATGATTATAAATCAATGCAATGTGAATTCCCAGACGAAAGCATCATGGTTTTGTCTGATGAAAATGATGATGGAAAATGGACCTTGTTGTTTGACGGGGCCTCAAACATAATGGGGCATGGGATTGAGGTTGTTTTAATATCTCCAAAAAAAAGGTTCATAGCTATTACAGCGCGATTGTGTTTTGATTGTACCAATAATATGGCGGAATATGAAGCTTGTGCCATGGGAATTTTAGCGGCTTTGGAATCAAAAGCGAAAGTTCTAGAAGTATATGGAGATTCAGCCCTAGTCATTAATCCGAGATAAGAAGCTAATACCTTATTTTACCTACATAAAAGAATTGTCTTTAGAATTTGACAAAATCACATTTCACCATGTCCCTCGAGAAGACAATCAATTGGCTGATGCTTTGGCTACTTTATCATCTATGTTCCAAATAAATAGAAACGATGAAATCCCATCAATTAAAATGGAGAGTCGAGATTATCTAGCCTATTGCCATGTAATGAAAGAGGAAACTGATGGAAAACCGTGGTATCACGACATCAAACATTATCTTATAAATAAAGAATATCCTCCCGGAGTATCGGAGAATGAGAAAAGAACTCTAAGACGGTTAGTCGCGAGCTTTTTTGTGAACGAAAATATTTTGTATAAGAGAAATCACGATATGGTACTTCTCAGATGTATTGATGTCAATGAGGCGAAAGAAGTTCTACAAGATATCCACGATGGATCTTATGGGATCCATATGAATGGACATGCCATGTCTAGAAATATTCTTCGGGCCGGATATTATTGGCTCACCCTAGAAAAAGATTGTTTTAATTATGTAAAGAAATGCCATAAATGTCAAATATATGCTGATAAAATCCACGCCCCACCAGTGCCCCTAAACACCCTTTCAGCGCCCTAGCCGTTCTCAATGTGGGGCATAGATGTCATCAGAATGATCGAACCGAAAGCATCAAATGGACATCGCTTCATCTTGGTGGCAATTGATTACTTTACCAAATGGGTAGAGGTCACTTCATATGCCAATGTAACAAAAAATGTGGTAGTCAAATTTATAAAAAGGGAGTTAATATGTCGTTATGGTCTACCAAGCAAGATCATTACTGACAATGCCACAAATCTAAATAACAAAATGATGGATGAATTGTGTGCCACCTTTAAAATTCAACACCACAACTCGTCCCCATACAGACCAAAAATGAATGGTGCAGTCGAAGCAGCAAATAAAAACATCAAAAAAATTATTCAGAAAATGGTTATAACGTACAAAGATTGGCATAAGATGTTGCCATTTGCACTACATGGGTATCGTACTTCGGTACGCACTTCAACTGGGGCAACCCCTTTTTCCTTAGTATATGGGATGGAGGCTGTGCTACCTATTGAAGTAGAAATCCCCTCGCTAAGAGTATTAATGGAAGCTAAACTGAAGGAGTCGGAGTGGGTACAAACACGTTTTGATCAGTTGAATTTGATTGAAGAAAAAAGGTTGGCGGCCTTATGCCATGGGCAATTATACCAGAAAAGATTGAAAAAAGCGTATGAGAAAAAAATACGTCCTCAAGAATTTCAGGAAGGAGACCTGGTACTAAAAAAGATCTTGCCAATTCAAAAAGATTATCATGGGAAATGGACTCCTAACTATGAGGGCCCATACGTTGTGAAAAAAGCTTTCTCAGGTGGAGCTTTGATCCTTACGAATATGGATGGAAAAGATTTAGCTCTTCCTGTAAACTCAGACACCGTAAAAAAGTATTATGCTTAAACAATGAATACCTGCTAGGTTGAAAACCTGAAAAGGCGACCTAGATAAAATTAGGGTATGAAAAAATATACCCGCTAGATTGAAAACTCGAAAGGGCGATCTAGGCAAAAACTAGGGTAAAAAAAAAATCAAAACAAAACAAAAAAACAAAAAAA
>JBBPBS010000629.1:8512408-8582436 GCA_037974835.1 Cicer judaicum | reverse complement strand
AAAAAACAAAAAAAAAAACAAAAAAACAAAAAGAGGAAAGAACAAAAGAAAAGGAAAAAGATCAAAGATATCACGTTCAAGAAAAGGGTATAAGTGCTTTTTCTCATTCATGATTTGATTGGTCATGTCCAATAAAAATATTGATAAAAACCGACATATTCATTCATTCATTCATTCACTCATTCATGACATTTTATAAATTTAAAGCCGAGAAAACGACCCGCATGTTGAAGCCGGGAAAACGACTCGCACCCGAAGCCGAGAAAACGACCCGCATGTTGAAGCCGAGAAAACGACCCACACGTTGAAGCCGGGAAAACGACTCACATTCTTCTAAAAAATATTTTTTCGGACAAAATTAGAGTTGTTATCTTTACTTATTTTTACTTTGATTCTCAAGTAAATTCTAAGTAAAGAGGGGCAGCTGTTGACACCTAATTTTGTCCAATTTATTTTTTACTTTTTATTAAAAAAAGAAATAATAATAATAATAATAATAATGACAATAATAATAAATATATAAAGAAATATAAAAATAAAAATAAATAATTAGGAATATTATAAGCTCTAAACAATCACAAATGTTTTCGATTCTTGTTTGCCTATAATTCTTGTTCAGACTATTTTCTAAAATAAAAAAAATAATAAGAAATAAAAATAAAAGAAATTGAAAAGAAATGAATTGATTGTCATAACAATCGATGCAATGATGATCAAAATAAATGAAAAAAAAACATAAAAGAAATTGATTGATAGTCATAAAAATCAGAATAATGGTGATCAATTGAATAGACAAGAAACCGAAGAATAAATCAATGGCAATAAGAATCGGTATAATGGTGGCCAATTAAAAGAAAAGAAAACCGAAAAAAATAGATTAATGGTAATCAATTGGCAATTATTCTCTTGTCTTTTGCAATCTACATCCAAAAGTCTATAAATAGTCTCCCACAAGAGGGCAAGAGGAGGAAGAAAGCACAAACTGAGAGCACAAAAAAAAAAAATAGAGAGATTAGTTAGCAAGAGAGAAGGAGAGAATCTGATCCTGAAGTAATCAGTCTAGTAAGGTACCATTTCCTTATTCTTTTCTCTAGTCTGCGTATTAGTTTTTTTTGTATTTACATCTTGTTTATATATACATCTTGTTTATATATATATATATATAAACAAGATGTGAAAACAATTATATATATATATATATTTTCTCTTTCTATTGTTTTTTTAATATAAATAAGTTCATATGTTAAGTTTTCTTTTATTTTTTTAATCGCTTAATTCTAAAATTGGTTTCTTTTGTAATAAAAAAAATAAAAAATATAACTAATTGATGTCTATAGATAAAGAAATAAATTTTATCATATTTTAATTTAATAAAAAAATTCATAATACGTCTTTATCAAATAAAAAATTTATAACGGATAAATGTTTTTATCCTTAAATTTAGAATTAATGGTTGTTGCCGCCGGATGAAATTTATCCTCGCTCGCTACACCATATTATTTACTTTCAATCGTTGGTGACCTTTGTGTCGTGACAGATCCGACAACGTACGAGTAAATAATTTAATAGATTATTTTACCGTCGTGTCCATTTGTCTCGTTCACAAATCGCCACGTTACGAAATTTTTTTTTTCTTAAAAAAATTTAATTTCCTTTTTTATGTCAAAACAGACAAATATTATTATTATTATTATTATTATTATATTTATCATTATTATTATTATTTTTATTATTACATTTTCATTTTTTTAATACGTATATAAATAAATATAATAATAAAATCGGTCAACACACAAATATTTTCTACCCAAGAACTACGTGTGTTTTGATTTCCCTATTGCACCTAGGGATACGTAGGAGCAAGGTCTTCCCCTTGTAAAACCAAATTAATAAAATATATATTTTTCTTTCATTAATGTAAATAATTAATTTTTTTTTTATTATTCTTTTTGGGGTAAAAATAAATAAATAAATAGTTTGTATATAATTAATTATAGGGTAACCGTTTTAACGGACGTTGTAGGGGTGATAATACTTCTCTACTCGTAATCGACTACCGAATCCGAATTTCTGGTTCAAAAATATTATTTTAGGTTTTATCCAATTTTTCCTTTAAAAAAATAAAATTGGTGGCGACTCCTTTTTTTTTGCGGACAAATGGGATGCGACAGCCTACATCTATTTTTAACTCTCTTGCTCTTTGACCTTTACATAGTCAAGGTGTTACCATTCATATGGCAAACAGGAGCAATGCTCATCCTGCTGGACTTGTGGAGGATGTACTTCTTCGAGTTAATGAATTGATATTTCTTGCATATTTTTACATTTTAGACATGGAGGGAGAGAATAAGTCTAAAAGGGTTCTTGTCATCTTAGGAAGACCATTCTTGAAAACTGCTAGAACAAAAATTGATGTGTATGCTGGAACTCTATCTATGGAATTTGGTGATAGTATTGTAAAATTTAACATATTTTATGCTATGAAACACCCCATGGAAGAGCATTCTATTTTTCAAATTGAATTGCTTGCCGATTTGGTTGATGACACTTACCCCGATATGTTTGCTACTGATTTTCCTTCATTGTCTGGTTTTGGTGATACTTATACTTGTGAATTCTGTACAAATACTCAATTGTGCTATGTGTGTGTTGAGATCGAAGCTGCCTTGCAGGTTGATCATTGTGCTGATATTGATATTTATACTAACAAAATTGATTTTTCATATTTAGCTTCAGCCACTGGTGTTGTACCTTCCATTGAACTACCACCGACTATAGAGCTTAAACCACTTCTTAAAAATTTAAAATATGCATATTTAGAAGGGAGTGGCAAGTTACCTATGATTATTTCAGCCAAACTTGAAGATCAACAGGAAGATAAGCTGTTGCAGATTTTGAGAAAACACAAAAAGGCAATCAGATGGACCTTGGTTGATATTCCTGGTATTAGCTCATCCATGTGTATGCATAGGATACTATTGGAGGTCGGGGTAAAATCTATCAAGCACCCCCAAAGGCAACTCAACCCATTAATTATGGATGTTGTAAAATAGGAAGTGATAAATCTTTTGCAAGCACACATTATATTCCCCATCTCTGATAGTCAATGGGTGAATCTGCTGCAAGTAGTCCCTAAGAAAACTGGACTCACAGTGGTTAAAAATGAAAATAATGAACATATCCCCACACGAGTGTAGAACAGTTGGAGGGTATGCATCGATTATAGGAGACTAAACCAGGCAACTAAAAATGATCATTTTCCTTTACCATTCATTGATGAGATGCATGAACGGTGGGTGGTAAGTCACATTATTGTTTTCTTGATGGTTTTTCTAGTTATTCTCAAATCCATATGGCAGCAGAGGACCAAAAAAAGGCCACATTCACTTTTCCTTTCGACATATTTCCCCACAGGAGGATGCCCTTTGGCCTATGCAATGCTCTTGGCACTTTCCAATGCTGCATGATTAGTATTTTCTCTAACTTGATAGAAAATTGTATTGAAGTTTTCATGAATGATTTTACTGTGTATGGTTCCTCATGATACATGCTTGAACAATTTAGATAGAGTTTTGCATAGATGTATTGAAATTAAACTTGTGTTGAATTATGAAAAATGTCATTTTATGGTTAAGGCATAGTTTTGGGACATGTGATCTCTAAAAATGGGATAAAAGTGGATCCTGCCAAGATTGATGTGATTTCAAATTTTCCTTACCCATCCTACATCCGCGAGATTCATTCTTTTCAAGGCCATGTAGGTTTTTACAAGCGCTTTATCAAGGAGTTCATCAAGATAGCTCTTCCGCTGTCAAATTTGCTGCAAAAAGATGTCAGTTTCCCCTTCGATGACAAATGCAAGAAGGCATTTGATTACTTAAAGGCAACACTAACCTCTACGCCCATAATTCAGCCACCCAATTGGACCCTCCCTTTTGAAATTATATGTGATGCATCTAACTCTGCAGTCCTTGCACAAAGGGTTGGTAAGGCTGCCCATGTTATTTATTATGCTTCTAGGACTTTAGATTCTACACAAGCTAATTATACTACCACTGAAAAAGAACTTTTAGCTATTGTTTTTGTACTTGATAAGTCTAGATCATATTTATTAGGTTCGAAGGTAGTTGTTTTTACTGGCCATGCAACTTTGAAGTTCTTGCTAAAAAAACCAGATGCAAAACTGAGATTGATCCGGTGGATGTTGTTACTCTAAGAATTTGATTTAGAGATTAAAAATACGATTGGAGCTGAAAATTTGGTGGTAGATCATTTGAGCGGAATAGAAATGGATGAGGTCACCATCCCCATTCAAGATGACTTCCCTGATGAGCAACTGCTACAGTTGCGTGAGGTAACTCTTTGGTTTGCTTATTTAGTTAATTATCTAGTTGTTGGAGTCTTTCCTGCAAATGCATCCCGAACACAAATTCACAAACTTAAAAGTGATTTTGAATACTATGTGTGGCATGATCCATATATGTGGAATGTGTGTAGTGACCAGGTGATTAGGCGATGTGTTTCCCACCATGAGGCTCAATTCATTCTTCATTTTTTTCATGCCTCTCAAACTAGAGGACATTTTGGTTCTCAACGGACCGCAAGAAAAATCTTAGACTCAAGTTTCTTTTGGCCCACTTTGTTTAAAGATGCTTTTGAGACTTACAAAACTTGTGAATAGTGCCAAATAGCAGGAACAACAATCACTCGTAGGGGTGAGATGCGTCAATAACCTATGCTTTTCTATGAAGTATTTGATGTGTGGGGCATTTGACTTTATGGGCCTCTTTCCTGTATCTTTTGGTTATATCTATATTTTACTAGTTGTTGATTATGTTTCTAAGTGGGTGGAAGCAATACCGACTAGGACTAATGATTCTAAATATTTTTTGCAATTTGGAATACCCCAGGCCATCATAAGTGATCAAGGCACTAATTTTTGCAACCGCACTAGGGACGCTTTGCTTCGGAAGTATGGGGTTGTACACATAGTTTCTACACCTTAGCATCCCCAGACTGAGTCTCAAATAGGGATATCAAACATATCTTAGAAAAGACGGTGCAGCCAAACAGGAAAGACTGGAGCCACCGACTTGAAGAAGCTCTTTGGGCTCATAGAATAGCCCTCAAAACACCAATAGGGATGTCCCCTTATCGACTTGTGTTTGGTAAGGCATGCACCTCCCAATGGTAAGGCATGCCTCCTTCAATTTCAGCCTTGAGTATCTATTTATTAGTAAAATAAGGGCTTCAATTTAGTCCTTGTTTAATTTTGAATTGTATCTTGTTTAAATTGAGTTTGTAAATTCTTCAGATAGATTTTTTTTTCTATTTTGTTTAGATTGACTTTGTATATTATTTAGATTGATTATGTTCGTATTTTGTTTAGATTGCGCTTGTAAATTCTTCAGATTGATTTTGTTCATATTATGTTGTAGATAAATATTGATTAAATATTCTTCATATCTTAATCAAATGTTCTTCAAATGTTGATCAAATCTTCTCGAAATCTTGATCATATCTTCTTTTCAACTTGGTCCAAAATTTTCTTCTATTATAAATATGAATAAAATCTTATTTTATAATTTCATCAATTATAATTTGGAATTAAATCTTATTTTAGATTTTCTTCACTTATAAATATAAATCAAATCTTATTTTAGTTTTTTTTCAAAAACATGAATCTTCTTTCATACTCTTTAAAGTCAAATATATTATTTCCAGAAAATGCTTTTGTTATCATGAAAACTTTAAGGATAAAATCAACTTGGTTCAAACAAGCTGCTCCTTTTTGATGATGACAAAACTTGTATTTTTTTATAACAAATTTTCTTTAATAAATAATATATAGCTAAACTACTTTGAAGTTATTACAACATCAATCTGGTGTGAAGGTAAGGTTTAGGTTTATCTTGATGAAGTCAAACCTATCTTCAGATAGTGGTTTGGAGAATATGTTAGCCCATTAATTTAGTGTTTACAAACTAAATGTTTAGTACCCTTTTTGAAAAAAATCCCTAATGAAGTGGTGTTTGATTTCTATGTGTTTAGCTCTAGAATGAAGTATAGGGCTTTTGGTTAGGAAAATGACAAAAGTGATATCACAATAGATGAGAATGTTGGATTCTAGGATTTTGTAGTCTTCAAGTTGATGTTTCATACAAAGTAGGTGAGAACTGCAACCAAGTGCTGAAAGGTACTCATTCTCTACTATTGACATGGAAATTGTGCTTTGTCTCTTACTTGACCAAGATATTAAGTTGTCACCTAGTAAGGTGGAGTTGCCATTAGTGCACTTTCTCTCAAGTTTATCTCCAGCATAATTAGAATCACAACATCCACTCAGTTTGTATTTAGAAGATTTCTTATAGAACAAGGTAAGGTTGGTAGTTCATTTTAGGTATATAAGGATTCTCTTAATAACAATTAAATGTGATTCTTCAAGGCCAACTTAAAAATCTTGCACAAACACATACACTAAACAGGATGTTAGGTCTGGAATTGGTAAGGTTATATAGTGATCCCGTCATTCCTTTATAGGTTTTCTGGTCAACTTTTTGGCCTAATTAATATTTTTCAAGTGAACAAGTAGGGTGCATTTGTGTAGCCATAGGTTTGTAATCACTTATCTTAAACTTATTGAGAAGCTCTTTTATATATTTAGTTTGATGAATGTATATATCTTTTTGAATTTTTTGAATTTGTATCCCTAATAAGAACTGAAGTTCTCCCAATATAATCATTTGAAATTCATGTTGCATAAATTTAGAAAATTCTTGGAAAAAAGGTCCTTTAATTGATCTAAAAATAATGTCATCATCATAAATTTGAATAATAAGAATGTCTTATCGTAATCATTTTATAAAATGGTATTATCTACTTGTCCTCTTTCAAAGTTACTTTTAAGTAAGAAGTTACTAAGTCTATCATACCATGCCTTAGGTGCTTTGTTTTAGACCATACAAATATTTCCTAAGTTTAAAAACATGATTTGGAAATTCAGAATTTTCAAAACCTGGGGGTTATTTAACGTAGACTACTTTACTTATATAACCATTTAGAAAAACTCTTTTAACATCCATTTCAAATAATGTAATGTTATTATTTGCAACAAAAGAAAGTAGGATACGAATAGCTTCTTACCTGACCACTGAAGTAAATGTCTAAGTGTAATCAATGCCCTCTTGCTAATTGTAGCCTTGTGCGACAAGTCTTGCCTTATTTTTTACCACTTCACCTTTTTCATTTAGCTTGTTTCTGAAAACCCACTTGATTCCAATAATGTTCTTATTTGATCTATCTGCATATGTTTCCTCTTATTCTAGCAAACCAGTTTTGTATCTGGTGGGTTATGCTTGTTTTATAAAGAAATAGACTTGTATTATGCTTAAGCTGAAACTATAACACCCCGTTTTTCAAAGCGAGGGTATATTTTTTTTTCTAAAGAAATTAAAATAAAATAGGGAAATAAATAAGGTAACACCTTTGGATAAGTAATTAAGTCATTATAATTTACAAGCAGCGGAAAAAGTTCTTAATCCATGAATTCAAAATATTTACATAACAAAAGTGGTACAGTCTTCCATGTTTAAAAATAAACGCAACCCAAAAAAAAAACATCCGTTCCCTCCGTGTCAACCTAGTTTGATCATTTTACAAAACACTAAACACCCTGAGTGATCTCCATGCGCCCAGTGAGATCCTCCTAGCATAGCTCCAAACAAGCATTCCCATCTACATTCCCATCCGTAGGGTACGAACCGGTAGGATCATCCTGGCTCTCATCTGAGGGCAAAGCCCAGATTTTCACAATAGTTGTAAAGGGTCACCAACCGAAATTAACAGTTAACACATAACATTTAAGTTTTCAAATGCATAAAATATCCTCTCAACTAAGCATGCACCTTAAAAGGATTTTTCATATGCGAAGAGTTCATATAATGCTTGCCAAATATAAATGAAATCAAATAAAGTTCTCTAAATATCAAGTAATATATAACTGACCAAAACATTGATAAATCAATTGAGTAATCAACTATCCAACTCAAAATAAGATTTTCCACTAAGCCAATCGATTAGGCAAATCGATTTCCTGAAAGTTTTTAGTGAAAATAAAACTCTGAACTTACATCAATCGATTGGGGAAATCGATTTTGTGAAAGACAGAGCCCCTGTAACGAATCCAATCGATTTGCTAAATAGATTTCATAAGTGGTTTTGAAACAACACATTGCCAAATCGATTGGGTAAATCGATTTTGTGAAAGATAGAGCCCCTGTATTGAAGCCAATCGATTGGGCAAATCGATTTCGTGAAAAATGGTTGAGTTCTTGGATGGCCAAATCGATTTGGTCAATCGATTTCTTCAATGCATTTTCAAATTTCAAGAAAATAGGAGACATATCAATCGATTCATTCAATCGATTTCTTAAAGGGTTTTGAAAGACAAATTACAAAATCGATTTGATCAATTTAGAGAACTCCCTATAACAGAACCAATCGATTGGGGCAATCGATTTCCCTGCGTAATCTTCCAAAAATACATAAACTAACTCAATCACATTCATACATAATCCCAAATCTTAACATTTAGCAATTCCAACGTGATCACCACGACAAATTGGGCTTCGAAATAGTTTCGCAATCAAACATGCTATCACCAAATTCCAAAACATAACACTTAACACTTATAACACAATTACTACAACATCATGAGTTTCGGAATAGTATTGCAATCAAACATGCTATCACCAAATTCCAAAACATAACACTTAACACTTATAACACAATACCCAAAACATCACGATGAACCAACAATTCACAATTTACCAGGGTGTAGTCTCTCACGGACAAACACCTGTGCAGTCTCTCACAGACAAACACAATTCACCAGGGCGTAGTCTCTCACGGACGAACACTTGTGCAGTCTCTCACGGACAAACACAATTAACCAGGGTGTAGTCTCTCACGGACAAACACCTGTGCAGTCTCTCACGGACAAACACAATTTACCCAAAAACGTAAGTCGTAAACGTACCACCTATCACGGGTCAGTACTGTTTACCGAGGTGCCACCTATCACGGGTCAACACAACTTACCAAAAAGCGTAAACCATAAACGTACTGCCTATCACGGGCCCGTACCGTTTACCAAGGTGCCACCTATCACGGGTCTGCACGGTTTACTAAAACAAGCATTAAGTAAACAAGACATTAAGAGATTCCCCATTCTTAATACTTATTTAACTTAAACGATTTTCAAAACAAACATTAAGTAAACGAGACATTAAGAGATTCCCCATTCTTAATACTCATCTAACATAAGCGATTTTCAAAACAAACATTAAGTAAACGAGACATTAAGATATTCCCCATTCTTAATACTTATTTAACTTAAACGATTTTCAAAACAAACATTAAGTAAACGAGACATTAAGAGATTCCCCATTCTTAATACTCATCTAACATAAGCGATTTTCAAAACAAACATTAAGTAAACAAGACATTAAGAGATTCCCCATTCTTAATACTCATCTAACATAAACGATTTCCAAAACAAACATTAAGTAAACGAGACATTAAGAGATTCCCCATTCTTAATACTCATTTAACTTAAGCGATTTTCAAAACAAACATTAAGTAAACAAGACATTAAGAGATTCCCCATTCTTAATACTTATTTAACTTAAACGATTTTCAAAACAAACATTAAGTAAACGAGACATTAAGAGATTCCCCATTCTTAATACTCATTTAACTTAAGCGATTTTCAAAACAAACATTAAGTAAACAAGACATTAAGAGATTCCCCATTCTTAATGCCCAATTAACTTAAACGATTTTCCCAAACACACATTAAGTAAACAAGACATTAAGAGATTCGCCATTCTTATTACTCATTTAACTTAATGGTTTTCAAATTCCACGCAAAACAACTCAAACTTATTATCAATCCACATCAAAACACATCAATTCATTTTTCCACAAAATCCAACCATACACTTATCAAATTTCATCAATATCAATTAAGAACACGTCAAAAACAACGAACACAAATCAACACAATTCACCACTCAAACACACAAGTTTCATTTACTCAAAATCATACATAAATGAGTTTAAATTCATTTTGCACGATACATTCATCAAGATAACCAAAACCTAACTCTAAGATTTTACCCATAAAGCCTTAGATATATTTTCCCCAAATCAATACTCCAACCCTAACAAAATTCTTTTCCATACAACCACAGATAAGGCCCTAAATGCAAACTAAAAGTTTGGAAGGAGCCCTTACCTTCACGTTAGCTTTAACGTGCGATTACAGTACCGCGAGCAAATCTAGTGAAATCTCCTCTCGCAACGCCGCTTCCAAAGTTGGTCCCCTAGCACCGTAGTGTGGTTCTGAGCAACTTTCCCTTCTATCTCTTTGCAAAACGAAGCTTAGATCTAGATGAAACGGGAAGGTTTGTGTTTGAATCGCTAATACCGTTTTTCTTCGTTTTCAAATTAAAGAGGAAGAGTGAAGTTGAGAAACTCTTGTCCTATCACCCACCAAGCCTTGGGTCTCTATTTTTGAACAAAAGGAAGCTGCGAAAAACGAAAATGGAGGAAGGAGGGAGAAGGTTCTCGCACGCGCAGAGGAAGAAGAAGGAAAATTTTGTGTTTCTCTACCTTGTCTTTCTTTCCCTTGCTTTTCTTTTCTTTATTTTTCCTTCTTACCTTCCTCTCTTCTCTCCTTTTCTTCCCAAACAAATATTTACATATATATATTTATATATATTTTAATTACATTTAACAAATATCTCAAAATATCTAGATATTTGTTAAATTACCATTTCACCCATACCGCATTAAATTCTTCGTAAAACATTCACCGCAGTTAATTTAATTTATTTATCGACGAGTAATTCTAATTAGGCATCAAAATATCTTTTTGGTCTTATAAACTCCAAAATATTAAAGACTTTGGCTAAAAAGCCTCCGAGTTAAATACCAAAAATACACCAAATTACATAAAGTACACTTTAAAATTATGGGTCTTACAAAACATTCAGATTTTGTGATTATGTTGGTTCCTCTAAATTTTTGAAAACATGCAAAATACTTATCTAGGATTGATTTTAAAGATCAAGTTTCTTGTCATCATAGTAAACATAATATCAGACAATAATTAAATTTAAAGAAAAATATAACCTATATGTTAATATTTTCAGTTTTACTATGAAACCCCTCTTATTTCTTCTATTCTAGTTTTCAAATTATGAATTTGCATATTCTTTGATCACATGATCTGGATGAAGGGATTTGAATTCTCATCCAGGTTTGTAGTTTTAATGTATTTGATTCTGATGGTTCATTTGACACTTCTATTTTTGGTGATGTATCAGGTTCCTCTAGTAATTTTTGTTTTGCTGGTACATCGAATTCATCATATGGTTCTGATTTTTCTGATAGTTATGGTTCAACATATAGTTCTTGTTTTTTTGATAGTTATGGTTCATCACCTGGTTCTGGTTCTATTAGGTACTTTGCTGACCAATATTTCTTCTGTTAGATTCATGTCTTGGGACATAAACCTTTTTCCTTTCATAAGTTGCTAGCATCCATTTACTAGATGTCATGATTGGTAGTTCAACTTGGTTGCTTAGAATGTCTGCAACCTAAGCAATTTTGTCTTTTGTTACCAAATCTGATTGGGTCCTAGTTTGTTAGTCTTGTAAGGTTTCTTGTGTTTCCTTGTATTTAACATGGGACAAGATAATCTAGAGTGACATTTCTTAGAACATATAGTACACAAAAAAGCATAGATGCATACTTGCCTCTTTCCATACTAATAGCTAGAAAATATTGGAATACTTCTTCATGCTTATTAGAATTACAGGTGGTATTGTCAACATGCATATCTTTCAAGGTTTTATATTTAATTCAACAATATCAATTTTCAAATTTGCATTTTATGTTTTAAGTTTAGTAGTTTCAGTTTTAAGAGTTGCATTTTCTGTTTTAAATTCAACACTTTGATTCTTTAAATTATTAACTTTTTCAGTTAGGTTTGCATTATCTTACATAAGTGTTTTCAACTTTAAAGACAATTTGTTATTATGATTTAAAAAATTATTTATAGCAATAATTAAATTAGATCGAGTAAAGTTAGAAAATACTTCAATTTCTTCATCTGTTAATTCACTTCTAGAGTTAGAATTTGTGTTGGTTCCAGAGGTAGAGTTGGTATGAACCATCAGAGCCAAATCTACGTCCCCTTCATCATCAAAGGATTCATCAGTATCATCCCATGTAGCCATTAGACTCTTGTTCTTGGGTTTAGAATATTTCCTTTGATGTTTCCCTCTCTCCATATTTGGACATTCTGACTCGATATGTCCAGGTTCTTTGAAACTATCGAAGATGATGCTTTTCTTGTCATATTTATCATCCTTTACTATACTAGATTTCCAATAATATATTTGGAGAACTTTCTTCTTTATGTTGTGCCAGATCCTCTAAATTTTTTGGAATATAAATGTCAGTTCCGTTTCCTCTAGTCTCTATTTTGATCCTCTTAATCATTATCCTCTCATTCTGTTGTTGCCTTCAGAACTTTCATCTTCCTCATATTATGATGTTGGCTTGGATTTCAAAGCCCAGGTTGGGTGCTGCTTCTTGGGCTCATCCTCTACAAGCTCAATTTCATGTGATCTGAAAGAGATGATTATTTATTCATGCTTACAAGTATTCAGATAATTTGCTTCTTCAATGGTAGTGATCTTAGGTCTCCACTTGCTTGTCATACTCTTTAGTATTTTCTTCACATCATTAACAATAATATAACTCTTTTCAAGTACCTTTAATCTTGAGACTAGAGTTTGGAATCTGGAAAACATTGTCTCAATGTCTGCATCTTCTTCCATCTTGAACATCTCATACTTTTGACTAGGAGGTTGGATTTTGCTTCTAGAACTTGTTTGCTTTCTTCATAGGTTCTGAATCAGAATATCATAAATACTCTTTGTTGTCTCATTGTTGGTGTACTTCTCAAACTTCTTGAAGGTGATTGCATTTATCATGAATGTTTTGGACTTGTGATGCATCTTGAATATCTTTTTGTTTAATCAACATTCATCTTTTTTTATTTTTTAAATTTAAATACCATCAGTACTCGTTGGAGGAATATAACCATCTTGCACCCAATCCCAAAGCTCAAGATCTTGTGAGATAAATAAAATTCTCAGCATTTCCTTCTAGTACTCAAAATGTTCTCCATCAAATAGAGGTGGTCTATTGATGTTTCCTGCAACAACTACTTCACTGTATCCAAAGATGTTGAACTCTTGGATCTTTCCTCAAACATTGTATAGTGCAAAGTTTTCAATTTGAGCTTTGACTCCAATTGAAAGTGCGAACAAGAAAAATGGGGGTTGAATAGCGTTTCATAAAGTTGATAACTTTTTGCTAATTTGGTGAAGGCTGATTGGTTTTTATGAATTACTTAGATAAGAAGCAACAATATTCATAAGCAGCAAACAATGAAAGCATAAATAATTTGACATATAGATTTATCATGGTTCACCACTAACTTGACTACAATCCAATCCCCTTATTTAGAAGGCTTTAATCCACTAATTCAAATACCTTGAATTACAAAGCACCTAACCTTCCAAGCCAGTCTTCCCATAAAGCCTGACAACCCCATATATTTAAGGAATTAACCACCTTGACTATACAAGCCAAGTCTTCTCAAAATCACCTAAAAATCCCAGATTAAAGAAGGAACTAAACCACTATCGAGTTGGATACAAAAGATTGAAACTTTACGTGTTTTCTTATAATAAAGCTAATAATAATAGTAACTTTCATACTCTAAGAAAAAACACTTAGATAATATTTCTCATTCAAACAAGTATTTCTCTCTTTGAACTCTAAGATGAATTTGGAATTTTGAGCTTGAGTTCTTCTACTCTTTTCTTCTTTTTTGATGATCTTATTCTTCTTAAGCCATGTTTAATTCTGAATTCTGAATTGTAAATTGTTTAGATTGAGTTTCTAAATTCTTCAAATAGATTTTGTTCCAAATTTGTTTAGATTGAGTTTATAAATTCTTCATATTGATTATGTTCGTATTTTGTTCAAGTTTCGAATGTAAATTCTTTAGATTGACTTTGTTCATATTTTGTTGTAGATAAACCGTGATCAAATCTTCTTAAAATCTAGACCATATCTTCTTTTCAACTTGGTCAAAGATTTTCATCAATTATAAATATGAATCAAATCTTATTTTAGATTTTCATCAATTATAAATTTGAATTAAATCTTATTTTACGTTTTCTTCAGTTATAAATTTGAACCAAATCTTATTTTAGATTTTCATCAAAAACTTGAATCTTCTTTCCTATTCTTTGAAGTCAAATATATTTTTCTCAAAAAATAATTTTGTTATAATCAAAACTCTTTGAAGTAAAGTATAAAATTAATTTTTTTTTCCAACAATGTTCCACATCAAACCGTTGTGGTATTTTCTTATGTGATCAACGAAGCCGCCTTTTGGCATAACATATCCAACTAGATTCTTTAAAATCCTCATATATCTGGCCTTTAAATGTAATTATTTAGAGTTACCTTGGGATCTTTAAGAATTTCCTTGTTGATTTTAGAAGACATAGTTCTTGACTCGTATTAGTTTTCAATAATCATGCCTTCATCTTTCCATTTGGTGATAACAATAATGGTTTGTTGAGTAGCTTTGATAGGAAGCCCTAAATACATGATTGAGATTTCTCCATTTGAGTTCGCATCTTAAGACCTCAAAAAATCTTAAACCCAAACATCTAGAGTATATGATTGATCTAAGTTAAAATTCTTTGACCATCAAATACTAGCAAAATCATCAATGAAGTCAATTTGCAGTGGGTGCAAAAAGGGATGTATAACTCGAAGCCATAAGAGGATCCAGGAGAATTTCAAATAATTTCTAAGGTTTGAAAAGATATCAAAAGTATGGGAAAATAAGTGGAAGAAGTGAGTGAGTTAAATGTTTGTGTTTTTGATAAAACGTTTGAGTTTCTAAAAGCAAATAATAATAATTTTCGTGCATGCATTAAAATATACAGGAAACGCGTGTTAGAAAATTAAGGAACTCACATAATTTTCAAGAAAAGTTATCATATCTAAGATAGATTAAATTTTAAGCAACTAGATGCATGAGCAAAAATACAATTTGACAAAGGCATAGCATGTGTATTTAACCAAAGTTGTGTTTTACTAGAAACAGATGCATAAAAGAATTTCAGCATCACTCCTTTATAAATTGAATGTTTAAACATTCATTTATAAAATTAAGTTTTTCTTCAACCAAGGTTTTGTAAAATTGTATGCCCACTTATGATTAGTGCTAATGAATTTAATGTCTAAAATACCCTTCTGGACATAGTCTCTCATAGAGTGATGTTTAATCTCTATATTATTTGCCCTTGAATGTAAAATAGAATTTTTGGTGACACATTAATCAGAGGTATTATCACAGCAAACAAAAATGTTACTCTCAAAATAATTGAACTCTTCTGGTTGATGTTTCATCCACATTAGTTGGGTGTTGCAGTTTGCAAGCGATATATATTATGCCTCAACTATAGATAGGGCAATGGTTCCTTGTCTTTTGTTTGACCAGGAGATCGGATTGTTAGCAAGAAATGTGTAGCTTCCACTTGTACTTTTCCTTTCTAGTTTATCTCTAGCATAGTCAGCATCACAAAAACATACTAACATGTACACACACTAAACAAGATTATTTAGGGTTAGACTGAAATCTTGTACACACACTAAACAAAATATCAAGTCTCGAGGAATTTAAGTAAAGGAGAGTGCATGCAAATAATTCATTTGCATACCTTTTGATCTACCTTTTTACTTGACTTTTCCTTATCAAGAGGACATGTGGGGTGCATAGGTGTAAGCATTTGCTTGCATTCATCCATCTTAAATTTCTTAAAAAGTTATCTAGTGTATTGGTGAGATGAATGAATACTCCTTTTGAGCTTTGATGAATTTGGATTCCAAGAAAGAATTTTAGTTATCCAATTAGGCTCATCTGAAATTCGTTCTGCATTAACTTAGAGAACTCTTGACAGAGCTTGCCATTAGTTGAACTGCAATGAATATCATCAACATATACCTAGACAATGAGAAGATCATTATAAATAAATTAATGCCAACCTGGCCTCTCTCAAAACCATGTTTTAGATGATAACTACTTAGTCTGCCATACCAAGCTCTGACATAAAATTGCTTAGTCTTTTAGACCATATACTGATTTCTTTAATTTAAAAACATGGTCAAGGAATTCATTATCCTCAAAGCCAAAATGTTGTTTGAAATACACTTCTTTATTACAATAACCATTTAGGAATTCACTTTAGAGGGTAATTTTGTTGCTCTTCTTGATATTTTTAAATCTGCAAATTCTTCATCAAAATATGTCTTTTTATGGTCGAGCTATTTTTCATAAAATTTTACATTGATTGATTCTTTTAACATGTGCAATCTAATTGATGAAAATAATAAATGTTGGGCTTTATTCCTTTCCACCATTCATAAGGTATCTTATCTAGAATATGTCTTATATTGATTCTTTTAGGAATATAACATGCATTGTTTACTATTTCTACCAAAAAAAGTTTGGCAACATTCATTTAATGAATCATATTTTATGTATTGGACCAAATAAATTAATGTGTAAAAGTTGAAGTGGTCTAGAACTGGAAACAACATTCTTTGTAGCAAAGGATGATTTAGTTTGTTTCCTTATCGGGGATGCCAAACAAAAACATCTGACTCAAATTCTAAATTTAGCAATCCTCTGATTAAGTCAAGTCTTTTCAATTTTGAGATTTATCTCAAATTGACATGTCCCAACCCCTTGTGGTAGATTAGTTGTTCTTATATTCATTGACATGAGACCCTTCACTTTTTATTTTTCCAAATCTGATAACTGTTATTTGTAAATATTGTTTTCCTCTAACAAGTAAAAAGTATAGATCCGTCTATTTGACTAGTTGCCTTTCATGCCATTTGATTGAAGACAATATCATAACTACTGTCACTTTATTGACTTATTCTCAATATTTTATGCATTAGTCATTTTACTAGAAAAACATTTTTAATAGATGAGAGAGAACCATTACCTACTGTGTCACACCATATGATCTTACCCTTTTGATTTCCTACAAATCCCACAACTCCTGCATCTTTGAGGGTCGGGTTTTGGAACATAGACTTTTCTCTTGTCATGTATCGTGAACATCCATTGTCCAAGTATCATGGGCCTTGGTTTGTTAGTTATGAAAGGTTTCTTGTCTTTCCATGTTTTGAACATTGGACAAGTTTTTTTTTTTTTTTTTAACATGACCTTTCTTTAAGCAATATAGCAAGGAGCTTCAGGTGAATTAAACTTTGGAGTTTCCTTTGGTTTCTCAGAGCCAATACCTTTTATGTTGTTTCTGCTATCGCCATAGATTAGACAAGCTTGCTTGTATGTATATGCCATTTGCTACAAAATCATGTAAGACTTTTTCACACTTCACATAATTACAAGTACTTATTTATGAGGTTTTTGAGGTGTTTTCTGTAACACCCCGATTTTCAAAGCGAGGGTGTATTGTTTTTTTCAAAACAGAATAAAATAAAACAGAGAAATAAATAAGGTAACACCTTTGAATAAATGTTTAAGTCAATATGATTGATACGCAACGGAATAGTTCTCTTGGAATATAAATCCAAAGTATTTACACAACAACAAATGGTACATGGAACCCATTCAAATAAGATGTCATACTGACAATATTAGTAAAGGTACAGTTTTCCAGTTCAAAATAACGTAATCCAAAAGAAAGACATTTGTTCCCTCTATGTCATCCTAATCTGATCATTCTACAAAAAACTATAGCTATACACCCTGAGTGATCTCCAAGCGTCCCGTAAAATCCTCCTCACATAGCTCCAGTCATGCATTCCCATCTACATTCCCATCCACAGGGTATGAACCGGTAGGATCGTCCTGTCTCTCATCTGAGGACAAAGCCCAAATTTCCACAATAGTTATAAAGGGTCACCAACCAAAATTAACAGTTAACACATAACATTTAAGTTTTTAAATGCACAAATAACCTTTCCACTTAGCATGCACCTTAAAAGGGTTTCCATATGCTAAACATGCATAAACAAAGTTGAAAAATGAAGTTTTTAACAAAACAACATTGTTGTATTCGAATACAGCATCTATGTATTGGAATACAAGGCTGTTTCAGCATTCAGCAGCAAAAACAACATGTCTGTATTCGAATACAACAGTCTGTATTCGACTACACAGCAAGTCAGTAGCAAAACAGGATGTCTGTATTTGAATACAGCTTCCTGTATTCGAATACACATCAGACAGTAGCAGAAAAACAGCAAAATTCAGCATTTTTCAGCTTTTTAAAGGGTATCGAAACCAATCAACACTTACACACAACTCCAAACAATCATACTTAACAATTATAGCACAAACACTACGACATCTTGAGTTTTGAAATGGTTTTGCAATCAATCACACTTACAAACAATTCCAAAACATCCACACTTGGCAATTATAACAAAATCACCACGACAATTTAAGTTTCGAACAGGTTTTGCAGTCAACCACACTTACACGCAATTCCAAAACATAACACTTAGCATTTTCAACACAATCACCACGACAACTTGAGTTTAAAAATAGTTTACAATCCATCCCTCTTACGCATAATATCAACACATAACACTTAGCAATTTCAACACAATCATAAACTTGAATCGAACACGACTCGTGTGCCAAGCACCCTAATGCAATGTGTATATGCGAAAATGCATGGACTCGGAATTCCAAACCAAAACCCTCCTCGAAGGGCCGTAAATCATAATTGTACCGCCTATCGCAGGCCAAAGTACCAATTACCGAGGTGCCACCTATCACGGGTCTGCACGATTTACTAAAAAGCGTAAACCATAAACGTACTGCCTATCACGGGCCCGTATCGTTTACCAAGGTGCCACCTATCACGGGTCTGCACGGTTTACTAAAAAGAACGTAAATTGTAAATGTACCGCCTATCACAGGCCAAAGTACTCTTTACCAAGGTGCCACCTATCACGGGTCTGCACAATTTACAAAAAACCGTAAATCGTAAAAGTACCACCTATCACAGGCCAAAGTTCTATTTACCAAGGTGCCACCTATCATGGGTCTGCACAATTTACAAAAACGTAAATCATAAATGTACCGCCTATCACAGGCCAAAGTACTATTTATCAGGGTGCCACCTATCACGGGTCTGCACGATTTACAAAAAGCATGAAAATGCATGAGCATATAATGACTCCATCCACAACAATCGTTAAGTAAATGCAGATATTAAAAGATTCCCCTTTTTTAATACTCATTTAACTTAAACGATTTCCACGCCAAACATTAAGCAAACAAACATATTAAGAGATTCCCCATTCTTAATATACTTTTGACTTAAACGATTTCCACAACAAAACATTCAGTAAACAAGACAATAAGAGATTCCCCATTCTTAATACTCATTTAACTGAAACGATTTTAAAAAACAAACATTAAATAACCAAGACATTAAGAGATTACCCATTCTTAACGCCCAGTTAACTTAAGCGATTTTCAAAACAACATTAAGTAACCAAGACATTAAGAGATTCCCCATTCTTAACGCCCAGTTAACTTAAACAATTTTCAAAACATTAGTAAACAGAGATATTAAGAGATTCCCCATTCTTAATACTCATTTAACTCAAAACAATTTTCACAAACACACATTAAGTAAACAAGACATTAAGAGATTCCCCATTCTTAATACTCATTTAACTTAATGGTTTTCAAATTTCACACAAAACAAACTCAAGCATATTATCAAATCCAATCCACAACTCACACCAAAATACATCGATTTATTTCTCCACAAAATCCAACATACACATATCAAATTTCATCAGTATTAATTAAGAACACGTCAAATACGACGAACACAAATCAACACAACCCATCACTCAAACACAACAAGTTTCATTTACTCAAAATCATACATAAATGAGTTTAAATTCATTTTCCATGAAACACTCATCACTATAACCAAAACCCAACTCTAAGATTTTACCCATAAAGCCTTAGATTCATTTTCCCCAAACTAAAACTTTAACCCTAGAAAATGAAAATGGAAGAAGGAAGAAGAATAAAGCTTCGCGAGGCAGGCACGTTTGGTCCTTATTTCCTTCCTCTGTTTCTCTTTTATTTTTCCCTCCTGATTTCTTCTTTCTAACACATATATTTATATATATAACTTATATTAATATATATATATATATATATATATATATATTATACTTAAAACCAAACCCAAACCCAAACGAATATCTAACAACTCTTCCACACATCACTTTACTCACATCTCAAACTATTTTGGTAAAAATACCTACTCTTGTCGCATCTCAATTGTCGAATACAATTTTCAGCAACCTGAGATATTTTGAACAATTTCCAAAAATATATTTTCCCCCTTTAACTCAATAAATATCAAAAACTGGGCTAACTGCCTAAGAAATTCCACACAAAATACCCTAAAATTGTATAATTTAGGATTTAAAAACTACAAGTCTTACATTTTCCTTCAAAATTAGATTGTCGTTTTGTATGTTTTCAAAATCCTTTTCAAGGGAGTAGTACTTGCCTTTTAAGATAGAATGATCTTTTATGAGGTTTCAGTTTTGATGAGACACTTTGATTCTTGTTCAAATATCATTTAACATGACTATAAGTTCATTACGAGATATATCAGATAGTACCTTAATTTCCTCATCATTAGATTCACTTTCAGATTCATAATAGACATCTTCTATAATATCCACGTTTGCATGTTCTTCATCTTCATCAGAGGATGCATCAAAGTCATCATTAAAGGTACACCGTTGATAACTTTTTGCTAATTTGATGAAGGCTGGGGTTTTTTTTTTTACTTGGAGTAGAAGCAATCAAATTCAGAGGCAGCAAACAACAAAAGCATAAATAATTTGACATATAGCTTTATTCATGTTCACCATTAACTTGACTACATTTAGTTCATTACGAGATATATCAAATAGTACCTTAATTTCCTCATCAATAGATTCTCTATCAGATTCATAATATACATATTCTATAAGATCCATGTTTGCATGTTCTTCATCTTCATCAGAGGATGCATCAAAGTCACCTTTGAAGGTACAAAGTTGATAACTTTTTGCTAATTTGATGAAGGCTGGTGGGATTTTTTGAATTACTTGGAGTAGAAGCAATCAATGTCAAAGGCAACAAACAACGAAAGCAAAAATAATTTGACACATAGCTTTGTTCATGTTCACCATTGACTTGACTACATTTAGTCCCCTAATTCATAAGGTTTTAGTCCACTAATTCAAATACCTTGAATTACAAAGCACCTGACCCACCAAGTCAATCTTCCCAAATAGTCTATCAACCCCAAACTTTTTAGGAACTAACCATCTAAACATATAAGCCAAGTCTTCTCCTTACAACCTAAAAACCCCAGATTGAAGATTTGAACTAACCACCTAACAACCTGACAATACCAAATTGAAGAAAGGAACTAAACCACTATCGGGTTGGATACAAAAAATTGGAACTTGAGTATTTGCTTCTAACAAAGCTGATAATAATAATAATTCTCACACTTTAAGAAAAGAACACTTAGAAAATATTTGTAACCTGAACAAGTGTTTCTCTCCTTTAACTCTAAGACGAATTAAGAACTTTGAGCTTGAGTTCTTCTACTCCTTCAGCCTTGAGTGTCTATTTTTAGTGAAAACTTCGGGATCAATTTTGTCCTTGTTTAATTGTGAATTGTATCTTGTTCATATTGAGTTTGTAAATTCTTCAAATTGATTCTATTTCTATTTCATTTAGATTGAGTTGCAAACTCTTCCGATTGATTATATTATATTTTTGTTCAGATTACGTTTATAAATTCTTCAAATTGATTCTATTTATATTTTGTTGTTGAGAAATATTGATCAAATCTTTTTCAAATCTTTATTAAATCATCTTCAATTTTTGATCAAATCTTGATCAAATCTTAATTAAATCTTCTTCAAATTTTGATAAATCTTATTCAAATCTGGATCAAATCTTAATTAAATCTTCTTCAAATTTTGATAAATCTTCTTCAAATCTTGATCAAATCTTAATTAAATCTTCTTCAAAGTTTGATCAAATCTTCAAATCTTAATTAAATATTTTTCAAATATTGTTTTTAACAAAACTGAGTAGTTGCTTCTAACAAAACTGATAATAATAATAATAATAATAATAACTCTCACATTCTAAGAAAAGAACACTCTAAGATGAATTAATAACTTTGAACTCTAAGATGAATTAATAATTTTCCCTTTAAACTCTTTTGTGCTTTTCGATGCTTTTCGTATTCAACATTGAGTGTCTAATTATATTGAAAACTCATACTTCAATTTAGTCCTTGTTTAATTCTGAATTGTATCTTGTTCAGATTGAGTTTTTAAATTCTCCAAATTGATTATATTTCTATTTTGTTTAGATTGAGTTTGTAAACTCTTCTAATTGAGTTTGTAAATTCTGTTTAAATTTTGTTGTTGAGGAATCTTGATCAAATCTTCTTCAAATCTTAATTAAATCTTCAAATTTTAATAAAATCTTCTTCAAATTTTGATAAAATCTTCTTCAAATTTTGATAAAATCTTCTTCAAATCTTGATCAAATCATAGTTAAATCGTCTTCAAATCTTCTTCAAATCTTGAGCATATTTTCTTCAATTATAAATTTGAATCAAATCTTATTTTAGATTTTCATTAACTATAATTTTGAATCAAATCTTATTTTAGATTTTCTTCAATTATAAATTTGAATCAAATCTTATTTTAGATTTTCTTCAAAAACATGAATCTTCTTTCATACTCTTTGAAGTCAAATATATTGTTTTCATAAAATACTTTTGTTAACATCAAAACTCTAAATGTAAAATCAACTTGGTTCCAACAATCCTAGGTAGCCATAAGACTTTTTTTTATATTGAAATATTTTCTTTGATGTCTCCCTTGTCAAGTTTATGACGTTGTGAATTATAATGTCCATGTTATTTGCACTAATAGCATGTGATTTTCCTTTTTTCTAGTTTTTCTTTACTTTCTCTTCTATTTATGGATCGCCTGAAATCCTTTTTGGGAAATGATTTAATCCCTTTCCACAAACACTAGATTTTCTTTGAAATGAATGATAGCTCATATTCATTTTAGTTTTGACTCTGATTCATTTTCCTCTATGTCTTCCTTAGCTTGGATAGCCTAGGGTTTTGCTTTTTTTTCCTTTGGATTTGAGATCCAAGGACTTTGATTTCCTTTTTGGTTCATCCTCCACTAGTTGAATCTCATGGGATTTGAGCGAACTTATCAACTCTTCTAGAGGAAATTTGTTAAGATCTTTAGCCTCTTGAATTACTAGGAAGACTTTTGAGAATTGTCTTGACATGATCAGATGTAGTGTAGCTCTTTTAAGGAACCTTTATTTTGGAGAATAGAGTTTGGAATCTAGAAAACAATGTCTCAATGTCTTCATCTTCTTCCATTTGAAATAGTTCGTACTTCTTGACAAGAAAATTTGCTTGAGCTTCCTACAATTGTTTATTTCCTTCATAGTTGAGAACTTAGGCATCGAAAAAGCTTTTTGTTGTTTCCTTATTGCTGCATTTTGGATTTCTTTGAATGTGACAACACTCATAATAAAGGTTCTAGCTTTGTGATACATCTTGTATTGTTTCTTTTGATCATTGTCGAAATTATTTTTGGATATTTCAAGACCAACATCATATTTAGGAGATTCATAGTTGTCTTTGACTTTATCCCAAAGTTAAAGATCATGTGAGATGTAGAAACTTTTCAACTGGTTTTTCCAGTACTGAAATATTCCGCTCATCAAACAAGGTAGCTACATCCAACCCTATCAAGCAAAAGGATTTAATCCACCATTCACCAATTGATTCACAAGTTCACTGATTACTTTCTAGTCAATTAACTATGTTAGAGTCTTCTCAATCCTTTAACATAGTTCTATCAAGCTATTGAGGACGACAACTGCTACTAAACCAAGTTACAAAATGCTTAAATTTGGTTTGGAATGAATTATTCCACAAAAATGTTTACATATATTTTTACTCTTAAAAGAATTCTAAGGTTTCTCAGCACTAAGAGATAATACAAGAGATTTTCAAGAGATAGTAATGATAAAAGTGCTTCTCTTATATTTTGTTGTTGGCATCTTTATTCTTAGTGGTGATCACAAATCCTTTTATAGAGAATCAATTAGTCCATTGAGATTTTTGATTGTGTTGTGATTGTATGAAATCAACAGGTGCATTAATAACTCATTTCAAATCTTCAAAGATTTTGACTCAACATTAAGCGTTTGCCCAAATCCATCTTCATGATTGCTTCAACGTATCTTGAAAGATAGATATGGTAGGATGACCAGAGGATGACATTGTTAGAGGATAAGTCAACTGTGTAAGCAGAGATTGTTGGAGCATATACTTCTTATTAAAATGTTGACTTTATTATAGCATTGACTTTATAGAGTGTTGACTTCATAAGAGATCAAATTGGATGCCAAGATTATCAATCACAGAATCACCAAAGTGAGCTGATTCAAAAGACTAAGTAGAGGTACGTTGTGAGTGGGCTTTTCAGATTCAAATATATTTCAATAGATGTACCAAATTATTGTCGTAAATGCTTTGTTTAGCATGGCTATTCATTAGAGGATGCATCATAAAAATGTTTAACTCTTATGACAAGAGTATCCACACTTAAATAAACTATTAGCACAATAAATTGTTCAACAAAATAACTTGTGTTATCATTAAAATTATTAAGGGTCATTGTTTCTCAAACCAACCTAGTTATATTATTTCCCATTCAAGACCATTACTCTTTGGGGCCATTTTTCTCAATTCTTTTCTATGTGCTGCTAATCATTACCATCTTCCAATTGCAGAAGATTGGTTTTCTATTGAAACTAAGTAATGCGACTTAAGAACCTTTCCCCATCCAACAACCGAGTATTTAACATGGCTAACTCAAACGAACACTGCCAAGGGCCAATATTGGAAGAAATGGGGAACCTATCACATGATAATGCTATCCAAACAAGCTACGAAGTTCGACATATAGCACTTCCTTGGTTTTCTCAGCTACTGGTATGTACGTTTTTATGATATAATTATTCCTTACGGTATGATGACCCCTACCCTTCTTGATGTGGCTGTTATTCTTGCTTGCCAATTGTTTGGGCTAAAGCTTCTACACTTGATGATTCCCCAATCCCTTCCTTGGGATTCCGTTTTTCTAGATCTTCTTTTATTTATTCAAAGTTTCTAACCGTTAATGCTAAAAGCAATGAACCTATTTGTTAGGGGGTATGTTGCAAATCTTGAGTAAGAAGATGATGAAATTAATGATGATGAAGGTTGCATGAATAAATTCCAAAGCGTGTGTATAACACTAAGCTTTAGGTTCGATTCGCCCCCATCAATCTATATATATTGGAATCCTTGAAGTGAATTCGACATTCACATCAAGCCTATCAATCAATGATAGTTTACAGAATAAAGTTCCTTCATTTACTCTCGTGCACTAGAGAAAATAAGAAATGACTTAGAAATATTTTTGACAGAATATTGACTCATATAACATGAATATTTGTCTTGTTTATCTTGTGTTCTTTCTGCCTCTAAGAGTCTCCATTTATAGAGATGTTCATATCAATTGGTGAAAGAAAACAACTCTTGAGAAAGATTGTAACATTTGGTAACTTAAAGAAGCATTGGTTTGAATTAAACCCAAACATTGCAACCACTTGACTAAGTGATAAATTAAGTTATTTAATTTTGCTACATTTATTTAGCTATTAGAGAATTTTAAATATATTTTGAAAATTTCTCTCACAATCCCCTACCATTTTCAAAATATATCTAAGTCCATTATTCTATAAATTTCATGGTTTCATAGGTAACCTACGATTTGAACCATTACTTAGTAAATTATATTTTCACTCATCTCCGAATAGATTGGTAGACAAGCTTTGAACCAACGATTCATTGGAACAATTGTACATAACTCACACATGAAATCTCAGTATCTTGTCAGTTGAATTAGATATAAAAGTTGAATTAGATATAAATCTCCTTAGGAAATTGATCTTCCCTAATAGATTCTACAACTCCTTAGTGTCGGAAGATCTAACTTCCTTGTTAGTCTTAGCCTTGTTTTTGTCCACTTCAATTATCTTAGTCTGTTAGAAAGTGTCATGTGTTTTAATCATATGGAAGCTGCAAGAACATTTGATATGTTTGGGGTGCATGTTCGAGCATGAGATCCCCACTTCTTCACAATTATTGTGAGAGTTTCACTAGACTCGTTAAGAACAAAAAAAAGTTATTAACAAGACACAATATTAATGTTTATATATATATATATAACTAATTGATATGTGAGAGACCACCTTTTAAATGATAATTAGTGTATTATATTTTTCTTCAAATTTTTATCTATAAGATATTCAAATGACATACTACTCATAAAATACATATTTTTCATTTAATTAATCGATTCATGAAAGACCTTCTTTTAACTAACAATAGAGCCAAAATTCAAAACAAACTTGACTTTGTTGCAGTATACATACTTTACTTTTTTTTTTTTCACGAAATGACTTGCAATGAACTCTAGAAGAGAGTTGAATAGGAAACGTGTTAGGCTCCCGTTAAAATGCAAATTGGATTTCATAGTCGAAATATCGACAATATTGAAATCAATTAAAACACAATATAGTGGTTATTTCACACCATGAATGGTTTTAAATATAATTATTTCATTACGTATTTAATTTTTTTAAAGTATTTTTCAAATTTATAATATTTAAAAATTAAATTTTTTATAAGTTAATTTGGAAAACAAATACAATATATTTGGTTCACAATTGTAATTTTTCTTTTAAATATGATATATTATATCATATCGTGATGATATGTATTTCAAATACAAACAAGATAAAAAAAATGAAATTACATTTGTTATCATGTGCACATCAAATACAAAATAGGATGATGCTTAAACTTTAACTATCATATTGAATCCTTATCTGTTGTATATCATATCTTATCATTTGCATCAAACAAGCCTTTATAGAACTATTCTCAATCTCGTCTCTAATATCTAATTTTTCTTAATCGTCATCCAGGTCTAATGCAATATTCATTATTTCGTAATTAGTTTGCTTGTTTCCTTCCTCACAATTTTCAATCTAATGCAGTCATCCATCCAATCATATTGAGGCAAACCAACCTTCCTAAGTGATTGATAGCTCTTCAACATTTATATATTTTTCATTGTTTTTAGTGTTATTTATCTTTAATCATTAGTTAATTTAAGGAGTTATGAGATATACTTTTTTTTATTTTAACTATTGGAGTTAACATAAGGTTTATGTTCTTATTTCCTAGATAAGAGATATTTCATAGTTTTGTGTTGTTTTGTAGTTTAAGTGTAGTGCAGAGTTTTGGTCAGAAATCAACATGAAATATGTGAAGTATTTTAACCGTCTATGGAGTTGTAGATGTCCAATTGGAGTCAATAAAAGTGAAAATTAAAGCTAAGATCCCTAGCTATAAATTTCATGAGGACACCACAACCACATCCAGACTCAAAAGTGGATAAATATATAGTTAAAGTTAGACAACAAATGTAGTGTGTTAGAGCACAAATGCTTGCACTTCAAGCACATTTCTACAATATTTTGACATTTTACTTCAGCCGAGGAGCACAGGAGCACCCCTGGCACAAGTTGGGGCACATCATGCGCTGCATAATGCATAAAAATATATTTTTCTCACTTTCTAGGTATCTTTTTTTTTGCTATTTTGAAGTTTGGAGACTCGTGCCCTATGTGATAAACTTAGAGGAGGCTGGTTCTAACACCATTGAAGGAGTTTTCTAGTTACATGAATTAATTTATTGAATTAATTTTCTCATCTTTGTTTGTGTGATCAAAATTAAATTGTTTTGCGATTGGTATTTTGGAACTGAAGTGGACTTTATGAATGCTTGAAATGATAAATTCATGATATTGTCTAGGGACAGATGGAGGTCATGGAACCAATTGAATTATTTGCAGAGGAAATAGTTTAATAAGAGAATACTTGTCCAATAATGCTTAATTTTAATTTTAAATCCACTAAGCAATTAGGGGTTACTTTGGAATTCAAGGTTCTATTGCTAAGGAATCAAGGGTTACTTTGGAAGTAAAGGTTCAATCGCTAAGGAATTAGGGCAAGAATAATAAAGAGAATTTGGTAAAAGTTCAATAAAGGAATCTAGTAACTAAGGTCAAATTAGAAATCAAGGTTGGATTCGAAGTGAAGAATCAAATCAACTTAATTTTATGTCATTTTTTTTGAATCATTTTTTGAATCTAAATATTTTAGGGTACCCATATACTTTCCCCAAGTCTTTGCACTCTATTTTTTTTTTTCTAAGCGTAAATTCTTTATTTTCAACAGATGTTAATCCATTAGTTATTTCTCTTGAATTATCTTCAAGAATTCATGGGACATTATAGAAATGCCTAAGAATATCATTGCTTGAACCAAGTTGGTTTGAATAACAATGAGCCTTAATTTTTGTTTTGAGAATAATAAAATATATGTGAGCATAATTTATACTTTAACGTATTTTCTAAGTGTGCAGATCATCTGATAAAAGACTTTGAGCATGTTCGTTTGACTATAGATACAATGTCAATATTCCTCTGTTGGGCATCTATTTAATCCTCTGGTCAACATTCTCATAAAAGTAAAATCATCTTATATTAGTCAATCATTTGAGAAAAGAAAACTTTTGATAAGCTTAACATTGAAACACCATATGATCAATAAGTTTGACTCAAATCAATCTTCTTATTAAAGCATCAACAACAATTTGACATGAATCATGTGATAAATACTTTCTTTGATCAACGTGACATTAGAAAAGATATTTTCTAAAGAAGTTTTAAATCGCAATATGAGACAAGATAATATTTTTCAAAATTTCCGCCAATTGTTTTGTTAGTACAATCTTTACAAGATTTGTACATATTTCTTACATCGGTCAAAAAATAAACGAAATTTGTTTAGCACTATATAAGGTCACTCAACCTTCATTGCAAATAACAATAAATAATGAAATTTGAATTCCTTTTAAATATTACACTATAGAAATACTCAGCAATCATATTTTGAAAATCTTTGCAAAAAGAAATTTATACTTGTATTTGAAAAGTAACATTTTATTTCCACTGAAATAGAGTTATCTTGATACGAACAAAAGAAACCTTAATCATTTGTACCTTATCCCAATTATAGTTTGAGAAGATTAGAACAAATTCATATTGACTAGTGTATGTTCTAGTGGGGTGATAAAAACCAGACAATTTTAGTGGATCAATCATTGTGTTTTCTTACCTTCAATCGTTCCTTAAAAAAACTTTGTATCTATGTTTAAATCTCTAAACGGCACCATCAACAACAACACATGTAAAGTCTTCTCACTTAAGGTATTCACTACCATGTTCTCTTTTCTAGATGGGATTATAACTCCAAATCTGAATCATTCAAGAACTTCAACCATTTCCTCTATCTCATATTTAACTCCTTCAAATTAAAGAGATTTTTAAAATCTTATGATGACTCAATACTTTAAACCTTGCTTCTCACAAATAATGCCTCCATATCTTCAAGGCAAAAATAATAACTTCAACTCTAAATCATCGGTAAGATATGTTATTACCTTCCCTTCTTCAATAATGCCTCTCATCTATCTTTAATTTCCTTGAAGCATATGCTATTACCTTCCCTTCTTCAATAACCCGCACATCCTAAACCTTGGTATGATGCATCGTACTTCACACCAAAATATTCAAAGGATCTTTATTCCATGAAAACTTGTTTCACATTCTTTTACAATCGAAGGCCATTCCTTTCCTAATTAGTTGAGTCATTTCCAAAGAAATCTCATAAAATCCTTTAATGAATCTTTGGTACCATCGTTTCGATCCAACGAAACTATGCACTTCTCTAATCGTTCATGGACTTTTCCATCTCAATGTTTCTTCCCCTTTAATAGAATCTCCTACTATATTTTCCATGTTAATCACATGTCCAAGCAACTACACCTTTTCCAACCAAATAAGCCATGAAGAGTTAGAACCAAGTTAGTTTGAAGAACTATGACCCTTACTTATTATGATGATAAAAACAAAATTATTTTGTGGGAACAATTAAAATAACTAATGCTATGATTAAGTGTGCAATTCCCATATCTAGTGAATTTTGTATGATCCTACATTGTATCCTCTAGTGATTGGACTAAGATGAACAAACACTAAGACTCTTCTTTTAATTCTTTATGAAAGTATGGTAAACGTGCCTCTGGTAATTTTGAAAAATTCAAGCAATGCTCTTATTTGTCTATATCTCATAACTATAACAAGTATTAGATCTCCTATCTTTGATAAACTTGACAAGAAAATGAGTGTATGTCTCTGATAATCGCATCAATCATATGATTATTTGACTCTGGCTAATAATGTATGCTTTGACGAAATTCAACTCTCTGATAGAAGGTGACGCTCTGATGATTAATGATAGTTTATGCTCCAAAGAAGACATAGGTCATGCATATCCTCTAATAAACACCCTGAATCCACTATATGTCTGAAGATGTATGAGACATTCTCGTCGTATCCTCTACTAGTTTTGTCTTCTTACCAAGATACACATAATCAATTATAAGGACTCATTTTGACAAGTATTAATGGCGAAGAAATATCATAACATTTGATACAAAACTACATGATACATGCGGATTACTTATAATCAGCACAATATCCAGTGACCTTAAAGATCTCTATAAAAGGACATGCAATCCTTACTTGCAAATAACAAGAAACAATACATTATAATAAGCATAATAGAGTCGTTTATGCACTTTTATGTTAAATTTTGGTTTTACCTAGTGCTGAGAAATATTTACAAGAGTACCACTTTGTAAACACCTTGTGAGAGATTATTTTCACAAAACCTGAACATATTCTTTTGTAACCTAACCCAATAGTGGTTACACTCCTCTACAACTTCATTGCACTAAGCTACAAGGTTTTTGAAGACTCGAACATAGTCAGTTTGACTAGTAGGTGTTTAGTGGAAGTGTAATTTAGTGGTGAGTTAGTCGATTAAATCCTTCAGGTTGAAGGGACTAGACCTAGTTCTCGTGTTGGAGGTGAACCAAGATAAATTGATTGTATTATTCTATTTTTTTATCTATTTATTCGTTCTATTTACATCACTTTGGTTTCTTGTTCTACATGAAGATCCTATTCATGTATGCCATGTATTCAAATATTCCATTAAGATCCCACAGAAGGTACTTACCCCCCAGGTACCGGGCTCAAATCCCACAGAAGGAAAAAACTCGCTATTTCCAACGGAGTGGTTAGAGGGGCGAGAAGATCGTGAGGTAGCATCTCCGGTAACAGTAATGGCCGGGGTGCTACAAATTTTTTGGAAAAAAGAAAGTTTTAATGGCTGCCTGGGATGACTCTGATGAAGATTAAGAGCAAGCAAACATGGCTCTAGTGGCAAATAGTCTCTCTAACTCCAACTTTGACTATGACCCTAACAATGAATCTGTTGATGAGAAAATTGAGGTATTATATGATCTATCTAGTAATGACCTTCTAAATATGTTAAATGAGCTTCAAAACAAAAATCACAACGATTTTTCAAAGTTGAAGAATCTTTAAAAGTTCATTCAAGCTTAATAGATACCTATGATTCCTATGAAAAACAATTTGAAAACATGAAAAGGCAAAATCAGACTTTGAAAGAAGATGTTAAAAAAACATAAGAGAAAAATGTATGTAACTTTGTTAAGTATGAAAAAGCCTTTCAAGAGTTTCATGCAAATGGCATAGGCAGAGGCAAACAAACTTCCATGATCTATCGTGATAGCAGAAACAACAGAAGAGGTATTGGCTTTGAGGAACTAGAGTAAACGTTTAAACTTATCATACCTGAAACTACATGCTCATGTTGCTTAAAGAAAGTTCATAATAAACAAACTTCTCCTATGTTGAAAATATGGAAATACAAGACACCTTTCAGAAACTAACTAACCAGAGCCCAATTAAATTTGGTTACCTAAGAATAAAATAATCTATATTGCAGATATCCCTTGCAACAAAGTTGAAACACCAGTCTAGGTACCTATACAATGGATGCTCATGAAACATGACGAGAGAAACTCCATGTTCCAAAACCTGACCCACAAGGAAGAAGGATTTGGAGGAAATCAGAAGGGTAAGATCATATGTTGTGGCATAATAGCTAACGATTATCGTCCCTCTATTAAAAATATTTTACTTTTAAAATGACTAATACATACCATGTTGAGCATAAGTCATTTAAGTGACAATGTTTATAATGTTGTCTTCAATCAAAAGTCCTTTCAGGAAATTCGTTTAACAGATAAATCTATATTATTTATTGGCCAGAGAAAAACAATATTTACAAAATAAATTTATTAGATTTAGGAACATAATAAGTAAAGTGTCTAATGGTAGTGAACGAAGAAAAACTAATCTTGCACAAAAGGATGGGACATTTTAACTTGAGACTAATCTATAAGTTAAAAAGACTCAACCTAGTCAGAAGTTTTCCAAATATGAAATAAGAATCAGATGTTCTGTGTGAGGCATGCTGGAAAGGGAAAGAATAAAATCATCTTTTGCATCAACGAATGTCGTTTCTACTTCTAGACCACTTGCAATTTTGCACATTATTTATTTGGTCAAGTAAAGACTTCCTTTGGTAGTGGTAAAAAGTATGGACCGTTATTTTATATGACAATTCTTGATGGACATGGGTAAAGTTCCAAAAACACAAGGATGAGTCACATAAATTTTTCACTACCTTCATCAAACAAATGCAAAATGAAAAAGGTTTTTGTATTACAACAATTCATAGTGATCATGGTGGTGAATTTGAAAATAATTGTTTTAAACATTTTTGTGAAGATAATAGAATTTTATATTATTTTTCTTGTCTTAGAAAATCCAAGAAAAATGGTGTTTCGACCAGAGATAGTGAACATTGCATGTTACATTCAAAATATGATCTATATAAGATATGTTATCAATGAGACTTTTATGAATTATAGAAATGAATAAAACCCAACATTTTGCATTTTCATTAACTTTGTTGTATATGTTATACTTTGAATAACAAAGAGAATCTTGGCAAGTTTGATTCACGATCTCGAAAGTGCATCTTGTTGGGATACTTTGAAAGGTCTAAATCCTATGGTATATAATAAATAAAATTTGATTATTGAAGAATCAATTCATTTTAATTTTGATGAAAAAAATTTGACCATAACAAGTGAAAACTAGATACATACTTGGAAAATTTACAAATATTAGAGGAACCCGAAAAATCAGCTGAATCGACAATGTCATCCTCTAAAAAACTAGAAGAAGGATGCTAAAATACAAGGACAATTAATGATTAACTATCTACTAGTCGAAGTCATCAGGAACCTAAGCATGGATGGAAATACAAATCATCACATCTAGACTGTATGATTATAGAAAAGATAAATCACCCTCTAAAGATTAGGTCTCCTATTAAAAAATTGTCATAGTTAGGATTGTTGCTTAAAATTGAACCTTCAATGATATATGAAAACCTATTAGATGATGGATGGAACTTTGCCATGCAAGAGCAACTAAACCAATTCAAGCGTCATGATGTATTGGAACCAAGTGAGTTTTTCAAAAATAAGCTAAACGAGAAAGGTGAAGTGGTAAGAAAAAAGCTAGACTTGTAGCTCAAGGCTATAATCAGTAGGAAGGTATTGATTATATTAAAAAGCTAGACTTCTTGAATGGTTATATAAATTAAAAAGTGTATGTCAAACAACTTCATGGCTTTGAAGATAATGAACTTCCAAATCTTATTTTTAAATTAAAAATATATATATGTATAGTCTGAAGCAGACACTTAGAGCTTGGTATCACAAACTAAACAGTTTTCTTTATAAAAACTATTTTAACAGAGGTCAAATTGACACTACTTTATTTAGAAAATCATATAAGAATGATCTTTTCATTATCCAAATATATGTTGATGATAGAATTTTTGGATCTACTAATACCAAGCTCAGTCAAAAGTTTTCTATTTTAATGCAGAAGACATTTGAGGTGAGCATGATGGGAGTACTTAAAGTTTTTCTTGGAATCCAAATTCATCAGAGGTCAGAAGGAGTATTCACTGATTAGACCAAATATACAAGATAACTTCTTAAGAAATTTAAGATTACGGATTAATTCAAACCCATGTGGTAATCTATGTATGCCACATGTTCTATCGAAAAGAATGAATCAGACAAAAAGGTGTACAAAGAGATGATTGTCGCTCTCTTATACTACACTACTTTTATATCTGACATTTTATTTAGTGTGTGTGTGCAAGATTTCAGTTTGACCCTAAAGAATCCCATTTAACTGACGTTAAAAGGAGCCTTAGATACTTGAAAGGCACTACTAATCTTGGTGTGTGTTATAAGTCATCATCTGACATGTGCTATCTTTTGTCTCTTAATGCGTGTGTGGTAGTTATTCCTTTTCACTTATATAAACTCAACTTTTTTTTTTATCAAAAACACCAACACTCAAATCACACACTACTTTCGTGTATTTCCCACACTTTTGCTACTCCTTGAATCTCTAATGGCTTCATGTTTCGCTTCTTACTAAAGGTGCAAACACGAGAGTGGGGGGTTTAATTGTGTTTATCAAAGTTTGTAAATTTTTGTTAATTTATAATTAAATAAACTAGTTTAGTTTTGGTGACTTGATTTGTGTAGAAGCAATTAGATTCAGAGGTAGCAAAAAATGAAAGTATAAATAATTTAATACATAGATTTATCCTGGTTTATCACTAACTTGGCTAGATCCAGTCCCCTTATTCAAAAAGGTTTAATCCACAAATTCAAATACCTTAAATTACAAAGCACCTGACCCTCCACGCCAGTCTTCACAAACAAACTAACAATCCTAGACTTTTGAGGAACTAACTACCTTGACCCTACAAGCCAAGTCTTATCCTAACAACCCTAAAATGAAGTAGGAACTAACCCACTATTTGGTTGGATACAAAATATTGGAATTTTAAGTGTTTGCTTCTAATAAAGCTGATAATAATAATAATACTAATAATAATAATAATAATAATAATAATAATAATAATAACTCTTATATTCTAAGAAAAAAACACTTTGAACTCTAAGACTACTCTTTTTTGCATTTCAACGATTTTCTTTTTCAACCTTGAGTATTTATGTTTCGTTAAAAGTTAGGATTCAATTAAGTCTTTGTTTACTTCTCAATTGTATTTTGTTCAGATTGGGATTATAAATTCTATATATGAATTATGTTCTAATTTTGTTTAGATTAAGATTGTAAGTTCTTCATATTGATTATGTTTGTATTTTGTTCAGAATTCTTTTGTAAATTTTTCAGATAGAGTATGTTCATATTTTGTTGTAGATAAATCTTGATCAAATCTTCTTCAAATCTTGACCATATCTTATTTCATTCTCTTTGAAGTCAAATATATTTTTCTCATAAAATACGTTTGTTATCATCAAAACTCTATATAGAAAATCAACTTGGTTCCGACAATCTCCCCATTTTTTATGATAACAACACTTATATTTTTTATAATAATTTTCTTTATATTTCTTTGACTCCCCCTAACTTAAGGCTCCCCCTATGTCGAAGTATCATTTTCTCCCCCACTTTATCAAATATCTTTCTCCCCGTTTTGTCATCAGACAAAAAGACTAGAAAGTGACACTTTTTTTTTTCATTTTTGTTTTTTTGTTCAGTTTGTGTTTTTTAATAAATTGAATATAAGATATTACAAGAAAATATAAAAAATAATGTAAGGTTTATATTTTTCTTGATGAAGTGAAACCTCTCTTTTGGTAGTGATTTGGTGAATATGTCAGCCTATTGGTGTTCAGTGGCTACAAACTGAATGTTTAGTACCCTTTTTGAACAAACTCCTTAATGAAGTGTTGTTTTATCTCTATGTGTTTAGCTTTAAATGTAAGATAGGGTTATTAGTTATACAAATGGTATAAGTGTTATCACAATAGATGGGAATATTAGATTCTAGAATTTCTTAGTCTTTAAGTTGATGTTTCATCCAAAGTAGTTGAGATGTGCACCCAACTGCTAAAACCTATTCAGCCTCTACTGTTGACATTGCAATGGTGTTTTTTCTTTTACTTGACCATGATAATAAGTTTTCACCTAGAAAGGTGCAGTTGCCACTACTTCTCTTTCTCTCATGTTTATCTCCATCATAATCGGAATCACAATACCGACTCAGTTTGTATTTAAAATATTTCTTATAGAAAAAGCTAAGGTTGGTAGTGCCTTTTAGGTATCTAAGGATTCTCTTAACAACAGTCAAATGTTATTCCTTAGGGTCAGCTTGAAATCTTGCACATACACGTACACTAAGCATTATGTCAGATCTGGAAGCGGAAAAGGTAAAGTAGGGATCCTATCATTCCTTTATAAGTTTTTTGGTCAACTTTTTCGCCTAAATCATCCAAGAAAATGCATTTAAAGCTCATATGAAGGTGCTGGGAAACACAACAAATAATATTTGAATTAAGTTTGGCCATTTTTAAAAATTATTTGAGTTTCTAAAACAAAAATGGATTTTTTTTTATCAAATCATTCAACTTATGATTATAAAATTGATTAAGTAAAATAAAGTTGAACCATTTATAACTTAGATTAAAATAACATAGAGAGAGTGATAAGGGGCATAAAGATTTTTATTCTAGTTCACAAATGAAGGTTGCTACATATTGACCTCCAGTAATATAGATATTTTGCCTAAGTAGAGTCGAGGAAGTTAATGTTAACAACCTTCTCGACTTTCTAGCAAGCTATCTTTTAGGCTCATAAGTATATTTACACCTCTTCCAGTAACTTTTACGGATGACAGGGTTATTGCTATTATTAGGCTGATTTACAACAGTTCCAGTTTATGTCTGAATTGACACAAATTATGCTTCTAATATTCTAACTTTCATTGAGAAGATATTGCATTTTAACTCCTATATCAATTCAAGTGTATGAACCACTTTAATTGAATTATATCAATTCTAATAGCTCTATGCTAAGATTTTTCACTGTTTTCTTTTTAAGGGTTCTAGGATTTTACAAAAATTCTTCTTAACACGTAATCTTTTCCATTTTCAACCATGTTACATAGTGAGCATTGACCAGACGAACAACTAGTTTACCAGTTGCATAATCATCATTGTAAGCTTATAATCAGATTCAACAGAGGAGCGTTGAGAGCTAACTCAATTGATACTGGGAATGAATTGTCGGTAGTACTTATCCCTTACGTATCAGATTCTATTCCCACGAAAGGCAAAAAACTCGATATTTCCACGAGGTGTAAGGAGACGAGAAGATCATGATTAACAGTGCCAATAATGGTAAGGGTTGAGTTGTTACATGTATGTTAAACAACTTCCTAGTTATGGAAATGCTATGTTTTCAGACCATGTTATTAAACTTAAAAAATCTTTGTCTGGTCTGAAACAAGCACCAAGAGCTTGGCATGATAGACTAAGCAATTTTTTACTTGAATGATTTTGAAAAATGACAACTTGACACTACCATATTTAGAAAATCATCTAAATATGACCTTCTCAAAGTTCAAATTTATGTAGATGATATTTTCTTTGGTTCAACTAATTACAAGCTTTTTGAGATTTTTTTAAGTTGATGCAACAGGAATTCCAAATGAGTATGATGGGAGAACTTAAGTTTTTCTTAGGAATTCAAATCCAACAAATCAAAATGGTGTGTTGATTCATTAGATCAAGTGCAATAAAGAAGTTCTCAAGAATTTCAAGATAGATGAGTGCAAGCCCATGTGTACCCCGATGCATCCATCATGTTCTATTGAAAAAGATGAATCAAGCAAGCAGGTTAACCGGAAAACTTATAGACGAATGATCAAGTCTCTCCTTTACTTAACTACTTTTAGGCTTGGCATTTTATTTAGTGTGAGTGTGTGTTCCTGGTTTCAGTTGGATTCAAAAGAATCTCACTTAATAGTTGTTATGAGGATCTTTAAATACCTGAAAGGCACTACTAACCTTGGCATGTTTTATAAGTGAACCTCTTAGTTAAGGCTAGTCGGATTGTGTAATGTTGACTATGTAGAAGATAAGCTTAAAAGAAAAAGCACCAATCGAAACTGCATGTTTCTTGGTAAAAAAAATGATATCTTGGTCAAGCAAGAAGTAAGGCACCACAGCTATGTCCACAACCAAAGAAGAATATATTTCTACAACAAGATGCAATACTCACCTTCTATAGATGAAACATCATCTAGAGGATTTCAAACTCTAAGAAAGTAATATTCCAATTTTTGGTGATCAAATATCGCTTTTTAAGAGATTTACACTTTAGAGCAAAACATATAGAAATCAAATATCGCTTTATACGAGATTTGGTCCAAAAGGGGATCTTAGATATAAAATTTGTCAACATTAACCATCAATGGGTACATATTTTTACCATTTTTTTAGGATAGGTTTAACTTTATTAAAGAAAATCTGAACATTGTTTTCATAGCTGAATAATGTGTTGATTTGTATATGACTTTCCTATGATAGAATAGAATTTGCAAGTTAAATATATACTTGAAGGTGCAAACACAAGAAGGGGGTTGAATTGTGTTTAATTAAATTGGATTTTTTTTTGTGCAAACTTATTTAAAACTTGATTGAGTTTGGTGACTTACTTAGAATAAAAATAATAACAATCGGGTTAAGTGATTACAGGCATAAGTAAAACCAGAATTACATAATTAAAGTGACACGAGAATTTATCTTGGTTCACCACCAACTTGGTAGCTACGTCCAATCCTGTCACTTCGAAGGATTTAATCCACTAATTCAAAATTTGAATTACACAACACCTAACCCTACAAGTCAGTCTTCTCAAAGCAATCAAACACCTATAGACTTTTTGAATACAACAAACACCCTGACTCGACAAGCCAGGTCTTCTTGACACAACCTAAAAACCTACAGATTTCTTGAGGACCACAAAAACCACTATTCGATTAGGTTATAAGAGTTTGGAACAAATTGGTTTGCTTCTAATAAGTTGATTGTAACAATGACTCTCACACTAGAAAACACTTGGAAAAATATTTCTTTTGAGCAAGTGTTTCTCTAGACCTGAACCTTTTGAGCTCTAATGACTCAAGAGATTTTGTGCTTCTGAGTTGTCTTATTTTCTTCTTTAACCTTGACTATGTATTTATAGAATAGGTTAAGATTTCCCCTTTTTCCTGCAAAAACTGAATCATATCTTTGCAAATAATAAATGTATCTTCTTGTGAGTGTTTCTTCTTGTAAACAATTATTGATCATATCTTCGTGTAAATAATTCATATCTTCTTGTAAATTCTGATCAATTATTCTTGTAAATAATTCATATCTTCTTGTAGATAAATCTTGATCAAATCTTCTTGTAAATAATACATATCTTCTTGTATATAAACCTTGATCAAATCTTCTTGATAATAATTCATATCTTCTTGTCATAAATCTTGATCAAATCTTCTATTAAATAATTTGTATCTTCTTGTTGATAAGATCAAGATCATATTTTCTTCAAATCTTAACCATATCTTCTTTTCAACTTGGTCATATATTTTCTTCAATTATAAATCTTAATCAAAACTTATTTTAGATTTTCTTCAAAAATACGAATCTTCTTTCATACTCTTGCTTGATTTAAGATGGAATGGATTTGGGTTGTTCTTGGATCTTATCAAATTTTTTATTCGGCTAAGTCTTCTTTTCATACTTAATATTTTCAATTTCAAGCGTTGAGTTTCCATTACAGACATTGACTTTCTTATTGGAGTGAGATATTGTGTTCTTGAATAATAATAGTCAGAGCCAGAATTGCATAACTTAGAATTAGTGTCATTGGGAAAATGACCTTGTTGAAACTTCAGAGTCAGTGCAACATTAAAGGTTGCATATCAGAGGCAACATTTGGACTGGAGAAAATAAACCCCATCTTCTCCATTTTAATTTCAAGACTTATGATCATGAATTGTTTCTTGTTCAAGTGTAACCTTCAATTGATCACCTTAAACAAATACTATCGCAATGACCATCAAAATCCAACTCAGTTTCATTCTTGAGTGTAAATACGGTACCGATTGACATAAATGAATCCTACCTCTGTCTTGAATTCTTTTCTATACGTTAAAGTGTTTTCAAAATTAGTGAAAAAACTCATTATTGTTACCTAAACAGAAACCCATTCTTCACTAAATACTAAACAATTTTTTTTTCTAAAATTTGTCACCAATGACGAAACCTAGCTATTATAGAGCTAGCAGTAAAACCCATTTATCGTTAATTTGTGATTTATTAATTTTAAATATAACTTTAATATTTTTATTTATTTTTAGTATTTAATTTATTATTCATTAATTTTGGAAATGATTTCACTTATTAAAAACAAGAGTTGTATATTTAGAGCTGCCATTCCCTTCTTTATCTCAGTGGCGATAACCTCTTCCATCATTGATAATAACCTGCCTGGAGCTAACCCATCCATAACATTCAACTCCAATACACCACTTGTTGACCCACCACTTATGTCATACAACATCATTTGTTCATTTGATGCCATGATCTCAATAATCTTTTGTGCTTCTGTTACGGTCTTGTAATTCCAAGAACCGCCTGATGTGGCATCCAACATAATTCTGGTGCTCGGCCTCAAGCCATTACAGAATATTTGCATTTGGGCAATGTCGTCATAAGCATGATTAGGACATCCGGCTAGTAAGTTTCTGAACCTCCTGTAAGTGTCACGAAGAGATTCTCCCTCTTTCTGTTTGTAATTGGCGATTTCTTGCCTTTTTCTAACGAACATGGCTGGGGGAAATATTGTTCCAAGAACTTATCCTCAAGGTCATCCCATGTGGTGATGCTGTCGGTAGGGAATGAAAGAAGTCACTCCTTAGCATCATCTATCAATGACAATGGAAATAGTTTCATTTTCTTGCCTTCCTCAGACAAACCATCCACCTTCACTGTTTCACATAATTCAAAGAAATTTGTGAGATGTCTATTGGCGTCTTCATTATGTCTACCGGCAAAATGAATTTCCTTCAACTCTCGGTATAGAGCGGTGCTTATTTCAAACTTGTTGACTGTAACCGGTTGGTGATGAATGGGTAATTGAGCACAATTTCTATTTCGATTCCTATACTCTCCGAGAGTACGTTCTGGTGGTGGTGGATCGGCCATCTCAGTAAATATGACAAAATCACCCAAAACCTCTTCTTCCACTACTAAATGTTTTTCCCATTGTCTCCTTTCTCGAGCTGTCTTTCTATGTGCTTTCGTTGTTTTTTCAATTTATGTATCACAGATAAGTTCACCTGAGGACTGGCCTCGCATACAAGGTTAGACAGATTGTGAGTAATGAAGAGTTTCAAAATAAGGAAAAATAAATAACTAAAATAAAAAACAAAAATTGTATTGCAGACAAAAAATTTAAATTAAGTAAATAATTTAAATTCAGTAGTGATATGGCAATCCCCAGCAACGGCGCCAAAAACTTGATAGCGTTTCATAAGTGTACTGAATCATTGCAAGTAATAATAAAACGGTAGTAGCGAGTATCGAACTCAAGGATTGCGTTTTACTATTTAATTATATTTAATAACTAAAATTGAACAAAAAGTTTCCAGTTTGAGTGAAATAATATTTAAAATTAACAATTGTAATAAAATTGATCCTTTATAATAAGAAAAATGTCAGGGATGAGTTTCACTTCGAATCCAACCTTGGTGTCTAATTTGATCCTAGTTACTGAATTCCTTTATTGAATTCTTACCGAATTCTCTTTATTATTCTTGCACTAATGTCTTAGTGATAGAACCTTTAATTCCAAAGTAACCCCTAATTCCTTAGTAGATTTAAGATTAGAATTAAGCATTACCGTGTAGAAATTCTCTTGTAAACTATTGTTTTGCAACTAATTTAATTGGTTTCATGACCTGCATCTATCCCTAGACTACAAATTCATAAATTTCTCATCTCAAGCATTTGTAAAGTCCACTTCCGTTTCAAAATACGAATTGTGTAACATTTTAATGTTGATCAAGCAATAAAAAGCATTAAGCACAGAGATGAGAAAAATAATTCAATAAACACATTCATATAACTAGAAATTAAATTAGAAAAATAAGGGTTTCATCTGGTTACACTCATCCCTAACAAATAGGTTTTAGTTACTCATGACAAAGATACAAAAGATAGGGATTAGAGAAGAGTTACAAGAAGGATTCATGAATGATTCTTGATAAAACTGCTCCAATGGCATTAGAAACGGCCGTCTTTGAGTTTCTATCCTAGGGCACAAGTCTCCCAACTTCCCAAGAGTCAAAAAGATCCTGATGTGTGTTGCACGCCCCAGGCGCGTATTGACAGTGCTGAATGGCTAGAAATATGCTTCAGGCGCGTAGGGTGCGCTCCAGGCGCACAACATCTGTTGTCTGACGTATTTTTCATTTTTCGCATCTTTTGGGTCTGAATTTGGTTCCAGTGTCTTCATTAAAGTTGTAGACATGGAGCTTAGGTTTCGTTAGCACTTGGTTTGACTCCAATTATACAATTAAAACTCCAGATATGGCTGAAATACTCCACATAGGTCATGTTGATTTCTCACCAAAATTCAGCACTGCACTAAAACAAAGTAACAACGCAAAACTACGAAAAATCTCTACTTAATTAAGCAAATAAGAACAAAAACATTTCATTAAATCAAATAACTAAAATCAACAAAATATATCAAATAACTCATTAAATTAACTAATGATTAAAGATAGATACGACCAAAATCAATAAAAATTAAGCATATGATGAAGAGTCATCACAACCCCAAACTTAATCTCTTGCTTGTCCCCAAGCAACTATTAATTTCAAATTGGGTGCAGTTAAAAATAATCTTAAACTCAATTTCTCAATTCAAATCAAACTCAATTCTCAAAGTTTCAGCTACTACAAAACATCCATCATACTCTATGGTTGCTTACAAAAAATAACAAGATTTTAGTCCTTGGCATTCATTTATCAAATTCAACTCTCTCTTCACACAATCTCACAAAAATTTCTCTCAGGTGTTTAGAAGGGGTTATGAATTTTTCACTCAAATCCGAGAACATGCATGTCGCTACCATAGGCTTGAAAAAATTCTAGTTAGCAATCACAATGTAACAAACACATACACTTTTGGACGGCTTTCAGGTGGTAATGGGGCTTAGGTAAGGGTAGGACATTTTGGGATAGTAGGCTTTACTACTTGGAGTTAGGCATACATTTCCAAATTATTCTACCATTTTTTTTCTTCACCTTTTCATTCTGGAGATTCTTAAACATTGACAAAAGAACCACGATGATATTATTTACTAAAGTACACAAACTAATTTTTTGTTTTATTTTTCTTCTTTTTATTTTTTTTTTCTTTTTGTGAGAATCACCACCCCAAACTTAAAAGGTTGCTATCCCATGAGCAACCCCAAACTTAGAACTTTGTCAAGACAATAAATTTTTTCTACCTAACTCCAAGAAAGGTGATTTAAGTAAAGTTAGGGACTTGGCTTGTAATCTGGCTAGTAACCGAAATAAAAGGGCAAGGCTCAAATGGGCTAGCAAAGGGTAAAAATTTCATAGGGTAGTCAGAAAGGCTCAAACGACCAAACAAAATTGCCTCAAAATGCATAAATTACAAGTGATCCAAGTCAGAATTAGTGCAAGTTCTGAAGGGATAACACACGTCTGGATAATCACACACCAAAGAATTTAAGTGTTTAGGCTCAAAAGCTCACAGCTAGGATAATAAGAAAGAGTATGAACTATCTAAATGATGCCAAACATGCCACTACAAATTTTATTTAGTGTTTTTTTTTTAAATGCGAGTTAAACTTCAACAACCAAGCAATAATCAATAATGCATGAATTAGTGAAACTTATCGAATTGAGCAATGATATGAGCAAATCAAATGCAAGTTGTTAATAATTTTTCATCATAGTGCACATTTACACACAATTAGGAAGAAACAAATTCAAATAACAAAAATAAGATTGCAAAAATTAAAAGTTACCTCTACCTGTGGGTTATCTCCCACGAAGCGCTTCTTTAAAGTCATTAGCTTGACGTCTCAACCATTATCAAGGTGGCATGTATGACAGGAAGAACACATCATCCTTCTCACCAAGAGATACATATTTCAAGTGAGGAGGAAACTGCTTGAGTTCAATCAGTGGTGTCTTTTTCTCTGAGGGCTTGTTTTCATTCTGTTTCAACTCCTCCCATCTAGTAGGATAACGGGGGGAGTAGGATGGTGCTACTTCTAACATGGTCAAGACCTCTTCCACCTATTGATATTCACTTTCTTTAACAATGTCTTGGGGTAGGCATAACACTCTTTCGAATGGAAAACTGGGTGCTTGATGATTCATTTCTTCGTTGACTATCGCATCTAAGATCTCAATTCGATTGCACTCTTCTCTTTCTTTTGAATGTTCCATGGCTTTTAAAATGTTAAAAGTGACAGTTTCTTCATTTACTTTTAAGGTTAAGGTGCCATCTGCCACATCAATCATAGCTCGCCCTGTTGCTAAGAATGGTCTCCCCAAAATCAAAGGAATGTCGTTGTCTTCCTCCATATCTAGTACCACGAAATCTACTGGAAAAATGAACTTATCCACTCTAACCAACATATCTTCCACCACTCTGTAGGGATGTTTCATTGATTGATCCGCAAACTGTAACATCAGTTGTGTGTTCTTGACTTTTCCAATGCCCAATTTTTTGTATATTGAAAGGGGCATAAGACTCACACTAGCTCCAAGATCACACAAAGCCTTCCCAAAAGATCTATTTCCAATAGCGCACGGGATTGAGAAGCTTCCAGGGTCCTTGAGCTTCGGTGGTAACTCCTTTGTAGTATAGCACTACACTCTTCAGTAAGCATAAGTGTTTCTCCTCCAATTTTTCTTTTTTTTTGACATAATCTCGTTCATGAACTTGGCATATGTCGGCATCTGCTCTAGTGCTTCTGCAAAAGGAATGTTAATATGTAATTTTTAAAAAACATCAAGAAACTTACCAAATTGTTTTTTAGTTTCTTCCCTCCTTAATCTTTGAGGGAATGAAAGTCGAATTTCTGCTTTTGGCAGTGGTTCCTTTTTTTGTACCATAGGTTCTTCCTCCTTTTCAACAGCGATGTGCTCTTCAACTGATATTGGTGTGACCATTTCCTCCAGGTGGGTTGAAGTCAAAGTACTTCTACTCTGTTTGGCTTCAGGTGGTACTTGTTCACTCACCTTGCCACTCCTTGTGGTCACTGCATTAAAATTGTTTCTTGGATTCGGAACTGTGTCATTAGGCAGATTTCCAGACGATCTTTGTGCCATTTGTTGAGCAAGTTGACCCACTTGAGTCTCAAGATTCTTTATTGATGCAGAGTGATTTTTCTGGACGGCTCTTGACTCTTCAATGAAAGAACTTGTGCTTATAACTAGTTTGTCTATAGCACTCTCCCAAGCAGCCTTTCTAGGTGGGAATTGGTTTGTTTGAGCTCCTTGTTGACCCTAAGATCCACCTTGTTGATCTCTCGAAGAAAAATTCAGTTATTTCTCCAACCAGGATTGTACGTACTAGAGTAGGGATTGTTCTGCCTGTTGTTATTACTCACAAAATTCACCTGTTCTAGTTCTTCTACCTCATTGTCATCCAGTGCTTCACAAACTCTAGTTTTATGTGCTCCTCCACAAAGGTTACAACTAGTCTGCTTTAGTAATTTGACAGGGGCCACTTGAGGTTGTATATTTAGAGCTGTCATTCCCTTCTTTATCTCAGTGGCGATAACCTCTTCCATCTTCGATAATAACCTCCTTGGAGCTAACCCATCCATAACATTCAACTCCAATACACCACTTGTTGACCCACCACTTCTGTCATACAACATCATTTGTTCATTTGATGCCATGATCTCAATAATCTTTTGTGCTTCTTTTGCGGTCTTGTAATTCAAAGAACCACCTAATGTGGCATCCAACATAATTCTGGTGCTCGGCGTCAATCCATTACAGAATATTTGCATTTGGGCAATGTCGTCATAAGCATGATTAGGACATCCGGCTAGTAAGTTTCTGAACCTCCTGTAAGTGTCACGAAGAGATTCTCCCTCTTTCTGTTTGTAACTGGCGATTTCTTGCCTTTTTCTAATGAACATGGCTGGGGGGAAATATTGTTCCAAGAACTTATCCTCAAGGTCATCCCATGTGGTGATGTTGTCGGCAGGGAATGCAAGAAGTCACTCCTTAGCATCATCTATCAATGACAATGGAAATAGTTTCATTTTCTTGCCTTCCTCAGAGAAATCATCCACCTTCACTGTTTCACATAATTCAAAGAAATTTGTGAGAGGTCTATTGGCGTGTTCGTTATTTCTATGTGCTTTCGCTGTTTTTTCAATTTCTGGATCAAAGATGACTTCAGCTGAGGACTGGCCTCGCATACAAGGTTAGACAGATTGTGAGTAATGAAGAGTTTTAAAATAAGGAAAAATAAATAACTAAAATAAAAAACAAAAATTTTATTGCAGAGTAAAAAATTTCAATTAAGTAAATAATTTAAATTCAATAATGATATGGCAATCCCCGACAAAGGCGCCAAAAACTTGATAGCATTTCAGAAGTGTACTGAATCGTTACAAGTAATAATAAAACGGTAGTACCGAGTGTCAAACTCAAGAATTGCGTTTTACTATTAAATTATATTTAATTACTAAAATTGAACAAAAAGTTCCCAGATTGATTGAAATAATATTTAAAATTAACAATTGTGATAAAATTGATCCTTTATAATGAGAAAAATGTCAGGGATGAGTTTCACTTCGAATCCAACCTTGGTGTCTAATTTGATCCTAGTTACTGAATTCCTTTATTGAATTCTTACCAAATTCTCTTTATTATTCTTGCACTAATGTCTTAGTGACAGAACCTTTAATTCCAAAGTAACCGCTAATTCCTTAGTAGATTTAAGATTAGAATTAAGCATTACCGTGTAGAAATTCTCTTGTAAACTATTGCTTTGCAACTAATTTAATTGGTTTCATGACCTGCATCTATCCCTAGACTACAAATTCATGAATTTCTCATCTCAAGCATTCGTAAAGTCCACTTCTGTTTCAAAATACAAATCGTAGAACATTTTAATGTTGATCAAGTAATAAAAAGCATTAAACACAGAGATGAGAAAAATAATTCAATAAACTCATTCATATAATTAGAAATCAAATTAGAAAAATAAGGGTTTCATCTGTTTACACTCATCCCGAACAAATAGGGTTTAGTTACTCATGACAGAGATGCAATAGATAGGGATTAGAGAAGAGTTACAGGAAGGATTGATGAATGATTCTTGATAAAACTGCTCCAATGGCGTTAGAAACGGCCGTCTTTGAGTTTCTATCCTAGGGCACAAGTCTCCCAACTTCCCAAGAGTCAAAACGAACCTAATGCGTGTCGCACGCCCCAGGCCAGTCTTTGCGCTCCGGGCGCGTATTGACAGTGCGGAATGGCTAGAAATGCGCTTCAGGCGCGTAGGGCGCGCTCCAAGCGCACAACATCTTTTGTCTGACGTATTTTGCATTTTTCGCATCTGTTGGGTCTGAATTTGGTTCCGGTGTCTGCATCAAAGATGTAGACATGGAGCTTAGTTTTCATTAGCACTTGGTTTGACTCCAATTGGACAACTAAAACTCCAGATATGGCTTAAATACTCGATATATGTCATGTTGATTTCTCACCAAAATTCAGCACTGCACTAAAACAAAGTAACAACGCAAAACTAAGAAAAATCTCTACTTAATTAAGCAAATAAGAACAAAAATATTTCATTAAATCAAATAACTAAAATCAACAAAATATATCAAATAACTCATTAAATTAACTAACGATTAAAGATAAATAAGACTAAAATCAATAAAAATTATGCATATGATGAACAGTCATCACCCACCAGCGTCTCTACCATCCATGTCCACATTCGTTGGCACTCTTCCATATATTTATGTGTCTCCTAATACAGTTGTTTCCACTACCACTCAGCCAACAACTCATCTTCACACTTCTCCTCGCCAATCTGAACCTTCCAATTCAGATATCATGGCTGCACTACATGTCATTTTGGCTAGACAGCTTTAGCAAGATCAGGAAATCACTCTACTGAGAACTTGGCTCATAGAGCAACTTGCTTCCCAGCTAGGAATTCTACCTCCACCACCTCATCCGGTTACTCCTCCTCCCCAAGTTCCTCCACAAGGAAAATCCTCCTCTTCAAAAGGATACTCTCCCTCCTAAGCTTTTTAGTTGTTTTTCTGTTACGTTTTTGAATGACAAAGGAATTAAGTTAGCTTTTAATTTGTATTACAAAGTCTAATTATGTAATTCTGCTCATAGTTATGTAATTTTGTTCTCAATTAAATGAAAAACTAGTTTATCACATATAGTGTTTTAAATTCTGTCAATTTAAAAACTACATAAATTGAGGGGGAGCTTTTAAGCTCTTTAAATTTTTTTAATTATGATTCTAAAAATGTTATGTTAATTTAACTTGTGCTTTTGAGTGAATTTAATTAAGAACAGAATCAAGCAAAGCAGAAAATACAGCAACAAGAACAATATTTTTCTACCTCTTTAACAAAGAGTTTGCCTCAGAAATTTCCTCAAATAGAAGCAGTATATGGCAAGGAACAAGTAGGATTCATCCCAGCTCAAAAAGGTTATCTGATCACTAAAATAAAAGGACTAAAAAATCAGTCTAAAATAGAACAGTTTGAAACTCTAAAATCAAATTGTCAAGAAAGTTTGATCAACCTTGATATATTATAAGACATTTCAAAGGACATCCAAAATGATCAAAAATGGAACTCCAGATTGATCATCAAATCTCCAGAAAGATCAAATTGACATATCCAAATTGATAATCAATCTCCGTTTTCTTCATAACTCCAACAACAGTTTGTTATCTTCTGCAATGGCTTATAATCCTTCACCAAACTCCTTTGGCTACATTCAAGATTCAAGAACGAATCTGTACCATCCAAGATCAAGGGAGAAACATCAAAGGCTTTTTAACTAGAAGAGAAAACTGATTTAAAGCTGTAACAGACAAGTCAAAGCAGTTTTAAATCAATTCAAGGCTGGATTATTTTTATTCTGAAATATTGGTTTTAGTTAAAAATACAGAGCACTACCAACAGCTCTTTTTTACCTTCATTAAATGCTTCTAAAGCCTATAAATAGAAGGCCAATTTCCAGTTATAATGCAAGAAATTCAAGTGCTGTAAAATCCCACAAATCAATCACATACACATACTTGAAGTTTTGAAATTTCGCAAAGAATAACCAGTTCTAAAGTCTCATATCAGATTGCTTAATTATCAGTGAATCCTTTGTAAAGAATCAATTCTCAAACAAGAGTTGAGAAATCTCAGATTCTGACAAAAACAATCTTATTGTAAAAAGTCAAACTATAAGAGTTTCTCTATAGTTTGTTTAGATTATATTGAATCCTATCAAAGTTAGATAGGTGTTGTTGTTGCTTTCTGGGTGGAAAGTAATAGAGATTGAAACAGATCAAGGTTGATCTACACTAGGTGCTGTTAAATCAAGAAGGTTCTTTGTTTTAAACACTTAGTGGAAAATCTCACAGTGTGAGAACTTGACATAACCCAAGTTGGGTGAACTAAGATATTTCTTTGTGTGGTATTCTCTATCATCTCTCTTTTTTTGTTAAACTTAATTGATTAACTAAGATAAAACACAAACTGATTTTCTATTTTAAGCTAGTCAAGGAACGTTTTCTTTTTATAATAAAATCAAGAACGTTCTCCGTTTTTCTGTTTTCATAACCAAGATCAATCTTGAGTTATTTTCTTAAGCTTTTAACAGGAATATTTAAAAAGTACATTTACAGGTCAAACCCCCCTTCCTTGTAAATCGACATTGTTACTTCAGTATAGTCCCCTCCAAACTTTATCTAACTTAAATTGACAAATAACGACAAAACATTCCCAGTTACGTCCTTGCTGCATGGCAATAGCATTTTACGCTCCTTTTACAAAGTGTAAAGCTATCTCTACTTGAATCTCTAAAAATTGTTTATGAATATATTTTTTAAAATTTACGTACAGGTGGTGGGATGGTGGTGGGATGGCAAAGATAATGAAAGAAACAACTAAAACAATCAAAATTACATGATTTTTGTTCCATGATTACTTCTGAAGTAGACCATTTAGTTTCTTCAGTGCTTTCAAACTTACGTCTTTTAGTTCTGCTTTAATTTGTAAATTAAAGTGTAAGCATAGTAAAATTTGATCAAAAACAAGAAACAAGAGGAAAAGAAATCAAAGAATGCATAATTATCCCTTAGACACAAAAAACTAGAACCATATAACCCATCTTTCCCATAGCTTGATGCTAATTGTCTCTTATGTGAGATTCTATTGTGTTTTATGTAATGGAAGTAAGCAAAACTTTCTCTTCAATAATATTATTCATGGTCCTATCACATTGATCATTCCTCCAATGTAACATTCTTACTTCTACCACAATAAACTTATTTTGTTAGTGGCTCTTTACCCACCATGGCAAACGTACATTATGTTCCTTTTTAGACGAAGTGTAAAGAAACATAATGGCAAAACGTTCCCAGTTGTGTCCTCATTGTACAACATTGGCATTTTATGTTCCTTTTATGAAGTGTAAAGCTATCTCTACTTGAACCTCAAAAACAAAAGTTTGATTAATTTTTGTTTCAAACAAAATAGTTGATTCATTAGAAACTCAAACCTCGGGTGCAATTCATCATTTAAAGAATTTTTTTTTCTTGTATCACAATAAATGAATACATACAACTTGTACAATTATATAAAGGGTGCTTAACATAATCATTTAAATTTTAGGGGAAACCACCAAATTAGTGTTAAACATTATTCATTACTTTAGTTACTTATTTTTATTTAAGTTCTTGTATTATCTATTACTGCTTTTTGACTTGTTAATTAAACTTTAGTTACCTTCTAAACTTTAGATACCTACTAATCTTATGCAGTTACCTATTACTGCTTTTTATCATTAAAATTAAAGTCGTAAAAGTTTGTTCTACCTAGTCTTGCATTTTCTTAATTTTAACTTGATTCTTACTCTAATTATATGCTTGCATTGTGCATCTCAATCAATAGACAACTCAGTTCAGATAAATCTGAGTATGAATTGAAGTTTTTATTCTACATCTTAATCCATAGACAACTCAGTTGAGATTATTCATGTATGAATTGAAATTCTTAATCAATAGACAGCCAATATATATACAAGCATGTATTCCAAAATCATGTCCACAAATCAATTAAATTTTGAGTTGATTTCTTAAGAGAAACTAGTGAGAGAAAACAAAATCAAATAAATGCCCTATTAAAACAAAATAAACTAAACAAGACTTAGCAAAATTGTTTTGACTTGAAAGGAAATAACAAACAAAAAATATTTCTTACCAATGAACTTCTAATTCATGTGTTTTTGGGGTCTAGGACCTTTGTCATTAAAATCGTCTCACCTGGCAAGCTTATTATCAAGTTTCAATATAAAAATTGTTACACAAATAGGGATATACACTTGGGTACGATACCGACTAAACCGATTGGAAATGAAACTCAGTTGAAAAGAACGAAATAATTAATCGAGCAGGGTTTGATATTTAATTTACTTCAAAGTTAGGGAGTTTAGAAACCTACTTATTTTTATAGAAGTGATTCTGGTACTTACTTGACGCCAAGGATAGGAAAAGCTGAACCAGATAAGGAGTCACCAGAACACGAAGCAAAGCATGAAATGATGGATTTTGTGAGGGAAGCATACAGTGATGATGAAACAGTGATGCGGTGATGATAGGGATTTCGCTTGCTTCACATATCAAATAGAGAGTTTAGGGTTTGTGGTTGGTTGAGAAAAGAACAAATTAAGAGATTGTTTCACATAACAGATAGAGGAAAGTTTGTTAAGAGAGCAAATTTAATTTTAGTGAAAAACAATGAGTGGGAAATATAAAAAAATTCAATTAAAAAGAATGCTATCTCATACTAAAAATAAATAGACATTTTGTCAGCCAATTTTAATTTTAAAAAGGAAATATAAATAATAAAAATTGATTTTTCAGTCGCTAAAACCTAAGTCTCTAAATATTATATGTGATCGACTTAGTGAAGAAAACATGTTTTTTATATAGTTTTGTATATTGGTCTTTGTTTCAGTCTCTAAAGTGATTGAAATAATTTAGTCTCCAAATCGGTCACTAAAAGCGAAATTTCTATTAGTGAATAGATGCAGTACATGAAACCAATTGAATTACTTGCAGAGACAATAATTTAATAAGAGAATTCTTGTACTATAAAGCTTAATTCTAATCTTAAATCCACTATAAGGAATTAGGGATTACTTTGGAATTAAGGTTTTGTCACTAAGACATTACAACAAGAATAATAAAGAGAACTCAATAATAGTTCAATAAAGGAATTTAGTAACTAGGATCAAATTAGAAAATAAGATTGGATTCAAAGTGAACTCATCCCTAATATTTTTCTTATTATAAAAGTTCAATTATATTACTCTTGTTAGTTTCAAATGTTATTTTAATCAATTTGGAAACTTTATATCCAATTTTAGTATATTAAACACAATCCGATAGTATAACAATCTTTGAGTTTGACACAATGTATGAGATGGCAAACATCATGTGTCATTAAAAATGAGTTTATAAACTTTATAGGTTGTTTGAGTAATAAACCTTATATGTTATGTGTTGACCCTCAAGTGATAATATACTTACACAAAGTTCTATTACCTTTTGAATATTTTCGTTATCAACCACTCCATCCTTATTTACATGAGCTTCCTTCCACAAGATATGACGATCCAACGGATGATCGGTTTGGGTGTCTTGTTGCTATTCGTTAAGATCATAAACAAAATATTAGTTAGAAACTATAGTTTATAATACAAATTCCCTCATTATATAAAAGTGATGTTTAATTACTTACAAGTTTTTGCTCTAGACGTGCATATCCCATACGAGATTTTTTGTATGGGTGCATCGGATTTTTTGCCCTCTCGCGATTTTCCTTACTTATATTCTATATAAAAAAAAAATAACAATCATGTAAAAGTTTAAAATACGCTATGAATATGAATAATAAAATACAAATGCTAATAAATTAATCAGTTACCACAAACACGGGGTCCAAAGTTTTGATACAAATGCACTCCATTCTTCATTTGATATATAATGTTTATATATTCTTGGAGCTTCAGCATTCATATTTCCTTCACTATCTTTTAGATAAAAATTTGAGAGGTGAGATCAGAAACCCCGGTGTATTTTCCCGGCAACACTCAAGACGTAATTCTTTCTCACCTCATCAAGAACAAAAGCAGTCTGCAAGCGAAATAAAGATATAGTTTGAGTAAAGTATTACAATGGAAAAAATTATAAATGACAAAAAAGTTACTTGTATATCATTCTACAGTATATATTCTGACGAACAACAGCCCCAATGTAACTTACAAACATGGAGCTGTTGGGGTTAATTGGCTGACCACTCTCATTCCATCCAACCTAATAAACTCATATAGTAAGTATATGCTTTCAAAAAAGATAAAAAATAAACAGCAAACAGAGTATAATATACCTCAAATTTTATCCCACTACTCCTTGCTTTTATGACCTTTTGCCTAATGGTTGCACCACATTTGACTTCATTTTCGTAAGTCTTAGTGTTAACAACTTCCTCATTTTGACAATCTAAATCATTGTTGGTATCCATTTATCTACAACAAGTTCAACATGCAATTCAGTATAACTTCAACAAGTTCAACATGCAGTAGTCTAAGTACGTATTAGTATAAGTTCAACATGCATTTTAGTGATAACAAAAAATTAATAACATCAATACATGAATAGTGAGGGTTCGAAGAAATACGTAATACGCAGAAATGAGGGTTCGCAGAAATACGGTTTGCAGAAACTGAAGTATGGTTCGAAGAAATACATAATGAGGGCTACGTATTTCAATGAAAAGAGATGGTTCGTGGATGGGAGATAATGTTTATATATTCGTGGATGAAGATGATCATCAAAATGAGAGAAATGAGAGAGATGATATGGAAGAGATGATAGGATTCGCAAAGGAAGAGAAGAATGATGAAGAAGAGATGATAGTGAAGTTTATGTAATGAAGAGGAAACTGAAGCGGTTTACTGCTATATATAAAACCCTATTACAACACTTTTTTAGAAGCCTTTTTATAGCGCTTGTTGGAAAAGCGCTCTAAAAGACATTAGCTTTTCACAGCGCTTGATGGAAAAGAGCTCTAAAAGGAATCCTTATTTTAATTTTTCAAAATACTCTTTTACAGCGCTTGCAGAATAAGCGGTGAAAAAGACCTATTTGTTTTCTTATGTTATATGACTGTTTTGTTTTTTAAAAAGCCTTTAATAGCGCTTGTTGGAAAAGCGCTATAAAAGGCCTCCTTATTTTATTTTTAAAAAGGCTCTTTTACAGCGGTTATTCTACAAGCGCTGTAAAAGACCTCCTTGTTTTCTTAAGTTATCTGATTGTTTCTTTTAAAAGCATTTTACAGCGCTTTTTCAACTAAGCGCTCTAAAATGCCTCCTTAATTTATTTTTAAAAGGCTCTTTTACAGCGCTTGTAGAATAAGCGTTGTAGAAGACCTCCTTGTTTTCTTATGTTATATGACTGTTTTTTTTTAAAGGCCTTTTACAGCGCTTGTTCAAATAAGCGCTCTAAAAGGCCTTCTTATTTTATTTTTTAAATGCTCTTTTACAGCGCTTGTAGAATAAGCGCTGTAAATTACCTATATTTGGATTTTTTTTCAGTTCAGTTCATGTAAATTACTTGTTTATATTTAGTTCAGTTCATGTAAATTACTAGTTTATATTAAATTACATTAACTTAGTATAAAACACTAAGATCAAGCTAAATATAAGTAGAAAATAAATATAATTAGAAAATCAAATACATGGATGCTTATATAAAACAATTAAAAATGTTCAAACAATTAAATTACATGAAATCAGTTCAGATTACATGGCTTATATAAAACAATTAAACATGTACATTAAGATGCCCTTCTTCTTTTCCTGGTGGGATTCACATTTGTTTGTCCATTAACGATACGAAATGATGGATTAATCCAAATTCCCTCATCATGATTATCTCTAAGATATAAACGATCATCAGTTGAATCAATTTCATGTGGTTGTGATGTTGCAAATAAAATATCATTACCAACATCTTCATCATTATTGTTATCATCACTTATTTTATTGGCCGATAGGACAACAGACCATTTATCATCAGCAGGATCATTGACATAAAACACTTGTTGAGCTTAAGACGCTAAAATAAAAGGCTCGTCTTTGTATCCCACCCTATTAAAATTGACAAGCAAGAACCCTGAGTCATCAATTCGAACGCCATTGTTATTATCGACTCAATTGCAACCAAATATAGGAACATGAAACATTGTGTAGTCTAACTTTCATATGCGCTCGATAACCCCAAAATAAGATAGATTTGCATATATTGGGTTTTTGTCTTTTGCACTTGAGACATGCATCGCTTCAGCTACGAGAGTGACTCCGCTATTTTGCATAATGGTCTGATCATCGTGTTCTTTGATATAAAATATGTAGCCGTTAATTACATAACCAGTGTAAGAAAAGACATGTAAACTCGGACCATTTGCTAGCCACCTCAATCTTTGTGAAATTGATTCGGGGTCTATATCAAACTTTGACTTTATGTGATTATTTAACCATGTTATAAAACTTCGATAGTGCTCCCGAATTATCCAATTTTGATTCCTATTCATGTTCAAACGAGATAACTGATTCATGTGTATTGTAACATACGGTTGAACCCCATCATCATTGTGCAGAACATACAACTGTGTCTGCTCCCATTTTGTCCTTGATATAGTCATTAGTATCCTTCCAATTATCCCTTCTCCTGATATTCTTCCCGAATGACGAGACGTGGGAAGCCCTATGGATTCAACATTTGACAGATATTCAATACAAAATTCAGCAGTTTCTTCAACAATGTATCATTCAGCAATACAACCTTTTGGTCGACTTCTACTTTTTACGTTCCCTTTTAATATTTTCATATATCGTTCTATCGGATACATCATCTCATATAAGTTGACCCACAAAGTTGTGTCTCCTTAACCAGATGGACAGTAAGGTGAACCATTATATCAAAAAACAAGGTTGGGAAATACATTTCAAGCTCACACAAAGTAACAACAATTTCCCTCTGCAATGTTGGTAATTTCTGAGAATCGATCATTTTACTACAAATTTCCCTGAAGAAGAAACATAATCTAGTTAAGGCTCATCGAACTTTTTCAGGTAAAATGGAACATATACCTATTGGTAGCAAATGTTCCATTATAATATGACAATCATGGGTCTTCAAACCTTTTAACTTGAGATCCTTCATACAAACCAAATTTTTAATGTTTGAAGAGTATCCTTCTGGAACATTAACTTCATGTAGAAATTTAAATAAAAATTTTTTTTCCTTTCTAGATAAAGTATGAGCGGCTGGAGGTAGATATGTGCGATTTCCTTTCTTTACAAGACCCAATTCATTTCCTATTCCCATATCGACCAAGTCCAATCTTGCATTGATGCCATCTTTAGACTTTCCTAGAACATTGAGTAACGTACCAATAACACTATCAAATACATTTTTTTTCAATATGCATCACATCAAGGAAATGTCTTATATAAAATTACTTCCAATATGGCAATTCAAAGAAAATTGACTTTTTCTTCCAACCAATTTTAACCGCTCTCCCGCAAAAGGTTTGCCAAATTTATTGGTCAAACCTTGTACTTTTTCAAGTATTTGATATCTAGTCGGTGCTAAAGGAGCTTTACCTTCCTCTAATTTTCCATTGAATGCATTTCTCCACCCACGATACTGATGACTATAAGCTAAAAATCTACGATGTCCAAGAAATACATTCTTCTTACAATGTTTCAACCACATCCAATTTGTACTCTCTTCACATATAGGACATGCACATTAACCTTTAATGCTATATCCTGATAAATTACCATATGCTAGAAAAACATTAATTGTGTCGAACAACATAGCCCTCAATTTGAAACATTCTTTCTTATATCCATCATAAACCTCCACACCTGTCTCCCACATAATTTTTAAATCTTCAATTAAAGGAGTCAAGTATACGTCAATATCATTCCCCAGTTGTTTGGGTCCAGAAATTAACAGAGACAACATCATAAACTTACGCTTCATACATAACCATGGAGGTAGGTTATAAATCAACAAAATCATAGGCCACGTGTTGTGTGAGATACTTTGAAGACCATGTGTATTCATTCCATCAGTAGAAAGTGCAAGTATTAGATTTCTTGACTCTATCTCGAATTCAAAATACTCGTGATCAATTTTTGCCCATTGTGGGGAATCTGCAGGGTTTCGAAACTTTCCATCTCTAATTCTTTCATCAGCATGCCATGTCAAGTGTTTTGAATCTTCTTCAATGCGATACATGCGCCTAAATCTTGGTATTATAGGAAAATACCACACGACTTTTGTTGGAGTAGATTATTTCTTCTTATATCGAGAGACATTGCATCTCGGACACATCTTTAGCAATTCATATTCATTTCAAAATAAAATGCAATCGTTAGGACACGCATGAATCCTTTCGTAACTAATGCCAATACAACACAAAATCCGTTTAGCCTTGTAGGTTCGATTGAGAAGTTCATTATCATCTGGCAACATATCTTTTAAGAGTGTTAATAATTTTGTGAAGCTTTTATCATACTATCCATTACTCGCTTTTAAGTTATACAACTTTAATATCGCCAACAGTCTTGTGAATTTAGTACAACCATTATATAATGGTTTCTCTACATCATTCAACAAACTCTCAAACAGTTTTGGATAATCTCGAAGATCTTCTTCAACTGCTTTTACAATCTCCTCAACTCGGTTTGGCTCATATGTATCTGTATCGAAGTCAGTTGAAGCATATGTCGAACCATTCTCAAAATTAATGTTTCCTTTTTTTTTCTCACCATGTCTTATCCAACATGTATAGCTTTAATCAATTCCATTCCATACTAAATGTCTTTCCAATTCATCTTCTCTAACGTATTTTCCAAAAGAACAGTTTAAACAAGGACAAACGACTATATTTGGATCTTTTGCATTCTTCATTGAAAACTCAACAAACTCTTTCACTCCACTTTCATACTCTTTTGACAATCGATTGGCAAACATCCATTTCCGGTCCATATTATATGACCTATATAAATGCAGTTACAAAAATAATAAGCTATTGATAACATTATACCAATATATAGTACACATATCTAATATTAGAAAATGGAAACCAAGGTCCATTATTATGTAACAATTTCAAAACAGAAAAGATTTCAAAATAGAACAGATCAACAAATTTCAAAAAGAAAAGATTTATTATGTAACAATTTATTAGTTTTCGTGACAACAACAAATTAATAAATACAGTACTTGAGACAACGTATCCAATTTTTTTTAAAGGAGGAGCAGTAGATGGTCGCACAATACGTAGAGGAGATGAGGGTTCTCAGAGTAGAGGTGATGAGGGTTCGTATATTTGTTTTTATTTATTTAAAGTAAATGATTTTTATTTAAAGTGAATGATTTTACAACGCTTGTATAGCGCATGTCTTTATTTAAAGTGAATGATTTTACAACGCTTGTATAAGCGCTCTAATAGGTCATTTAATTATTTGAAAGCGCATGTCTTTTATAGCGCTTGTAAAAAACTCGTTGTAATAGGTCATTTAATTATTTGAAAGCGCATGTTTTTTACAGCGCTTGTCTAAAAAGTGTTGTAAAACATTATGTGAGGGCGCTTCATTTTACAGCGCTTGTGTAAAATCGCTAAAAAAGCTTTGTAAACATTATGTGCAAACCCTATATGACCTTATAACAGCGCTTTTTCCACAGTGTTTGTCAAAAAAGCGTTGTTATATGCTCAATTATTTTTAAAATATATTTACAACAGCGCTTGTATTTAGTAAGCGCTGTAAAATGTGCTCTATAAAATGTTATTTTTTGTGTAATGATATGTGAATTGTATTCTTTTATATTTGCAATGGATATAAGATTTTAATGGTCATTAATTTAAGTCTCAAGCCATGACAATGTCATTTAATGTATTTAGATGTTATAGATTTAATATGTGATTGTGATCGAGAAAATACGATGCTAAATATAACATGTTTGATGAATATATGATTATTATTGTTAAAATTATATTGATTTGAGAAAAATTGTTCTTGTTTTGATGATAACAAAATATTAATTGTTTTGATGATAACAAAATATTAAAAAGAGAAAAATGTATCTACTAATGTGTGCTCAAGTGTGCAAATAATGATTAACAAAGTTGTGATTCTCTTATGATTTCTTCTTCTGAAGAAGAAGAACCACACACAGACATGATCATCCATCTAGATAGAATCAAATTGCGTGTCAATATACTTGAAGTCAATACTTTAGAAAGAATAACCACAACCACTAATCAACACAAAACCCGTCAAGTTAAATATTGCAACTAGTAAATGGATCTTACCTATGTCTTCTTAATATAACAAGTTTATTTCTTTAATCTAATATTCCGTTACTCAATCTATATGTTGATAGTATGCTTTATTTTGCACTTTTTTATCTTATGACAAAGAGAGATATTATACAAAGATATTGATAAACATATATTTTGTTTTCAACCACTTAGAAGAATTGGCAGAAAATGTCTGATGCTAATCAATTTCATCAACCGTATTTTCATTGGAACATAATATAGGATTATTTTCAAGAGAACAATTTATCTACTAACGTGTGTTCAAGTGTGCATATGATGATAATCAATGTATACAAATGATATTCAATGTATAATCAGGATTCTTTGATTATTTTAACCAAAAAAAAACCAACACATACAAAGACATTATCACAACTACTATTTAGCACAAAATCCATCAAGTTAAATATATTCCATCTAGTAACTGAATCCTAACATAGAACACATATCTTTTGATTATATATCTCCATTAAATTCAGTATTTCAGATTGTTTGTCATATACCACATCATATGAGTTGAAAATTTTAGGAATTGAGGTGAATGAAATTCTAAAGTGAAACAGTTGGAGGTATTATTAGACTTTATTGAAACGCTCATATATACTCCTGAAAAGTTGCAAGAATACAAGCACTATCTAACAAACCAACTACGTTAAGTTGTCAAATCTTGATAAGCAATAGTTAGAATCCTTCTTCAATTGATCTATTTTGATTGGCAATAAAAGATATTGTAACGCTAAAGATTTTGATTTAGTTATTTAAAATATTTATTATCTTTAAAACAAAAAATAAATTTATTAATTGATAGAAAAATATTCATTTATGTGTTAAAATAAAATAAATTTTTTTAAGTGAAATTCATGTAAAACAAAGTAAACAGAAATTAACAATGATTTAATTATAATCTAACGAAAGAATAACTCACATCCATATTTCTAATTAAAGTTAACAACAAAAATTAAATAACTTTTAAAACTATATTGTATCACTTTTATTAATGCAAAATGTTATTTTAAATAAAAATTTCTTTTTTTCCCACACAAATCAAATAATAAATTAACACGCATAAAATATAAATATAAACTAAAAGAATTAAGCTTTAATGGTCATTGAAAAGGGTGTAAGGGTGTCGAAACATATTTGTGTTGATATGGTTTGCTTGTGTTTGGTCAATTTAAAAGTCATGCAATAATGTAATTTTCCTCTTGGAAAAAAAATATATAATTTGGAGTTGGTTGAATGCAATGATAAAAGGTTATTGTTATGCTGATAATGAATGGTGTACTCAATCTCATGGGTGTTTGGCGATATGTGGAGGACATTGATCAGGAGTAATTTTATTTCTCTTGAGAACAAAAAGTTTTTGTTGTGACATTAAGTTATGTGGTATGGAAGAAGTTAGGTGATAATTAAGTTTATGTAGTCATGACAGTTTTTAGCCGAACCATGTGCAGGGATGGCAAAAAGATTTTGATATGAGAGGACATCATGCATTATTGATTTTATTTTGTGAATAATGGAGCATTAGTGTGATTTGGAAACCTGTGCCTAATAGCTTTGATGTATCTTATGCTTAATCCCTTAAATGAATCTGACAAATAATTTTGGCCATGGTTGGAAATGATGGGTATCTAAAGGTTCTACTCTTAACTACTTTGAAAATTGTCATTGTTGGGTAGGGGTGGAATTAGGAGAGTTTGTTTGGAAAACTTTGTCTTGTGTCTGTTATAGTTGTAACATTAATTGCATTACTTAGCATATCTTGTCGGATGAAATTTATTTTTATTATAATTTTTTTGTCTGTTATTTTTATTATAATTTATTTTGCTTAGAAGAGTTTAGAATGTTTTTTCATGGATTAATTTTACTATAAGTAATTGAGACACTAAAAATAATTTTAGTCCATATAAACACTAAAATTTCATTAAAATAAAGAACACATCGCATGATCTCCATCTAACTAGAATAATTAGTACCTTATTAAAACTGATAAATTACTACCTCATCGGGTTAGTATTATACAAAAACACATTTTAAATATTAATAACTACTATAAGTAAAATTTAGAAAAACATAAAAAGTATGAAAATAAATTATTTCAAAAATATGTAATAATTTAATATCATAAAAATAACCATGAATGATTTATATAGAATTCTAAATTATATGTCATATATTTCATCTTACGTTTAGATATTTGTCTTCGTTCCAAATAATATTTTAATTCAAAGGTGCTTCAATAAAAACAAAATAAAAAAATAAAAGATATCATAAATTGACACCTCATATAAAATCTTAACAAACACAAATTAATGAATGCTAAATAGAAAGAATATGATACATAAAAATACCTTTAAAAGCATGCAATGTTAGAACACCATGTCCACTATGTGGATTTTTTTTTAAATAATTTTTTTTTTTCAAAAAAAATTACCTAAATAATCCCTTTTTAAACTTATATACTTAAATATCTCTTTTTTTTTAGTTATAAGTCGATTACAATTTTAAATTATATAATTCATTCATAAAAAACATCACAAGTTTTACAAAAATTATGATAAAATTAATGTCGAAGGTGGTCTTCAGTACCACATTGTCGAGGCCACCTTCTTTATATTTTCACTCTTCTACTCTTTATATTTCTTCTTTGCTCTTTATATTTCATTTAAATGGCATTGTTATGAAATGATGATAATCACTTATCAGTGCTACACCACGTCATTCAAAATTTGGTAAGCAATACAATACTTTATGTTATATTTTTAATCTTTTCTTATATATTTTATACTAAGTTTCATTCTAAAATATAGTTTTATTATAATTCGTGTAATTATAGGATTCATCTCATTCTAATATCTTCAAATATATTTTTAATCTTTGCTTATTACATGATTCATCTCACAATTTAAGATCACTTAGCCATAAACACATTGCACCAAATAGGGTACTAGATGCCACCTTTGACATTAATTTTATCGTAGTTTTTGTAAAATTTATGATGTTTTTATGAATGAATTTTGTAATTTACAATTTTATCGTAATTTAAAATTTGTATTTATATATTTTTATGAATTATATATATATATATATATATATATATATATATTATTTTTGTTATTTGAATAAAAGTTAAAAAAAAACTTAATTTTTTTTTTTAAAAAAAAAACAAAACTTTTATGAAGTTGTCATTTGGAACGTGGACTTCCTTAAGGAAGTCCACATTTTAATTGGCAACTTGTTACTTAGAAAAAAAAATGGGGTATTTGATTATATAAATTTCATAAGGAAGTAGTTGAGTAATTTTTTTTGAAAAAAAGAAGTATTGAAAAAAACAACCCCACTATGTCCAGCCATATCAAGCTATACTTATAAATAAAGGTTGTGTAGTATGCAAAAATCAATATAAAAGGTAGAATTCAAAAACTATGGTATGTAAAATTCAAAAACAATCTACAAGAATATTGAAAGAAGATGACACATTTTGAAGTCTGATAATCAATCTAGTGTATTCAATTACATCTGCCTAGATTAAATTATCAATTTATTGGTTACACATCTTTTTCTTCTAATTACATTATAATAGGCTACATGAACTCGGTTCACTTATTTTATGTGAACTTAATTTATTTCATTCATGATTTTAATTTTTATGTGAACTCGGTTTTGGTTCACGTAAGTAATTTATTTTGTGTGTAATTGAAAAAAAAAAGTGTCACTAGCACAAGTGTTAAATTATTTTTCTTAACAATGAAAAGAGGAAGAAGAGAGACAACCACTATAAGGTTTCATAACATAGAATGAACCAAACTTCAGTTAATAGGGTTACAATGAGTATATATACAAAAGAATAGAAATGTCTAAAATACCCTTACTACTAATATATAATAACATTATCTAACATCTCCCATCAAACTCACGATACATTAACATGGAGCATCGAGAGTTTGTCAACTAAAAAACAGAAACGTTTAATGGAATACATCTTTGTGAACAAATCAGCAATCTGTAAAGAAGAATACACAAACGGTAGAGTAATGGTTCCATGTTGAAGATGGTGACGAGTAAGATGACAATCAATCTCTATGTATTTGGTGCGTTTATGAAAGACCGAGTTGTGAGCAATTTGAATAGAACTCTTGTTATCGCAGTGCATCGGAGTTGGCTCAGAAAGAGAGATACCCATATCAAACAAAAGTCAATGCAACCAAATTATTTCAGCGGTAGTGAATGCCATAGCACGATACTCGGCTTTTGTAGAGGAGCGAGAGACAATATCCTATTTCTTACACTTCCAAGAAATAAGAGAGTCTCCAAGAAATATACAAAACCATGTGGTGGGTTTACGGTTTATGGTGTCACTAGCCCAATCAGCATCAGAATAAGCTCGTAACTCAAATGAGGATGACAATGAAAAGAGAAGGCTTTGAAATTAAGTTCCTCAAAGATAACAAATAATCCGAAGAACTGCTTCCCAATGTACTGTAGTGGGAAAGACAATAAACTAACTAACAACATGAACAACATAAGCAATGTCAGGTCTGGTAATCGTAAGATACACTAAGCTGCCAACCAAAGTACGATACAAAGTGGAATCTGGTAAAGGAACACCATCCAAGGGAGCATATTTCACATTCAACTCAAGAGGAGTATATGCTGCTCTAGTATAAAAAAGACAAGCCTGGTAAAGAATGTTGATAATGTATTTGGATTGAGAAAAAAGGTAGCCTTTAGGAGAGTAGGCAACTTCAATCCCCACGAAATAACGAAGAGTTCCCAAGTCCTTCATCTCAAACTGATTGGCTAACTGCAATTTCAACTCATTGATTCCACTAACATTATCACATGTAATAGTTATATCATCAACATATAAAGAAAGTATAATGCGACCATAAGTGGTGGACCTTATAAACAATGCATAATCATATTCACAAGAGCGAAAACCAAGAGAAGTGATCACAATAGAGAATTTATCAAACCAAGCTCGATGAGCCTGTTTAAGACCATATAGAGCCTTTTTTAACTTACATATTTCCCCTTGATTATGAGAAACTCCTTGTGAAGGGACCATATAGACTTCTTCATGAAGCTCACCATTTAAAAAAGCATTTTTGACATCCATTTGGGAAATATACCATTGGCGAATAGATGCAATTGCAATAAGAGTACGAATAGTGGTCATCTTGGCTACAGGAGCAAAAGTTTCTTCATAATTCATACCATATTGTTGAGAGAAAGCCTTAGCAACAAGACGTGCTTTGTAGCGCTCAACTGACCCATCAGACTTAGTTTTGATCTTGTATACCCAACGAGACCCAATAGCACGTTTTCTAGGAGAAAGAGATACTAATTCCCAAGTGTTAGTTTTGTTCAATGCAGATAGTTATTCTGCCATAGCTTCCTACCAAAGAGGATAAAGAAAAACCTCTTTATAGGAAGAGGACTCGAACAAACTATAATAGAAGTTAAGAAAGAAACAAACGAAGCTGAGTAAGTGGAATAGACAAAATTAGGTAAGTGAGTAGACTTACGTTGACGAGAGGGGTAATGAGGAGGAGCAATAATCGTAGGAGGTGGTTGGACAGTCGGGGGGACAAGAGGGATGTCATCATGTGGAGTATTAGTATTTGTCCTGCAATTCTCAACATTAGAATCACTAGAAGCATTATCATTAGGACCAAACAGATCAATATGGGTTAGTTCAGAACTTAGTAATTTGAGAATCAGAGGAAACAAAGTAAAAAGGGATGTGCTCAAGAAAAACAACATTACGAGATATAGAACTTTCTTGCATGAGGATCATAACAACGATAACCTTTTTGACTATCCCCATAACCAAGAAAAATACACATGGCTAAACGAGAGGACAACTTATTGCGCTCTACTTGAAGGAGAAGAACAAAACAAGTAAAACCAAAAAATTTCAAAGAATAGTAATCAGGGGTAGAAGCATACAATTTTCCAAAGGGAGACAAACCTGATATGATAAAGGATGGAATTTTATTGATAGCATGAACTACAAAAGGGAACGAGCAATCTCTATAATATGACGGTGTTTCCTTTCAGCAACTCCATTTTGTTGACGAGTATTAGTATAAGATGTTTGGTGGAGGGTGCCATCATAAGCAAGTAATTCAGAAAAATTATTAGAGATATATTCACCACTTAAATCACAACGAAATCACTTTATAACATAATTATGTTGAGTTTTTACCATTGCACGAAACATATGATAAATGTCAAAACATTCAGACTGACTTTTCATAAGATAAACCTAACAATAACGAGTGTAATCATTAATAAACGAAACATAATATCTAGATCTACCTTTGGTGAGAACCGGTGATGGACCCCAAACATCAAAGTGAACTAAATCAAAAGGTACATATGAAACGGAAACCCTTTTACTAAACAGTAAAGCTGGAAATTTAGCAAGTTTACAACCACAACAATCTGAGATATCACAGATTTGTAACTTTCCTACAGCTCCAGTAGAAGCCAAATATTTTAATCTAGAAGAAGAAACATGTCCAAGGCGAGAATGCCATAAATAAAAACTAGAAGATAAGGAATTCAAGCGAAAACTAGATAATAAGTCAACAGTAGTTGTTGAGATTGCAACATCTACGAGTCGCATGTCATCCAAAACATAAAGCCCCCTATCTATGGTCTGTCCTAATCAGCGTCCCGGAATGTGGATCTTGCACGCAACAAGATGTGGAAGAAAACATAACCGAATAATCGAAAGCACATATTTGACTAACAGAAGCAAGACTCAAAGTAAGATTAGGAATATAATAAACATCATAAAGAGACAGTTTAGGTGTGGATATAAAACCAACACCTGCTAGTGGCATAGGAGTGCCATTAGCAGTCATAACTAACACATATGAGGCATGTTTCACAGACACAAAAGATTTATCATCGTATGTCATATGATGAGATGCTCCAGAATCAAGAATCCATATGGAAGGAGATATACCTTACATACTAGAGGAGTTCAAACCTTTAGAAGAGGTGGCAGACATGGCATGTGATTGAGTGGAAAGAAGTTTTTGAAATTTTTCGGCAATATCAAATATTTGGGAAGCGTATACAGAACCAAAACTAGAGCCAATCGTAGGAGGAGCAGAAGCAACAACTTTGGACGATGGCCCCCTAAAATTCTTCTTATGTGTTCTCCCCAATTTCGGATAATGTGTTTTCCAATGGCCTTTTTCTTCGCAAAATGCGCATTCATCATTACCAAGCCCAACCCTCCCTTGAGATGTTTCTTTTTGAACATGAGCAACAAAAACAGATGGAGGAGTTGAGAGAACTATGTTATCTAACACACAAGAATGAGTCTTAAGTCTGATTTCTTTTGCCAATAATTCACTAACTACTGATTCAACATTAAGAAGAGGGGAACGATGCAAAATACCCCCACAGAGGCCCTCAAAATCATCATGAAGAGCCATCAGAAACCAAACCATATGTTGCTCCTCTCTTTGATCAATGTATATTTTGACAACTTTCAACTTAGGTGATTCCATAAGAGCCAATTGATCCCACATATTTGTAATTGTCGTCCTGAATGGTCATATTGTTCTGCTTAAGGGCTCTAATATCACTTTTCAACTGATAATATTTTGTAAAGTTAGACTGAACATACAAACATTTCAAGTGATCCCAAATCTCTTTAGCAGTATCATATTTTGCTAGTTGCACTCCTATAGGCAACTCAACAGAATTATTAATCCAAGTAATAATTTTTGAACTACTAACATTCCATGGTTTCAGATCTTTTGCATATTGAGTTTCATCCTTTTTATCTGTAGGCTTATCAAAAGTTTCATCAACAAAACCCCACATATCTTTTCCAATCAAAAAAACTTTCATCACATAACTCCAATAAGAGTAATTTTGTCCATTGAGGTGAACACTAGCAGCTTGAAGAGAACCATCCTTAACACCAGCCATACCAAATAATGATAGAAAAATACGACAAACACAATAACTAAGACAAAATAAATTAGGGATAACCTGGTGTTGTGCGAGCACGATTTCTCCCCCCTCCAAACTTCGTTTCACCGATCCGACCATTGAAGACGAAGACCTGAATGTTGCGAACCTGTTGTCTAAAAATCAGCCCGATCCAACGGTTAACAAATGGGCAATCGATGTTTTTCTAGGCCTGTTTTAACAAAATCGGAAATAGGGTTACTCTTTTCTTTTCTCTTTTGGTGGTTGTCTTTCTTATCAAAATAATCTCTCTTCTTTATAGTAGATCCCAAAATCAACAAAAGTTCTTTGATACCATGTTAACAATGAAAAGAGGAAGAAGAGAGACAACCACTCTAGGGCTTCATAACATAAAATGAACCAAACTTCAATTAATATGGTTACAACGAATATATATACAAAATAATAGAAATGTCTAAAATACCTTTACTATTAATATATAATAATATTATCTAATAATTTCTACATTAAATGATTAATAGCACATTTCAATACATAGATATCAACATAATCACTCAGATTAAATTAAATTATTCATGCATTGAATGATTAACACAATTTAATACATGGGTATTAACATAATCGTCCTTTTTTTTCTTTTTCTGAAGATAATGGTTGGGTGCATTAAATGTTCCATAGGTATCAACAACACAATCAAAATTACTAAGAATCATAGCAATTGAACAAATTCCTTATCAATTAATTTTTCATCAAACTCTCAAGCATCATAACAAATTCATTCATGCATTAGACTATGAACATCACATTGCAATGTGTTTGTATTGTAATATCCGTCCATTTATAGGTCTTACGCATAATGCATTTAATGCCAATAAGAATGTGCGCATATATATTAATTAGAGGGAAACGGGTGGGAATATAGGATTTTGGATTAGTGGTAGCAAGAGTTAATAGCTTTTACATAGATAGACTTAAAAATATTTCAGTCATGAATGAAAGAGTTAGGACATGAGAGAGAGAGAGAGAAAGGGAGCTCTTTTAGAAAATGGAGCCTTACATGAATATTTCATACATGCATGTATAGCTATTTATAGTGAACTAAGTGAAAATTTAATGTTGTATGCATGCATCCATTTTAAGCAAAGTCGTATATGTCTTGATATTAAGTGGAATCTTGCAGATACATTTATTAAGAGAGTCTTGCATATACCACATACAATAGCCATTGGATCATGACTATTGCTAGAAGTTAAACATTCCTTTTACAACAAGCACCCCACTCCATGTGCTACACAACTATTGTTTTTATTAAAAAAATATTATGTTAACATTTTGAAGATATATTTAAATAAAAATAATCTGACATACAATTTGTGGAAGTTCAAGGAATGGATTGTAAAATTATCATGTCAAAGAACCATTTTAATTATAAAAGGATAAATTATCATTCTAATCTTTGAAAGAGTGTGATGTTTTCTATGATCTACAATTTAGTCAAAAACATAAATTAATCTTTGAATCATTAAAATGATTCTTAAAATATACAACTTACTATCATAAGAGTTTTTGAAAAATACAATTTAGTATCTAAATAATCTATAAACATGATAACGTCAGAGACTAAACTTGCTAACATTTTGATGATTCGAGAACAAATTTATATTTTTTATGGAGTTAGAGAATAAAATGACATCATCCTATACTTTCATAGATTAACATGGTAGTTTAACCAATTATAAACCTTATCAATAAGTAGTTTTTTTTTTTGGTCAAGAATAAGAAGCAACTTGGATTGGTGTTTCTTTTCACACCTCAATGGTCTAGATACACAAAAATATATTTCAAATTTGTCGATCTAGACAAGTAAAATACACTTTTAGATTTCTTAATCCAAACAATATTTGAGGGTTTTTAAGAAGCTTTGAAGGTGAAAAAAGAAGATTCCCCATTATT
>JBBPBS010000629.1:8476539-8512250 GCA_037974835.1 Cicer judaicum | reverse complement strand
AATCAATCCAGAACTACTCTAAGCATGTGAAAATCCATCAATTTTATAAGATGGTTACTCAATTTCAAAATAACAACCATATTTGATAATTTCAAAAAGATTAAGAAAAATATATAAATTTTATCAAATTATTCTTATTAATTATCAGTGTATTCAAATAATAAATTAAAAGTATTAATTAGAGGGTACAATTGAAAAATAAAATAAAATAAGGGATATAAGATTAACTTAGTCACTGAAGTAAATTACTTAAGGAAAGGATTGATAACACAAGGAGGGCAATGGTTTGATTCTCACTTTCAAAATATTTCTAACAATTACTAACAATACTAATTTCTAAAGGTGACGGTCTTGTTTAGACAAATATTTTTTTAAAATATAACAATCATTTAAAGACTGATAGAAGAAATTTCAAACAATTTATGCAGTCTAGTCGTGCACTTCCAAAACAATCAAAAGTTATTTTTAGTAGTGACAGAGAGAAAAATGGCGCTCACTTGAATAACAGACACATGATTTATGGCCCAAGACTGGATGTTTGGTTCATTATTATTTACACATTGTCGAGCACTAGAGGTGGAACAAGAAACTCTCTATCTTTTAAAAGTTCGAGTGGGTGACTTGAACTTGTATCCGATGCCATGAAGTGTTTAATATCCCTCTCAAGTTCCAAATGTCTTCAATCTTTTCTGGTTGAACATTTCCTGCCGAATCCACCTGAAAAAATGCTCGTTATTAAATGCATATATTGTAAGAGGTTATTATTTTTAAGATAAATATTAGTAACTTTATGTCAATTTTTGGGATTAAACACAAGATCTCCTATTTAAAACTCTTTCTTTCAAATAGGAAATTTTTGGGACATATAGGAAATTTCTTATTCCTATATGGTGTTTCTAAAATATTATACAAATTCACATTCTTAATTGTTAACCCCTATGTTTTAAATTTTAAACTCTTTGTCAGAGAATAATTTCGACATGAATGAGATAATTATCATAGATTAGCTTGACTTTGTAAACTAAAGGGATTGAATTCAATTCTATTGAGAGATAATTATAAAATGGACACTAGTGTCACTTTAATTAATATTCCTCTATTCAATAATAATTGACTCATTTGTAAAATATATGTCTCAAAATAAAAATCTCATTTTAATTTTTAAGGTAATATTACCTAATATTTTCCTGCAATACATTTTACATTAATGGTAACAGTAAATGAGACAATATTTGATAATGATCGTTTAGTAAAAGTATTATTATATCTCATACTTTGTTATCTTTTTTCAATCTTTGTAAGATAATCAAATAAGTAAATTATTGTAGGAGGGAGGGATTATTAATTTCTTATTTACCCAACTTTTTTTTTAAAAAAATACCATAGATGATCAAGAGTAAAGCAATTCAGTTGTGTTAATTGGACACACGATTTATGACACTATATCTCGATATCGTATACCATTTAGTGTGGATATTAGTTCCAAAATGAGAGAACAAGAATTAGAAGAGAGACAAAAACATTTATCAAAGTAATTTGGTGTTCACATGACTAATACTCTAATTTCAACATATCAATTGTACACGTGTGTAAATAAGAAATACAGTAGAACGAAACTTTATGAGAGAATAATACATTGTGCAAGAATATGCTAAAAGATTCATAACCTTAGTTGTCTCTTCTCCTCTTGTAGTCGAATTTTCCTTGGGAAATGGGCCTCTTCGATCCAGACCCATTTACTCCAACACAGTTCCCTGTGATGCCTTAGTGGTTATTAGTGATAACTAAGCGCATGGACGCCACTCTGTAATCCATACAAAGATAAGCTATATGATTTGAGTGTCACGCTTTTCCATGTATTGAGTTTCATCGATCTAGAATGTAGTGGGAACAATCCATTCACCATCATCTTGGGCCATTATTTGTTCTCTCTGTTTTAGATACTTCACTCAATCCACAAAGCGGAAAGCTCTTTAGGGTGTAGGTGTTTTTCATCTTGCTCGAGCCCCCTTCTAGCTACTTGTCATCCTAAGCATATCCAAGTGGAAGAGTTCACTAGTCTCCAGTTCCTATAGTCATGGATCTTCAAGTCCTTAAGTATGATTGAGGTTAGGAGTCTACAAATCCTCTATTCTTGGATTATTCACATCTTCGGGTGTGGCCGAGTGGAGGAGTTCATAAGTCTTCTAGTCTTCAATTCTTAACATCTTTTGGTGCGCCTGAGTGTCTTCATATCTTCGAGTGTGGTCGAGTGGAGGAGTTCATAAGTCTTATGCTCTTGGATTCTTCACATCTTTGGGTACGACCAAGTGGAGGAGTCCACAAGTCATCAGCTCTTGGATTCTTCTAATCTTCGCATGCGACCAAGTGTCTTCTAATCTTCATATGCGACCTAGTGGACAAGTCCACAAGTCTTCTGCTCTTAGATTCTTCACATCTTTGGGTGCAATTGAGAAGAGGAGTCCACAAGTCTTCTACTCTTAGATCTCAAGTTAGGGGCAAGCTACTTGATGTAAACTTCCCACAATCTTCTCCAAACTTTTGGAATAAGTTTGGTGGGTTATTGTTACTCTCACAAATGTTGGTTAACTATTTTCTGACCAAAAGTTATTACCGCATTAAATGGGACTTGCTTTGTATTTGGCTTATACATAAAGTTGGTTGTTAGACTATCACATTATAAAAAGAGGATTTATCTTCTTCATTCTAGATCTGTCATCGTCTTCTTCTTCTTCTTTAAAGCAAAAGCTTGCCTCGATAAAGTTTCCCCATAAATTTTTGAAATCCTTTTCCACTTATTTGGTATTTCTTACTACCAAAAATATTCACAAGATCTGAGGATGGTTGTTCATACTCCATTATCGTATGTCTTCTTTTGTCTGGTGCAAACTTAATTGCTTCTCTCAATCTTGATGGTTTGTTGGTCTTCTTTGGTGCATCGACATCTCATAGTTTGCACCTCTACTTTTTAGGCATTGAAGGGTTATGAGAAGATGGGAATGTATCTTTTTGTGTGGAAAGTATCTCAATGTTTGGTCGTCTTTGGTTCCACTTTCCACTCGTTTGGAGGACAAGTGAAGGATCACAGAGTTTTGATGATGATCACTGCAGTTGGGAGGATAGAAGTATCAGTTTTTAGGTATCTGATTACTATTAGGGTAGTGTGTCAAAAGGAGTTGTTTCTTTCCACTCTCTTTTTTAGTTACTTAGACATTACCTTAGAGTACAATAACTCGTGCACTATCGTTTCATATTTTTTTATTCGAGTTGTTGTTCTTTTTTCCACTTCACAAAATGTCACTTTTCCTTTTCCTCCTTTTTCTCCCCCATTCCCTTGATTTGTGCGTCCCGTCTTGGGTTTTCATCATTTTCATCATTATCTTCTTTATAAATACCTTATTTGTCTTCCATTTATTACCATCACCCTCTTTATTTTCATTTTCACTTATACTTTGTTTTTATGTGTTGCTCACCTCTTGCAACTGCAACACGCACATGCTTTGTTGCTTCCCATCTGGCATCTGTAACAACACATATATTTTCACCTTCTCCTTTCATTGATCTTTTATCATTATTTTGCATTTGTCTTTTCTTTTATTTTTTATGTTTCTTCATCGCTCTCGACCACATAGACCATTTTGCATCGCAACACTCTTAATGGATACTTTGTGCTTAAGTGCATGGTGAAACCATTGCTCCTAGTACATTTAGTGTTGGTCTCCTTAAGATGATGTTGTAGGAAGATAGTGCCTTCAACGCCATGTACCTTATTAGAACAATATTCCCATTTCTCCCATCACAAAAAGTAGTTAGTAGGTCATAGTATCCTTCAATTTCTACCAATTCCCCGAAAATCAAAGGAGACACCCCCAATATTCTAAATGGTAGAGTTAGAACTGTCATGTCCTTAAGCCCTAGCTCAACAAGAAAATGTCGATATTGTTAGGTTTGACGTCTTGTCTCGAATTTGAATTCGGAACCTCTCAATTGCATGAGTTAATTATGATGGAATTTATCATCTCTTCTAAGATTAAAAAAAAGTTAGGGCTGTCATAAGTAATTGTGAGATTGTTTGAGAGCATTTATGGAAATGGTTAATGATTTTGTCCATAAACTATTTTCAGCTTATTTCCATAAACTCTCTGAAAAAACTTATAAAAACTGTTTGACTTTATTTTATCTTTTGTTAAATAAATAATTTATACATAAAACACTTATGCAATAAGCGTTTAATATATAGACACTTAATTAAATTATTAATCCAAACACGCACTAGTTGATTACTAACTATAAGAAGTGAGAAATATGAAACTTAGTGGAAGAAATGTGACATACCGCTTTTGCAATAATCTCAGTGTTGTGTTGAATTTCAGCTGTGACCTCAAATAGCACCCATGCCCATTTGTCACTTTTGTTGCCATCATCTGCTGTGTAAGGAATGCCACTCTTTTGAAACCTTGAAGCTTCCATCCAAGTTTTTCCTCCATCAACAGACACATCCACTCTTTCGATGCCTCTGCCACCACTTGATGCTGCATATCCACTAATATTTACCTGCAGTGTAGGAATCGCATTAGAATTAGGATTTTCAATTAATTTCTAACTGACAAAACGGTAACCCATACTCCCTCCAGAGGTTTTTATAATAGACAAATTATAATTTATAACTCAATTATTTCATATAACAATGACCAAAGGTATATGGAAATCTATGATCAAATACAAAAATTTGAGATCTTGATCTTCTAAAGTGACTAATATCAACCGTTGATGAAAACTTCATTGGTTGATATTATATGTACATGTATATTAAATCATGTGTGGTTGAAATATCAATCATTGATTTTTCCAATCATGCACATTTGACTCATTTGAAGTGAATAACGAATAAAGCAATTAATTTCAATCATTAATTACTAAATCAAAAGTTGATATTTCTATTCGCTCATGATTTGTTGTGTATGTAATATCAATTATTAATTTTTTAAATAACTTCATTTACACTCTAAAGTAAGTTATCTATTTTTCTTTTTTTTAATAGATGAGATAATATAATTACCACCAGAAACTTACTTTATTACTTTTGTTAATGTTTAGAACATTTCAATAAGCTCAAACTCTTATCACATAAACTAACCTTTCCGGCCCTTATTATAGTCATATCTTCTAGAGAACATATAACACACTGTCAAAGTGAAATCAAAAAAAGCATTAGATTCAAAAAAGTTTGATTTAAAAACTTGAAGACATGTAGTGTCCATGCATAACATGTGACAATGTAAATGTATATAAATTGCTTGAAGGACATGAAATATTTTCATTTTCTTTCATAAATAAATAAATAAATTTCGAGACATGTTATTTTGCGACACAAATTAGACAACAATTTAGATGAATAATGTAGTTTAAATATATGAGATGATTAATTAATATAATAAGATATCACAACTCATTAACACCCACCGAATACAATTAATCATGATTTTGGCATCGTTAATCACAATTATCAGAAGTTTATCTAAACACAAGTCGTGGTTAATTAATATTATGTATATTTGACCACCTAAAAAGTATGCATATTTAAACCCAATTTGAAAGTTAATGAATATTGTGTACATTTGAATACATAAACATCATGGTTAATTACGTTTAAAATTGTGGCTAATTATGTGAAATTAATGATTAATGAGTTGTGACACCTTATTATATTTGTTGACATATAGCAATTATATCTCATATGAGTGTTTTTATTAGTTGATTTTTTATTTAAATTTATTTGTATTTTGAAAAATAATCAAATCATTCTGATTTGATTAATTTCCAAATTTACTTTTGTTTTATTATCTGCATTCATTAGATAATTGGTAGCATTATATATATATATATATATATATATTTGTGTTGTTTCAGTTTTAATAATAATAAGAAATTTTTCTCCCCTCTTTTGTTTTAACCTAACTGCACCCTAAACACAATATTTATTAATCATCCATTCAACATAATTAAATACATATTTGCACCGAGTTAACCATCTAATAATTATCAAATTTGTGTGTGAAAAGTGTCATTTTTTTAAATTTTAGATTAGAGAAAAGACTGGAATAACGGGAATACCTGAACAGGGAAATCCATTTGAGGTCTCCTAGATGACCAATTAATGTTTTCCCAATTTACTGATGGAGGAAACATTTTATAGTCTTTTTGCACGAAAAATCCCTAAGACATTATAATATTACAATTCTTAGACATTGTGAAAAGAAAATTGATTTGGCTATTTTAGAACAATTTTACATTACATATCAGACCTGACATTCTTCTGCTATGATATTAATAGCTTCTAGCCATTTAACAGACCGGGCTCCAATAACACCAGGAACAATCACACGTAATGGATAACCATGATCTCTATTAAGAGGCTAAAGAAAAGCAACAAGATATTGATTAAACTGAGATTAGAACATCAGATTAGTATAATAACACATTATGTCATAACCTCCAGTGGCAAAACTCCCATTCTCAAAAAAAACCAAAAAAATTAAATCAACCACCACCACCAAGCCTTTTCCCACTAAGAATGTACAGATACATGAATCAAACGACGACATAGCATTCTATTATATAGTAAGTATATCAGGTTCCAGCTCATTAATCTCTTGAGTTTTTTTTAGTAGTTTCTCTTATAATTTTCAAAATTTAATTAAAAATACAACAATAAACGGAGATTTTCACTTACTTCTCCATTCATCTCATAAGCAAGTAGAACATCTGCTTCAGGATTTGTAGCCTGACTGAGTGGAATTGATGCCTTGTATGGGCCTCCATTTTCCTCCTATACTTTTTCAAGATTTACCAAAACAACAAATATTCATGGATGAAATAAATAATTCGAAAGAATCCGAAATCTCTTAAATACTGTTTCACAAACCATAGTCATTACCTTACACTGATCAATGCTTACAAATTCAACATGTTTTCCTCCAAATTTAGCAGTACTTGTCAACTTTGCTATTCCAACAAGTTCAAGTACATCACTCAATTTAGCACCACCCCAAACAGCTGGGAGAAAAATATAATCAAACAACGATTAGATGTTAACATTAACGCATTAGAATAAACATGCCACACATAGATAGATGAATAATGGGTTATAATCATCTAATATTTCATGACGGCTGCAGTCAATTGTAATTTATCCACGTGTTTCAATGTACGACATTAACACATGTCAACACGCCTTCAATCTGAAATGTCGATGCTACATAAACAAAAATACCTAGTCTGACAAAATTTGATAGAAGAGCTCCAAGAATGATGAAATTTTATGAAATCATTCACATTTTGACAGGCTATTAAAAGAATCAAAAGATGCCTGAGTCAGTATCCATAAAAATGTAAATACTAACCATTGGCAATAGCAGAAACACCCCAGCCAACTCCCTTAACTGTTTTAATCTTGCTCATAGCAGTCCTTCTATTTCCTGCACACTGAAAATTCCAGAGGGAAAACCAAAGTTATGTCATGAATGAAGCACACGTAAAACCAGAACGATGTTGTTCTTCCATGCAACTCTGTATCATCCGATAAAAATTAATATGAACTTATATCCATCCAACCTGTAGTGTGGCAGTGACATTGTACTTGGGAAGCATCCTGTAATCAAATAGCAAAATCAGTTTTCTGTTTGAAAGGCAAATTATTGGAGATAAATATAGTAAATTTATTGAATATTTGGCATCCAGTAATTAATTGAATACATTGCTTTAAACAACAAATAAAATGATACAAATTAGTATATGATTCCATTGGTTGTTGATATTCAAAAATTTATAGAAGCTGAGATTTCTAAACCAACACCAACCTGATATCTTTCATAAAAACTTGTTTGGTATTTTCTATCAAACCAGATATTGACACACTGTACCTGCTCTGCCAAACATGTCATGAAAAAAAAGTTCAAAAACCACTATAGTGAACAACATTGACCAAAAGAAGTATAATTCAATAAGATTAACATATCACTTTTCTATGTCATCGACTATTGGTATGGGACCATGATTTCTCTTGTAGAATAAATCTGCAGGAGTCAAATATGTCGAAATCAAGGCAGAACATGGTGGCTCAGCATTGAAAGGTTCCTGAGGATAACAGTACATTGGAATTCAGAAACAGATAGCTAAAAACATGCACGAGAAAAAGTATAATATCTAAATGAAATATCACATTCAATTCAAGAACCATTGGACCATATACGTTTTGACTTTAACAACGATGCGTTGCACAAACGTCAAGTCATATCTCACCATTTAGATATTTTTGAAGTTGTTTTAAGAAATAATATTTAGAACATTACAACATATATAATTAAACTATATTTACATTGTCTGCATACCAATTGTTTAAACTGATACTTTTAGCATAAGCTATTCAACAACAAAACTTTTAAATAGGCATTTTATGGTAGGGTTGGATCTATGTTGGGAAGACCTAAACACACGGCGCATTGAAAGCTTGTAGTTCTAGCTTTAACACAAACTTGAGACGTCAATGTGGAAATTACAGCTTCCAAACACATGATTAGTTCTTCAAAGTGTAATGGCTGATCTATTTAGTTCTTCAAATTTGCAAATATAGCAATTTAGTCCACTAAATTGATAAATGTCAATCATGTTATTTCGTTTTTCAAATTCTGCACCATAATTTTAAAGGTTTTTTGTTTGTCTTGATGTAGCAAAAGACCATTTAAGTCAAATATGTATGCCTTTTGTTGGTTTCATGGAGAGTCAAAATTGATTGATATACTTAAATTTAAGGGACTCATTTTCGATTTTATAATTTTGAGAGACTAAATTGACCCACTCTTACAATTTCAATGACTAAAATTACTATTTACTCGAAACTAACTTTAACTTTAGTAATAACTGTGAAGTCATTTCAGAAAAATGTTACACTTTCAATACCTCACCACCCTTTATTGTTTTTGCATATGCATGTTCAAAATACATACAATACATACATATGAGCTTCAAAGTAGAAGCTAATTATATTACTGTTGTGTATATGCAGTTAATTGTATTACTGTTGTCTTTCTCTTCATCTACATTTAATGTTCCATGACACACTTGCCCATGTGCCTCTCTTATAAGATTAATACTCTAATTAATTATCCCTCCTATTTTAAATATAAACAACTTTTATAGACTCAAAATTACTTATATTTAAGATCGAAAAGAATATAAAGGAAGTCAATGTAATAAACTAAGAAAAATAAAAATTCAAATTCAATATGATATTTTGTTTTAGGAAACCACCATAATTATGGTTTATGGCCCACAATGGCTCCACAAACTATCCTCACAAGTTTCAGCTCTGTGAATCGACTATGAGACTAATCTGTGCTGGTGGTTTAGATGACAGCTTAAAGTTCTTCGTCCCTCTCCAAATATGTGTTCTATGGAGATTGAACCATAGTTGTCCTCCACAAGCTCAATCTTGTTTAACCAACAGACTCACACTAATTGGGTAATGCAATATGATATCATGGTAATTGTATGTGCATATAAGAATAAATTACATTTTCAAAAATATAAATAAATAAATGAAAAGAGAAAAGCTTGCCTTGGAGTTAATTTGAAGAGATGAGTGACGAGTAGGTTCTGTAGAATAATCAGAAGGGCCAGTGATTCCCGGCATTGTTCTCTAACGTCTCAGAAACGAACCAACAAAAGGTACGATTTGGAGATGGTGGCAATGGCAATAACAACCACAACTTCTAATTCAACATGAAGTTTATAAAATGCGACATGAGTGGAGGATGATGGTTCTGGGTCCCACTCGTTCATTTTATAATGGATATCCGACGGGGACGAAATATGGACACGTGGAGCATTTGCATTTCTGCTGATATGTTATGTTCATTTTGCAGCATTTTTTCATTAAATAACCACTTTCTTTTCCTACCATTGGTTATAGTTGTTTTTTCTGTTTCTTATCTTGCCCACCACTATCTTTGTCCTTTTCGGATTAGTCTTTAATCTGATGTCAAAAAGTTTAAGGTTAAAAAAAAAAAAGCAACGAACCAGCATGTATCTCACCGGTTTTGTTGTGTTTGTTCACTTAATTGTTTCTGATTATATCTTAGAACCTCGTACCTGACTGCTTTTGTGTCTATGTTCATTTTTTCTTCTCTTAAGAGATTTTGTGTCTATTTACTTAAGAGGCAAAATTGATATTTGTTAGACAGACGAATTTAGAATGGATTAAAACTGAAGAAAATGAATTAGACTTGCTATAGCCGCTTACAACATAGCTGAAGTCAATTACAGTTATATAAATCAAACAACCTCATAATATTTTATTATATATCATATTTTTATATAGGTGATGTAAAGTCGGATTGATGGCCAAAGTAGGAGAGTAAAGGAGTGAAAGATCATAAGGTAGTTTTGAGTTGGATTTCCACCTCAAATATATATTATCGAATTAACAATTAACATATTAACAATAGTGGCTTCAAAACATAAATTATCATATCTTTATCTAGATTGTTGACTTCTAAATCTTTTGACTTCTAAATCTTATTTATCTTTATCCAAACTGTTGACTTCTAAATCTTATTTGATAGATTCTTTTATAATTTTTATTGGTCTTCCTTTTGCCTCTACATATCTCCTCCATACATGCTCAAATCATCTAAAAAGAGATTCAATATTGTCTTTTATATAATAGATGTTACCTTAATTGGATCTTTAATGTTATCTTTTTGGTTTAATTGTAGTTTTGGTCCTCCTATTTTAGCTAAATCATGAAAGTAGTCCCTCTATTTTATTTATCTTCAGTTTTGGTTTTCCAAAAAAAAATTTGGTTGAAAATTTGATGAAATGTCATTTTATAAAGCTGCACTTCACTAGTTATGATCATAGATTTCAGATGCAATTGTTGCACCACAAGATCTAGAGACATGATGTGATTTAAATAAACGCAAAAAAAAAATCATCAAATTTTGGACCAAAATTTTGTTTGGGAGACCAAAACTATAGAGAAATAAAATGAGAAGACTACTTTCATGAATCAGCTAAAATAGTGAAATCAAAACTGCAATTAAGTCAATCTTTTTTAATCTTATCTTTCGTCTAGTGTTTTCTCACATCCAATCCAACATAACACTCTCAACTATGTTACATTTATGTTACTCTTGTGATGGTATATTACTACTACCCAACACTTTGTCACATATAACATCCTTCATCTTACAGCTATACAATAACAAAATTCCTTTAGGTACATTTTTTATCACATAAAAACTCCCAGAAAATCCACCCTTTCATCCACCTCCACTTGAATTTGATGGCTTCCATCTAATTGAATTTTGGTTGTTTTGTACTATGGACATAAAACATTTAAATTTTGTCAAATAAAGTAAGGTAAAAATATTTGTGAAGAAAAGAAGAGGCAAAATACCTTCATATTTTACTACAACCCTAAGTTGTTTATGTAGGGGGAAAATTATAATAGTAATATTGAGTAATAATGACATAATCATAAAATAAAAATAAACAGAATAATATCAAATATGATTTTCCTTGATTCTTCAACACCCCTTCTCAAATTGGTGCATAGATATCTGTCATGCCCAACTTGGCTATAAGTCGCTTAATATTGGGTCTTGCCAAACTTTTTGTCAAGATATCAGCAGTTTGATGATTGGAAGTCACAAATGGCAGGCATATAATTCCAGCATCAACTTTTTCTTTTATGAAATAGTGGTCAATCTCAATGTGTTTGGTTCTATCATGATGTACAGGGTTGTGAGCTATACTTATTGTTGCTTTACTATCATAGAACAATTTTAAGGGTGAGTCAACTTTCATTTCAGTTCGTCCAAGAGTTTATGAATGCACAAAAGTAAACAGATTCCTTGAGTTGTTGCTTTGAATTCGACTTCTGCATTGCTTCGAGCAACAACCCCTTGTTTCTTACTTCTCCAAGTGACTAAATTTCTCCAAACATAGACACAATATCTAGTAGTGGATTTTCTATCAGTAACTGATCATGTCCAATCAACATATGTAAATATAGAGGCTTCTTTGTCATTAGTTTTCTTGAAGTACAAACCATTTTCCAGGATTGAATTTCAGGTACCTTAAGATCTGGAAAACTGCCTCCAAGTGTTCTTCATATGGAGAATCCACGAATTGGCTTACAACACTCACAGAGAAAGTGATGTCACGTCTAGTGTGGGCTAGATAAATAAGTTTTCCAACAAACCTCTGGTATCTTCCAATCTCAACAAGAACACTGATTTTCTCCAAAAGTTTAGCATTTAATTTCATAGCAGTATATGTTGATTACACCCACTCATCTTAGTTTCTTCCAAGAGATCTAGGATGTATTTCCTTTGAGAAACAATAATTCCCTTCTTTGAGCGAGCAACTTCCATACCAAAAAAATAGTTAAGAGCGCTTAAATCTTTGATCTCAAATTTTTTTGTCAAATTTTTCTTTAATATTTCCATCTCAACAATGTTATCTCTTGTGAGAATAATATCATCTACATATACAATTAGAATTGCAATTTTACCAACATTAGATAACTTCATGACTAGCGTATGGTTTGATTGTCCCTACATATATCCTTGCCTTTTGACAAACCGAGTGAATTTTTCAAACCAAGCCCTTGGGGATTGCTTGATACTATAAAGGGATTTTCGTAGTTTGCACACATTTGAACCAAACTTATCTTCAAAGCTAGGTGGACTATCCATGTATACTTCCTCCTCCAAACCACCATTCAAGAAAACATTTTTTACATCAAGTTGGCTAAGAGACCAATCTAAATTCACCGCCAAGGACAAGAGAACTCTAATAGTGTTTAATTTGGCAACATGAACAAAAGTCTCTAAGTAATCAATGTCATATGTTTGAGTAAACCATTTAGCAACCAAGCGTGCCTTGTATCTTTCAACTATGTTACCATAATTATATTTCACAGTAAATACTCATTTATAGCCATCGGTATTCTTTCAAGTAGGTAATGTCATGACTCTTCGAGTTTTATTTTTCTCAAGAGCTTTCATCTCCTCAAGAACAATTTCCTACCATTTTGGAATTTTTAGAGTCTCTTGTATATTTTTTTTGGAATTTCTACAACAAACAACTTAGAGGTAAATGCAACAAATGAAAAAGACAATTTTGGGTATGACATATAATTAGACAAAGGATATTTAGGGCATGATCTAATAGGTTTTCTAATTGCAATAGGAAGGTTTATAACAGGATACTCAACATGTCTGAGTAAAATCTTTAGCAACCAAGCATGCCTTGTATCTTTCAATTGTATTCTCATAATTATATTTCAACAGTAAATACTCATTTATAGCCAATGATATTCTTTCTTGTAGGTAGCGTCATGACTCTCCAAGTTTGATTCTTCTCAAGAGCTCTCATCTCCTCAAGAACAGTTTCCTTCCACTTTGGAATTTTTAGAGCCTCTTATATATTTTTTTGAATTTCTACAGCAGACAACTTAGAGGTAAATGCAGCAAATGAAGAAGACAATTTTGAGTATGACACATAATTAGACAAAGGATATTCAATGCATGATCAAATAGGTTTTCTAACTTGCAATAGGAAGGTCTATATTAGGATACTCGACATGACTCTTAAGAACAGAAAAATACTTGTATCAAGATGATGTGTTGGGTTATCTATTGGTTCAGAATCTTGGAAGGGTCGAATGATGCGTCCTTCATTTCTCTGTTTATGGTTTCTTCTTTCAAAGACATTGGCCTTCCAAATAGGGTCAATGGTAGTAAACTTGTTTTGTGTCTCTTTATTTGAGTCATTATGTTGTGACATTTCAAATGGTTCTTCATTATTATTGAGATCAAGAATTTGATCATTAAGATTTGGATTTGAAATTGTCGCCCCTGAATTTGTCGAAACTTCATTCATAAGTGGATTGAGTTCCAATATGAATTCTTAAGCATTTTCTTTTGGTGCATCAATATAAGTCTCATAATTTTGTAACAACATTATATCACTTAGATTAATGATGTTTTCAAAAGTAAAAGATGAATATTCCTTAAAATTTCCCCTTAAAGATGAATGTCAGTAAAAAAATTGTTGATTTTCAACAAAAGTAACATCCATGGTTACAAAAAAAAAAATTGTTTGGGTTCAAAACACCGATACCCCTTATGAGTTGGAGAGTAACTGGTAAACACACATTTTATTGCTTGTGGCTCGAGTTTGTCAAGTTGTTTATGTTCATGAACAAAAGCAATGCAATCAAAAAAATTTAGTGGCAAATCAATAGAGATACTAGTCAAAGAAAAATAATTTCGAAAAACATTAAGAGGGTTATGAAAATCTAAAACTTTAGATGGCATTCAATTAATTAAATATGATGTAGTTAAAACAGCTTCACCACACAAATATTTTGGAACCTTATCTACAAATAGTAAAGCTCTAGCAACCTCAAGAAGATGCCTATTCTTTCTCTCTGCAATAACATTTGTTGGAGTGTATTAACACAAGAACTTTGATGAACAACCCCATTTGCAAGGAAAAAATAGGACAAAAGTATATTAAAATATTCTCTACCATTGTTACTTCTGAAGACTTGAATATTTGTTTGGTATTGAGTGCGCACCATTTTAAAGAAATTTTTGACAATCTGTCCAACTTCTGATATTTCTTTCAATAGATAAACCCAATAAATTCTAGTATGATCATCAATAAAAGTTATAAACTATTTTTTTATTAGAAAATATTTTATTCTATTAGAACCTCAAACATCACTATGAATAACTACAAACGATTTTAATTATTTACATGGTAGAAAAAGAAGAACGGTGATGTTTAGCAAATTCACAAGTTTCATAATTAAATAAAGATGAATCCTTATAAAATAATTTACGAAACAAATCTTTCAAATACGGAAAACTAGGATGTCCTAACTATAAATGTCATAAGATAATATTATCATTATTAGAAGAAACAAAAATAGATTCAAAACAAGTAGTCATTTTTGGTTGGTATTTGAAGTTGAGTCCATTGTCAAAATAATAGACTTCTCCATTCTCCTTAGCATTTTCAGTCATCTTCTCTGTGCTCAAATCCTTCAAAGTGAAATGAGAATGAAAGAAGTTAGTTTGACAATTTATATCATTTGGTAATTTAGTAATGGATAACAGATTACATGATAAATTGGAAACATGAAAGACATCTTTTAAGATTAACACAAGTGACAGAATAACATAACATTTCCCTGCAATGGTTGAAAGAGAGTCATCTGCAATTTTAATTTTATGGTTACCTGCACAAGAACTATAAGAAGAAAACATACTCGACTCCCCATTCATTTGACCAGTAGCACCAGAATCGATAATCCAAGTATGGCTGGGAGTGACACTAAGTAGAGTAGTATTTGGAAAATTACCTCTCTGAGCTATACAATTGATCTAATTGTTCCTTGGTGAAAGGAGATGGGCTTGCAGGAGACTGCTTCTCTTGATCAGAGGTACCAGTTTGGAAGGAATTACCTTCGTTTTCTCCTTTTTCTTCTAATTTAGAGGTTTTCCATGGAACTTCCAACATGTATCACGTGTATGCCATGAACGTTTGCAATGTTCGCACCATGGTTCTTTCCATCTCTCTTCTCGTCTTCATTCTTAGTGACTAGGACAGAGCGTTCAACCTCAACAACAGAAGGTGACTTACCCATATAATACTTTGTTTCGCCTCTTCTCTTCTAACTTCTGAGAACACTTCCCGACGTGTTGGTAATAGAATGTTTTCCAATATTCTGCCTCGGACATCATCAAGCCACTTATTAAGCCCAACCAAGAACATAAATACTTGGTCGTTCTCTTGTCTCTTTAGAAACAAAACAATGTCCTCACAACACTTTCAATTATCATCATAACAGAGATTCAATTCTTGCCATAGTGTCATCAACTCATTATAATAGGTAGCGACATCTCTATCTCCTTGTTTGGCATGCCACAATGGTGATTTGAGATCAAAAAATTGAGAAGAATTATAAATATTAGAATATGTTTCTTTAAAAGCCTCCCAAACTTCATTCATAGTAAGCAAAAACATCAAAGGTTTTCTAATCGTCATATTACTAAGCAGTTAAGCAATAATAACAGAGTTCTCATATTTTCAAAATCTGTAATTCGAATAAGTTGTGGCAGACATTTGCACATCTCTCATGAGGAAACCATATTTTTCCCTTACCGTCTAATATCAATCTTACAGTTTGGGATCATTCGACATAATTTTTTCCATTGAGTTTCTGGATTTCAACCTTGAGGGAATTAGAAGTTCTTTCATGGCCAAAAAAATTGGAGAAACCATTGTTAGATAAATCATTCTAGATGTCACTGCCGCTTGGGCTTGGGCCACTGCCTAAACCAATATTGTTGGCGTTGTTGACTACTTATGATTTTTCACCTAAATTATTGTCGCTATTGCCGCCGCCGCTACCTATAAGGGCTACCTTTCATGGAGTATTGTGTGACATTAGGTAGATAAAAAATAGGTTAGGTCAATTCGTTTAATTCAGTTTGTTGGAGCGTGTAGCAGATAACACAAGGTCTTTGGAGCCCTAAACCCTATTGGGTTGTAGAACCCTAACCAAAAATTCTTGATACCATGAAGAAAGTAAAAGACAAAATACTTTTATATTTTATTACTACAACTCTAGGAAAAAATTATAATAGTAGTCTGAGTAATAATTATAGAATAATATAAAATAAAAGAGAATCAAATCTGATTTTCTTTGATTCTCCAACAATTTAATTAGAAAGTGAGTATTCAAAAAAGAGTGGTAGATGAATACACTTCAAAATATTTTTTCCTCATAAGAAAATTCTAACTAAAAGCAATAAGTTTAAGAAAATTATAACTAAGCATGGAAAGCCTTTTTGTTAAGTTTATATCAAATCTCAATGCATCATATCATTTTTCTTTTTCAAAATTATTAACATGTTGCCTAAGAACTTTGGACGCATGTGCTTGCTATTATTTATACAAAGTTTATGCAGTACAGCACATAAATCTTTCAATAATGGTACTTACATAAATGAGTTTCTAGCATCTCAGTTAATATCTAGAATATACAAGTAATTCTTTGCTTTCAAAGGGCCAGTATTTTCTAATAAAAAATAATCCCTCTAATCAAAATTCTACTTACAGGTTGACTATTATAACAATAATCAAAATGAATATACATGTTTAGAATTACTGATCCGCAGCATCAGTATGAGGTAATAGTTTAGCAGCAGCTGTAGATCCATGATAAATAAAATTTATTGCTTTCAGGAAGCTTTCACCATTGTTACCTTGCACTACATATTTTGTATAGACAAATAAAAAACAAGAGAGAAATTAAAATTGCTATCAAGTACTTGTAAAGTTGTAATGGTAATGAATATTAAACATATGAACAGCTTATTATATGCAAAGATAAGGCAGAGTTTTCTAAGACCGTATATTATATATGCACTATGAATAATGTATTATATAACCAAACATGTACTATATACTTGACCAATGAAGCATAGAAACATATAAAATAAAAATAAAAATTGTAGAGCTCTAAGAAACTAACCATGAAGAACCTTGAGCTGTTGTGCATTTGGAACAATGTGCGCAGTAAGCACTGCTAGATTTTTTGTAGTTGTGATTTAATAGGTATTCCACGTTTCAAAAGAGATCTATAAGCTGAACTTCTTGACCATTCATCGATTTCACTAGCACGTAGAACTGGCAGAGGATGGGACAGTTGGCTTGTTTGAGCGTTCCTAATAAACAGAAAATGTTCAGCTTGTAATAGAAAAGTTGCAATTCAACTTTATAGTGGTGCCAGCCGACAGAGCTTACTACAAACCTTATGTACCAAGCAACAGGGCTGGAGGCAGCTTTTTCGTAAGAGCGAGCTTGTTCCAGGAATGCGTCAACGTTTAGTTGATCGGCCAAAGATGGGCATCCACCAGCTAATTTCATGAGGACAGAGACAACAACCTTTTGTAGGGTTTGGAAATGAATATTTTATAATTAAACCAACAAATCATACAGAAGTTCTAATTAATCCAATCTATCTATAGATAAATTATGAATATTGACATTAGCATACCCTAGGGTCTTGAGCTACAAGAAGAGCTGCACGATCACAAGTTAACTCAGCTGCTCGAAGCCAGCGCAATATCTGCTCTTCCAGAGTCCTAGCTATCATACCTCCAATGCCTGAAACAAATGGACTCAAGGTTTAACAAGTTGGAACAGCTACAGTTGGATATAAATGCATTATCAAAATAAGCAACTTTTTCAAAAATGAAAGAAAGGATCGAAAATAATGATAATGGCATTATAGATAAATCTTTATGGTCATTATGTGGTAAGAGACTAAGAGTGTCATTGATTTCATCCCCAGCTCAGTTCATAGGAGTCAGCCAAAGACTGTTTCTCGGACTTTGAATATCCAACATAGTTAAAAACTTCACCATAATATGTAATAATAATAGGTTAGGGTCCTTTCCATAACTTACACACATTATTAAAAACTTCACCATATCTTCTTACACACACATTATTAAAACCTGAAAAATGCTCCATATCACCTACCAGGCACTGTATAGGCTCCAAGGGTTAGAATATTTGCATATGTAAGCCACACACCATGATCACATTTTAGGTGACCCAACTCATGAGCCAAAACAGCCTGTTAAAAGTAAACTGCTTGCAAGTCAATAGTATTTTGGAACCAGAACAATGAATACCATAACGCAACGGTTTGACTAACAAATTAATAAGGAAAACTGGAAGTGAAAAATGTAGTTTTCATGTAAATTTTTATTGCTTGTTTACCATAACAATTGGGAGAAAACATCTTGGATGCTATACAAGTTAAGAAATCAGGTTGGAAATTAAAAAAGAGCTACAACATAAATTAGAACCTGCAACTCTTCTCTTGTCAGTAGCTCCACTAGACTAGTATGAATAACAACGAATGGTCGTTTACCACTTATAGCTAATGTATATGCATTTGGCACAGGACTTTGACGAACATATAGATCAGGCGCAGGAACATTTAATATTTCTGCAGCTTCCGCCATTAACTGATGAAGATCAGAAAGCTGATACCACATTAAGACAACAGTAGTTACTTCAATGAGGTGATATTAGGTGACATAAACACAGCAGTATTTTTATTTGTTGGCATAATTTACGTCATACTGTTCAACAGAGTGGAAATTACAGAAATGGTAAAGGTGAAGTGGAGATACTTAACAGCTTTTATATGTTTAATCAAAGACACCATTACCAAGTTGGTAACAAGTATAGGAACAAGTTATTTTACACATGCACATTTGTATATTGAACTAGATACGTAATGGGATGAACACTTATTCTTCATTTATGAAGGAAAAAAAAAATAAATGGAATTCACACACATTATTTTAGAGCTTTACCAGCATGCCTGCTTTTTTTATAGACATATACTATTTTACACGGAGATATCTAAACTTGTCTGTAAATGCATGCACATTTTATCATGAACATATCACTATCCCTTTTCATATTGTAATAGTGGATTTTAACAAAAACACAGCACTTCCCCTAAGAGATGAGTACTATTCAATGCAGGTACATTTTTATTCATTATGTTACATGTATGCTATTTCTTTATTGATCACACCTTGAAGAAATTATATTTTACTGACATTTAAGGATACCTGATTTTTGGAGACAAGGACAGATGTCCCTATGTTCTCAAGGAGCATGACCTGCTCAGTTACAGTTCCTGCAACTCATAAAGGGAAACATGTCAAATAGCAACCTGAGTAACTGGATCAAAAGCTATGTATATGAAAGTGTGGATATGATAGAAACCAGAATTTTATTGACTGGAATTGATGAACTCTGAAGCTCTTACAATGCTGGAAATCTAAAAATGCAGAAAAGGAACTAAACCAGAGTTCTAAGAACTCCTAAACCAGTGCACAACTGCTCCTAATCCAGAGAAATATTCTCCTAACTGTTTTGTAACTATATTTCTGAATGATTTTCTAACTACCCTTCCCCCTCTTTTATAACAGAAATCTGTAACAGAATTCAATAAATTCAGTTAATATATTAACTAACTCTTATTCTCTAATCAACCTATCTATTGGGCCAAAGCCCAATATCTAGTGTCCTATCACTACTGTCCCCTTGAAAAACAGTCGTGTCCTCAAGGCTGAAATATACATCCTTTGCTGCCAATCTTTCATCGCAACAAACATTTGCCGCTATCAAACACAAAGGTGAGCAACCCATGGGAAATGAGCAAACCACTCCAGCAGTAGTCACCAGCTGTAGCTGTCATAGGGAAATTGAGTTCTCCTGGGTCCCGTGGTATGATCACCACTGCTGAATTGAATGGGATTGTGGTTTATCCCTTGGGAAGAAACTCCCATAACTTTTCTAACAACACAAACACCCCAATTGTTTTAAAGTATATTGGGGATAGAGTTGGATCAACCCAAATTGTAATATTTCCCTGGGCCTGGCCCAATAGATTTAGAGATGTGTTCAACTCACTAAACTCCCATTCTGCCTTTTTTTCATCTAGAACTTTCCCAACTGAAGTGAAGATGAAACATGCTCGCTCCGTCAATCCAGATCCCATCGTCATCGTGGATCTCTTCGTCGGCGTCTTCTGTAGTAGTGAGAAAGTCGCTGCCCTTGAACCAGGGTCCGGCGGTTCTGGAGGTTTCAGCAGTGGGCGGCGCACCACTTTCCTCGTTCGCGATCTCTCTTCATCCTTCAATAGCGTTGATGCCTCCGTCACTTTCCCCCTCGATCTGTCTTCATCTGCTCTTTTTCTTGATGGCTTTTCTCCATCACTCACCCTTGCTCCTCTTTCCATCTTTCTCTCCACTGCATCAACAATCATTTCAGTCTCAGGTTCTGATCCTTTGACGCGAGCTTCTTCCCTGACATTAATTGATACATCGACCCACGGCGTCTCCTTGTCATTTGACCTTTCTTCCTTCTTCAACTTTTCCATTGAATGATCAACAGAATCAATGGTTGATTTCATCACACTAAACCTTGGGATAGTCGTTATCTTGTTTTCGGAAATGGAAACTGCGCTGAAATGGCAAGAACGATCCTCCTCAAAACGATGTCGTTGAACACCTCTTAAAGAACATTCTGACAGTTTTGAGAACTCTGTTAACAGAGATTCGCGAATTTCTGACAACGCTTGAAGCCATGAGTTTTCCACCACATCAAGTCGGGCTTCCACTGCGCCCAAACTTTTAGACATTTCTGATATCAATTGCGCAACAACACTAGCTCCTCTCGCTAATCCGGCAGGTCGGACCAATGATAGAAACCAGAATTTTATTGACTGGAGTTGATGAGCTCTGAAGCTCTTACAATGCTGGAAATCTAAAAATGCAGAAAAGGAACTAAACCAGAGTTCTAAGAACTCTTAAACCAGAGCACAACTGCTCCTAATCCAGAGAAATATTCTCTTAACTGTTTTCTAACTATATTTCTGAATGATTTGCTAACTACCCTTCTCTCTCTTTTATAACGGAAATCTGTAACAGAATTCAATGAAGTCAGTTAATATACTAACTAACTCTTATTCTCTAATCAACCTATCTATTGGGCCAAAGCCCAATATCTAGTGTCCTATCAGGATATATATACAACAACAACAACGGATAAAGTGATTTTCAAAGTAGGATCTGAAAGCATGCACATAAGCAGCAAAAATTCACAGTTAGTGCACATCAGTGGTGTCTTCAGCCAGATGTCCAGCTGAACAATTCAGATGAACACATACACAACCTTTTATAAATGGAAAAGAATAACCACAGTACAATCGTGCACAGACACAACATCTTGCGCATCTACTTAAATATAGCACATACAACTTGCATGATCCGTAAAAAAGTATGAAATAGTATATCCCATATAGGGCTTGCATTTGATTACTAACATGGAATTCATATTTTCTATATACGACTTGCAAGTTTTATTTCTTAAAATATTGAATAGAAGTGGTATTTCCCATGTATAACTCACACAATTTCAATAAATATTTCTGCACTTGTCGGTCTAATAATTTTGGGATGGGATTACCCCATCCTCATAAAAAGACCTATATAAAGTTTGTCTCATGACAACGTCTTCTAGACGAAATTCCTTTTTACCTAGAGGGGGTTTGAAATTTTTCAGCAATGATACTTGTACTGTTGTACAAAACTTGGAAACATCTTTGCTATTAATAAAATATAAATAAGTTATCTGCGTTGCCCCTGGTGTCAACTTCACATTAAATCTGTTTCCCATTACATGTGTTGAGCATGGATTCTCTCAATATAGTTCTTGCATAAGCTCAATGTATTCCGACTTGAGTGTACTAAGTCAATAGAGGATTGAAACGTCATTAATTCCTATTAAATAAATGATACGTTCATTTGTGAGGTGTGTATTACACGCCAATACACTTTATTGGCCTAGTCATGTAAATCGGCTACACTGGCATCTAATAATATGTTAACTCTTCGTTTTGCATGCCAGTCATATTTCCCCCATCACTCAAAGTTTTACAATTAAATATCAAATACAGGCAGTCCTTCCTATCTCCAAGTTACAATATTTAGTAAATATATTTTCATGACTGTGATTGTGGTCGTGACATCAAGGTATTTGATGTCTCTATGCGACTACAATGGCAGCCGCATCAGCCATATTTAACCGTAATTTTCTTAATAAAACCTTGCTTACACACACCAATCATGAAATTAACTCTTCCTTCTAAAACAGCTTCTTATTTGAAAGATTTTATAATAACAAAGCAAAACCAAAATTGAAGAAGACACAATTCCACTATTAGCGTCAACAAGAGAAACAGCTTTAAACTCATGTTATCATGAAAATAACTTAATCAAGTCATCAACTATTAGCTAAAGATCAAAGGTAAACTGCATCTTTTTTCAATACCTAGAAGAGCTTTTCCCACTTCATTCAATCCAGGGATCGCTCTCAGCATCAACGTATTCTGTAGACAGAAAACAAATTCAAATAACAAAGCATTAGTGCTCTGGAAAGAGCAAAATATCTACAAAGCGTTGACACACTCAGACACGTACATCAAAAATGATACGGACACATAAAAAATGTAATAAGTTTATAAAAATGGAAGTGATGGAATATAACTACATGTGCTGACACATCAAACACCAGGCACACCAATAGTGCACCCGAAAAAAAAAATCTCCGAAACATTGGCATCGTACACAATACTGGCACATAAACAACATAATAATTTATGAAAATGAAAGTGATGGATTATATCTATGTGTACCAACACTCAAACACCAGACACACTTTTAATCTAAAATGTAGGTTCTACAAATACATAAACTACACGAGGGAAAACACTAACTAAATATTCAACAGTTCAGGTTAGAAACTTTCGATTCCAAATCGATGTCGCTAATGTTGTATCAAAACTAAGGGTATGTTTGGATCAATAGTATAAGATGGAATTATGGAATAACATCCACTTTTTTAAAATCTAAGTGTATCTTTGGTATCAAGGTTAGTTTGCCAGAATGACATTGAACCACCGTAAGTTTAAACCATGATTCTGACAAACTCACCACCATGAGTCTTGCAAATTCACCATGATACTAAACATGAACTAATTAGATCATTTCATTTCCTTTCATTTCAATCTATATTATACTATCGATCCAAACATATCCTTAGGTTTTGTTTTGGAGTTTAGGAGGGGAGGTTTTAGGACCTTAAAAATTGGATTTCTAAGAAAGAACACTTTTTTTAAGAACAAGGAGAGAAATCTCTCCTCCAAGAGTTTCCTCTTCACAAAAGAAAATACTCTCTACTCACAGTTACAAAATATTCAAAGATATCTCTCTAACCTCCCTATTTATGCAAATAGTCTTATAATAACCTCAACTAACTAATTAACTAACTATTATTATTAACTAATTCTACTCATCTAAGTCCTAACAAGAGGGGTTTGGGGTTCTATTTTTCATCATTATACAAAATCTCTCTAATTTGGGGAACTAACAAAATGAATTGTACTAGGGTTTTGTAGGGCTTAGATAAATTTTTCAACTATTTTCTATGTTATTATAATACTCTAATATTAAAAATATATTCATCATACATATTCTCCTATCATTCTTTACAAAATTATTCTCTCAAATAAGGTGAATTTTCTCCATATTTCTCTTTCTTTCCCTTTCCCTTCCCCTCCCCTCCAAACTCCCGCCTAAGAAACGCGAAATCGGAGCAAAACCTGTTTATCAAGAGGATGACGAAAATCATCAGCATCGAGGTCACGAAAGGCTAAAGCAGAACCAGCTCTACAAACAGGCAAACCGAATTTTTTATTCTTCTGAACCGTCACGAACCGGAGCCCCGAACTGCCACCGATCCTGAATCTGCCTGAAGCAGAAGCAACGAAACTGAGTTGCTGGGAAGCAAAAGGCAAGGAAGCCATCGAATGGAAGAAGAAACTAACGGTGGTTGTTAGGTTGGGAAAGGTGTTTTAGTTTTTTGAGAAATGAAAGAGAGAGAGTGAAAATTGGGATGTGAAGTGTAGAGCATGATGATAGTTTGGGGTTTGAATTGAAAGTTTGTTGGGATTGGGATTGTGGTTAACGTAAAGGAAGTGGCAACCACAACAGTTGCTCTATGGTCTGTGGTGTTTATTTCGCGCCCCTTCGTTGTCTCTTCTGTTGACTTTACTTCGGCTGATTAATTAACAATATCGGTAAAGTATATTAGTGATTGCCGAAAAATAATGTAATTTTGGCTATTTTTTATTCGTATATCCCACTTTTAAAAAAACTTTATCAAAATACTCCACTTCTATAAACTGTTATAAAATATTTTATTTTTTAAAAATATCAGGAAAATTTTCCGTGAGAATCACATTTCAAAGAGCAAATTTTTTTCCCTAGTAGGAGGTCGCTGGGTGGGGATGCGACCTCCCCAAAAGGATTTTAAATTTTTTTATAAATATTTTTATATATTTTAGATAATTTTTAAATAATAATAATACATTAATAATAATAATAATAATGATTACTATTATTATTATTAATTATTATTATTATTATTAACTATTATTATTATTATTAATTATTATTGTTATTATTAATACATTAATAATAATAATAATATTGTTATTGTTTATTATTATTAATTATTGTTATTGTTATTATTATTAAAAATTGTTTTAGTTAAAAATAATTATAATTAAAATAAAAATAATTATATTTAAAATAAGAAATTAATATTATAAATATTAAAAGTAATTAAAATTAAAAACATTAAATTATATTATAAATTTAAAAGAAAATACATTAATAAGAAAAATTACATTAATAACATAAAATAAAATACATTAAATTAAATTAATTAAAAAAAATACATCTTATTAATGTCCACCTAAATGACCTTCAGTTCCACACCTAGGATTACGTCGAACTCGTCTAGCCCTTTGAACGAGTTGAGGTTCTTGTGGTTCATCATGATCATTAATCCTGAACGTTAGTTGTAGGTGGATTAGAACCACTACCAACTTCCATATAAGTTTGAGACGAATTATTATACATGGAGTCAAACACAGCATAAGCCCACTCAGGGGTTGTGCACTGAGTTCCAAACAAATTATAGAAAAGCCCATTTTCTATTGGATGATCAGGGGTTGGTATTTCTGGAACTAGAATGTAGTACTGAGTCGTTGGTGGATATGAAATTTTTGTGGTAGGGACGTGTATATGAGGTGATGATAGAGACAGTTGTGTCATGTTTTGGGCTTGATTGGGAGGTCGACAGAACATAAGGATATGACGGTGGTTGCAAAGAGGGATCACAGAGATATTATTTGACCGATATAAATAATTTGGTGTGTTGTCTAAACCAAATCATATATTTTTGGTTGTGGCATAAAAGACCTTCTACGATCTTACCTTGCAACACATAATTGTGACACTCGTTCCAATGTTGAATTTCTTTCCTCCAAACCCAGTTCCAATTATCATCAACCCCATGCCTCATATCGACCTCATGATACGCTCTCATGTCCTCTGGTGGTTGTGGTATTTGTTGATGGAATCCAAACTGAAGTGTGACCCTATCTGTATGATGTTTTTCAACAATATGATAACAATGTAGATAGGTACATGCAGTCCAAGTGACCATCTCTTCTTCTGAAACTTCATGTTGGAACATGAGATAAGGTCTCCAATAGAACTGATATTTAAAAAAACAAGCTAAAGTAATTATAACAAGTATTAAAAACAAAAACTATTTAAAAAGTTCAAATAAATGTGAATGAATATATTACTTCGTCAACCATCATGTGATCAATTGTTTTTCGGTATCCTTCTATGTCGTTATGAGGAACTTTATTGAAATTTAGACCACCAGAATCAAATCTGTCGAATATATTAAAAATTAAAATTATAATAAAATTAGTAAAATGGAAAATGGTAAGCAATTGGTTTTAAAAAAAGGAAAAAAAAATTAAAATTTATTTGCAATGGTTACCTTTGTGCGAGTGGAAATATCCATGGATTTGGTGATTCTGGAGCGACACAAGACAAACGATACCATGCCCAATTTTGCAACAACAATGCACATCCTCCCATAGACATTACACCGGGTTTCGTTGCAAGACATAGTTCTCTATATAGTGTAGCTAAAACGGCTGAACCTCAACTATATTGATATGCTTTTTGTAAATCTCCTAACAATGAAAGATATTTTAAATGTACCCAGTTGTTGGATTTGTCAGGCATCAATAATCATCCGATCATACGTAGGATGTATGCTAGACAAGATGCTTGTTTTTCTAATACAGATGCATCTTCACCAACATCATCAAACGTATCCTTGAGCCACTTTAATTTAATAGAATTACCTTTTGTTGCTCCTTGAGGTGGGATAACTCCTAAGTAATCTTCTTAAATTTGTTTAACATTCACAAAATTTGAACCGCTAACAGGAAAACTAGAACCATTTAATCCTAAAATATAGTATACATCTTCCAGAGTTATTGTGCACTCACCTACTGGAAGATGAAATGTGTGAGTTTCTGGACAATGTAATTCCTATTGCTTATGCTCTTGTGGAAGGTGAGACAAAAGAAGCTTAGAGTTTCTTTTTGAGAAATTTGAGAAAATACGTCACTCCACAAGTCAACATTGGTATGATTTCAGATAGACACGAATCAATTAAGACTGCTTATAATAATCCAAATAATGGGTGGCAAGATCCTCCGTCAAAGCATATGTTTTGTGTCCGACATATTTCACAAAATTTTGCAAGGGAATTTAAGGACAATGCTTTGAAGAAAAAAGTTATTGCTATGGGTAGTAATTTCATTCTTAATTTTTATAATTAGTGTAATTTTTAATAATTTCATTCCTAAATTATATAATTAGTGTAATAATATTTTGTCTCCCATTTCAATACAGGTTAATCGATTAATGAACCTACACATCGATACTACCGCAGAAAAATCGGTATAGTAAATCCGGAGGCTTTGAAATGGTTAGACAACATACCTCGACAAGATTGGATTCAAGCATCCGATGGAGGTAGCCGTAACCAACCTTGTGGAGTCGATTAATAGAGTATTAAAAGGCACGCGCAACCTTCTCATCACTGCTTGAGTCCAATCAACTTATTTTAAAACAGGGACACTGTTTCCAACCATGGGAAAACGACACGTGTCAAGTTTAGCTTCTGGTTAGGTATACACAGAAAACTTGCATAAATTTTACAAAATTGGAAATAAGCAAATTTAATAGTCATAAAGTAGATAGTTTTAATCGGAGCAACCATACTTTCATGGTCCACGAGACAGTAGTTCCAAGGGAAGGACGACCAATTGGTCACTTCAGTGTAAATCTTCCTAACAAGTGGTGCGATTGTGGAAAATATCAAGCTAAATATATGCCTTGTTCACATGTCATAGCAGTATGTTCTAACATAAAATATGATTATTGGAGTCTTATACCTAATGTGTACAAAGAGGAAACGGTACTAAAAGTCTACGATGAAGCCTTCACACCCATATCAAACAAAGGATATTGGCCATAATATGAAGGTATTAAGTTGTGTCACAATCCACTAATGCGGAGAGTCAAGACAGGTGGTTCAAAAAGCAAACGCATTAGAACTGAAATGGACAATACATAAAGAGTACAAAAAAAATGTGGATTATGTCGGGTACCTAGTCATACTAGGAAATATTGTCCAAACGTTGCGGGCACATCTACTCAAATTTGATTATAATTTTTATTTAATGTATTTCTTATTTTAATTTAATGTATTTCCTATTTTAATTTAATGTATTTTCTTAATAATAATAATAATAATAATTAATAATAATAATAATAATAATCATTATTATTATTATTATTGAAAAATTACCTAAAATATTTTGGGAGGTCGCATCCCCGCCTAGTGACCTCCTACTAGGGGAAAAAAAATTTGCTCTTTGAGATGTTGCTTCTCCATAGAGAGTTTTTCTAGTACCCCTAAAAAGTAGGGCATTTAATAACAGTTTTTGAAAGTGGAGCATTTTGGTGAAGTTTTTTTAAAAGTGGACTATATGGGTAAAAAATTCTAATTTTGGGGAGTCATTATTCAAAAATTTAAATTAATTTTTAATTAGAAAAATAGTTTTTATAAAATATAATTTATTATTATTAAAATATCTTATATTATTAAAATATTTTACATTATTGTAATTTAAAAACTAAAGTGATAATATTTATCCTTTTAAAGTTTAAAATAGTAGTTTAACTTTAATAAAATCGAGATATAAAGATTCGGTATGAGAGAAAATATAACATTTTTTTAATAATTTAAAATTATTTAATTTTTTATTACAATTTTAAAAAAAATTAACTCTAAATGAAAAATTATTTAGGGTAATTTAAAAAAATAAATAATTTTTAACATCTTAAGAATATTATTTATGATTTCTAAGAGAATTATTCATTGAAAAAGTTAAGTAAATTAATTTACAATGTATTGATAGTCTGACACAATCAAAATTCAATGGTATTTTCTAAATTATTTATGTCTTTTTTATTTGGTATATAAATTTATTATGTTAAAAGATCTTTTTGATATAAAGTAAATTTAATTAAATTCTATTTATATTTAATAGATAAAATATATTAATTATGTGTTAATAAAATTTTAGAGTAAAAATCAAACTCAAGTATTTACAGTTTACAACATTCATCTATATTAATTGGTCTTTTTCTCTTTTATAAAAAATAATTTGAGGAATTCAACCCCAATTTAATAGGGTTTAAATTTAATTAGATTTTATGTATTTTTCTTTAAATTTAAATTGTTTAGCTAACTTTGGATTGTAATTAGAGAATGGTACGAGTATATCAACTTCTTGTATAGGTCATAGGCATTTTGTTTATGCCAATTGTTTGCGAGTTTATTCTCCACATTTAATTTTGTGTGGTTTTTTTTCTCTTCTCTTTATTATACAAAAAAAGTATTAGTAATATATTCATTCTCTCTTATAAATACGTGTAACTAATTTTCAAAAGGGTGTTGTGGGGTGCATGATTCTCACCTGATATATTTATATATAAATGACTTTGATATTTTGAAAATAAATCACCAGTACGGTAAACTTTTCTATAAATGACTTGCTATTTTAAAATAAAAGACAAATATAAATAAAAATTTAAAATTTATGATATATTCTATTCAAAATAAATATAAGCAAAAATAGTATTTAAAAAATTAATATATCTAATATAAATTTTAGGCTAAATTACATTCGTGGTCCCTTAACTTAATTTCAAGTAACGTTATATGATATTTATGTTTGTTATAATATGATATTTATGTATACATACTCTGTTATTGTTTGTTATCATGTCGTAATTGCTAAGTGTTATTACTTGTTTTTATGACGTAATTGTTAAATGTTATTTGTTAATTTTGGTTGGTGATCCTTCACATTATTGTGGAAATTGGGCTTTGCCCTCAAATGGTACCCAAGTTCGTTCTACCAACTGTTACCTTAACGATGGAAACGTCGTTAGATTTCCCTGACTGATACTCGTCGACTGCTTGGGTATACGACCCCATCTCAAGCAAGGCTACTTATATATATGGGGAGGGTAGTGAAGACAAGTAGGAGAGTTGGAGCAATATACCTTATGAAGCTAACTCGCGAGAAAATTTTACTATCCGGTACCTTCAAGATTGGTGCTCGGGATGAGTTGAGGCGGAGGCCATCGTAGGAGCTGAAGATACATTGGTTGGCCCGATGACTGGCAGAAAGGATAAGGGGGCGATGCCGATGGGAAGAGATTTTGCAAGACCGTTTAAGAGGGCCGAGCCAGAGCATCCGCTTTTGGTGAATGATCCCTTATCGATTGTCGCTGAAGTAGTGGACTATTTTGAGATCCCAGCACCGCCGAAGCCACCTATCTCGTTGGTGGATCTAACTTCTGAGGAGGCCAATCCTTCTATGGATGTTGATAAGGAGGAGGTTACTTCAAAGAGAGATACTACGTCAGATGGGACTTGTGTAGTGTATGGAGATCACTCATGTTATTGTAGTTGCTAGTAAATGATCATGTTAGTTTTGTTGTATAGGGACTTAGTGTCTTTTTTTGTGTTCGTACTTATTTTATTTTGGGGTGATTGTATCTATAACATATATTGTCAGTCGACTTTTGTTTTGGTGGGTCTATGTTCCATTTTTTTGACGTGACCATGGGGGAAATAACATTCTTGGAGCAGTACTTTTGTGCAGATGTCTGCCGAGAATACCCCAAGGTATGAGTGATGCCCCATTCTCCTTCTTCTTCTTCTTCTTCTTCCATTTTCAACAACTACAACATTGTGTACTCAATATGCATACGTTAACTGAGTTTGCTTAGGACCTACGTAAATTGAGTTTGCATACGTGAATTGAGTTTGCATAAGTGAACTGAGTTTGTGTAGAAATTTATGTGAACTAAGTTTGCGTAAGTGAACTAATATTACATAGGAATGTACGTGAATTGAGTTTCCGTAAGTGAACTAAGATTGAATAACAATGTACGTGAACTGAATTCACGTACGTTTACGTGATCTGAATTCATGCAATCTATGTGAATTGAGTTCACGTAGGTGTACATGAACTGTATTCACGTAGTACTTGTGATTTCTTAAATTGAATAACGTACATGAATTATTTACAAGTACGAGAACTGCATTAACGTAAAATCTTTAGATTTTGAAAGAAAAAACAAACTCAAACAGTAAACATACCTTGTTGGATGACTTTAACCACAATATGAAGATGATACTTATGACATGTAAATTATAAGTGATTGATGTAAATTTTAAATGAGTATAAATTATAAATAATTAAATTATGAATAAATTGTGATATATGAGATATGAGATTAATAAGGATTTTGAAGAAACATATGGAAGTTATATAATGAAATAAATAAATAAAGGCACGTTAGATACTTCCTTCTAATGAAAAATTTGAGGTGTTAAGCAAAATAACTTTCCGACCGCTCTTCACTTTTACCTAACTACTCTTCTATTTTACTTATGCATATATTTGCACAAGTTAAAGGGGCAGAATTCCTTCAAATGTGGCTGCAAAAACTGCAATTCTATTCCTTCCTCCAACACCATACCACACCCTCTCAACAACTCCATCACCGTGGCTGCCAAAAACCTCATCAACCGCTGCACTGCACCCCAAAACCCAGCAAACCTATCCTACCTCGCCGACAAATGTACCACTCTACAACAACTCAAACAACTCCACGCCCAAATGATCGTTTCATCACTCATCAACGACCATTTCGCCGCAAGCCGTTTATTCTCCTCATTCGCTCTTTCCCCTTTCGGTAACCTCACTCACGCTTCCACAATCTTCTCTTCCATTCACCAACCCAATTCTTTCATGTGGAACACTCTCATTCGCGCCCAACAAAAACAACCCATAAACGCTCTCTCTCTTTATATCTCCATGCGTAGGCATTGCGTTTTACCAGGTAAACACACTTTCCCTTTTCTCCTCAAAGCATGTTCTTCACTTTCGCAACCATTATTACCTTGTAAACAGGTTCACGCGCACGTGGTTAAATTTGGGTTGCACTTAGATTGCCACGTGGGTAATGGTTTGGTTCGTTGTTATTCTATTTCGGATGATTTGGTTGATGCACGGTACGTGTTTGATGAAATTCCTAACAAAAATTTGAGTCTTTGGACAACGATGATTTGTGGGTATGCGCAGAATTTTTGTTATAATGAGGCTTTGGGTCTTTTTGAAGGGATGGTTGTTGATGGGTTTGAGCCTAATGGGGCGACGCTGGCTTCAGTTTTGTCGGCTTGTGCTCGGTCGGGTTGTCTTGAGCTTGGGGAAAGGATTCATGAGTTTATGAGAGTGAAGCGGGTTGAAGTTGGAGTGATTCTTGGGACGGCATTGGTTTATATGTATGCGAAGAATGGGGCGATTTTGATTGCGAGGAAGTTGTTTGATGAAATGCCTGAGAGGAATGTTGTTACATGGAATGCTATTATATGTGGTTTGGCTTCTCATGGGCTTGTTGATGATGCTCTTAGTTTATTTGAGAGTATGAAGAAGGAGGGGATTGTTGTTCCTAATGATGTCACGTTCATTGGGGTTTTGTCGGCTTGTTGTCATGCTGGTTTGATTGATGTCGGTCATGAGGTTTTTTGTTCGATGAAGGTTGTGTATGGAATTGAACCGAAGATTGAGCATTATGGATGCATGGTTGATCTTCTTGGGAGAGGAGGTAAGTTGCTCGAGGCAGAGGAAATGATAAAAGGGATGCCGTTGAAACCTGATGTGGTTATTTTGGGAGCTTTGTTGGCAGCTTGCAAGAATAATGGAAATACTGAGGTTGCTGAAAGAGTGGTGAAAGAAATTCTTACTCTGGAACCTCATAATCATGCAGTTCATGTTTCTTTGTCGAATATGTATGCAGAAGCTGGACAATGGCAGGAAGTATTGAGACTGAGGAAGATGATGAAAGAAGAGAAACTTAAGAAAGCTCCAGGATGGAGCCTCGTTGCAACCTAATTGAGTTTCTAACATGGCTTGTGTGATGTTGATATCTATCATTTTTGGAAAATTTTTATTATTCCATTATTAGCATACGGCAAGGAAGTGATTTATGGTGCTTACTAAAGAAAAGGTTCCACACTACTGCTTTCGGCAAGTAACAGATTTTTCCCTCGCTATTGCAAGCACATAAGTATGCTGCTGGACTCCGGAGGATATTTACTGTTTGGTGTTCAGGACTACTTGTTCAAGAACAGTTGAAAAGTCAAGGATCCAAATAAAACACGGATTTGGATCCTCTACCTTCTAGGGGGGAAAGGTAGAGTGACTTTTGGCAAAAATTGAGTAAAATAGGAAAAATGGTGACATAAAACACAGTGAATCCCCTTCTGTCAGCTAAGAAACTTATGAGGTTGTCGGTGCTAACCAATTCTCAATTTTGACTGTGATTGATGGACCAAAAGGGGAGTTCTGTAAAGCTTACTCTCATATCATTTGGTGTTTCTGCAGCATATATGCTGGTAGCCTTTTTTTATGCTCACATGCTGAGATAAGACAGCACATTTTCTAAATCTTATTGATAAGCAGTAAATGTTAGAGCTCATTATATGTGTTATGTTCTTACTTATCGAGAAGCAGTAAATATCAAAGATTTCTTTTTTTTCTCTTACGCTCTTCAGTATCTCTTTTCAGACTCTGCTTTTTATGTTTTCATTGTTGCCCCTATCTTTCAGACTTTATTCTCTTTTGCATATTTCATTTGTCATATATCCTCTTTCCATGGATGTAATTCTCTCTCTCTCTCTCTCTTTCTCTCTCACACCCACACACACACTCTCTCTCTTTCTCTCTCACACCCACACACACACTCTCTCTCTTTCTCTTCATTCTCATTGATTAAATGATTAGGTTTTTAAAAACTAATCTTGTTTAAATATTTGTTAGGATACCAGGTCCGAGTCTAAGACCGATAAAGGGGATGACTAGAGAAGTTAGAGGAGAATTTCTTATGTGGAAAATAGTGCGGGGTAGGCAACCAAATATAAGGAAAGGGAAAATGGTAAGGGAATCACTCTGGTCATTTTTGGTTAGAACCTTATAGGCTGGTTAGAGAGAGTACCATCTCTTCTTTGAGGAGCAATTGTAATCCATCTAGTTTTCTATTTCATGCTGTTTATTCAATCTTTTGATTTATCTATTTATTCATGCTTTGTATTGAACTGTAAAATTCCTCTCAGGTTTGTTTTGATCTGAAATGGGGGCTGATATGGTTGCAGATATACTATGACGGAAGAGTTTTTAGGGATTCCATTCAATGTAACATTTCATATGGGCTTGATTGATAGGTATTTATATCTATGTTGGTATTTGTACATTTAAGTTCTTGGGATGCAGGTGGTGACACAGCTTTCAGCTGTTTCATTGGCTGTGCTCACTGTGCTACCAAAGTTTTTGACCCTGCACCCCACACTATGAAGAGAGAAGGTAAGTTCTTTGTCCCTTTCAATGCTACATCTACTCAATCAGTTGGGTTTTTACTCTTATTCTATGTAGTTATATGGATAAGTAGTGGTGAAAGGTCGTGTAGGAGAATTCATAATAGAATTATGATCAATCCGAGTATTGATAGATCTTTTAGTTAGTTAGACTAGCTAATTAGGAAATTATTGAAAGGGAGAGGTGGAGAGCATAGGCTGTAAATAATAGGAAGGAAGGATTAGAGGGGATTGTGTGAATTGTGGAGTTGTGAAGGAGAGATCTGGACCTCTTGAAAGTATCTGGGGTTGTGATAGATCCAAGGAAGTTTTTCCCTATCTTTCAGCAATAGATTTTGATTTCCATTACTGTCTTGAATCTTGACACCAGTCCTATCCAATTATTAGTCAAGTAAAATTGAGTGTTATGTGAGGAGCACTATGATTCAAATGGTTCATGAAAATGATATTCCCAATATGCACTACATCCAACTTATGCTGTTCATGTTAGGTAGTCAATAGCGCCAGTTCGCGATGGGATCACGCAAGACGGAGCGTGCGAAGGACATGGCCGCGGCGGCGTGGGGAAAGGAGAGATCTCGCACGATCTGGGCCGGTTCGCAGGTTGTGGATTCTCAAACCTAGAAAACGAGTTTTTTTTTGAAAAATCATTTCTTTTCCATGAAAAACCAATTTTACCCTTAAATTTTAAAACGTTATAAGGGTAATTTTGGTATTGTCCTTCAAATTTCAGAGTTAGTTGTCTTTTTCCTGTTCGACTTCCAGTCTTCTCACTGCCGTTTCGTCGTCCTTTGCGTTCGTCACTCCGTGTTCGCCATGCCTGTTTGACTTCTTGTTCGTGTTCGCCGTGCCTGTTCGTCTTTGTCAATCCGTTCGTGTTCGCCATTCCTATTCCTCTGCGCCGTTTCTCTTCGTCACAGGTTCTCTTCTTTTTACTTCTTTCTCTGTTCTGTTGTAGCACAATCAGATTTCTTATTTTTGTTGCTTTCTTATGCTTTTTTTTTTTTAATTTAATTTGTCTTTTCAATTTAGTTCTTTCTCTTTCTCGGTTTCTTTATGTTTTCTGTTTTTCT
>JBBPBS010000629.1:8286841-8476451 GCA_037974835.1 Cicer judaicum | reverse complement strand
ATTTTTTTTATCTTGTTACTTAGTTATTGCTTTCTATTTCTTTTATTTATTTTTTTGTTACTTCTTTTTTTTTTTGTTTTTGTTTCTGTTTTTATTTTTATTTTTTTTAAATTTATGAATGTTTACTTTTTTGTTATTATTTATGAATGTTTATGAGTTTGAGACATTGTTTTATTGTGCATGTTTATATAGTATTATTCATATAATTTCTCCAAAATATCCCGGTATCCCGCTATCTCGGTTTCAGGAGTTGGCCGCGACGCGCTGCTATCTGGGATTAACTATCTAGATTAGAGCTTCATACTTACATTCATAGAAGTGTTACTCTTCATGTATTTATTTTTTTTATTTGCTGCAAAATAAATTTGCAAGAAAGATTCTTCCGATTTTAAAACCTGCAAGTAATTAAATAAGTTTTCCTATAAATATACCATATTTTGTTTTTAGTTCCTATAAAAATTTTCTTCAAACAATGGTCCCTCAAATATATTCTATCAACAATTTTAGTCTTTGTTTTTAAGTCAACTCATGTATATCTTTCAAAACTTTGAATGATTTTTTGAATACATGTTTATATCATTATAAGAATCTCCCCTAAATATATTTAGAATTTTTTAACAAAATATGAATTAAATATTAATTTTTAAGCGCTAAAAGTTTAAAACATTTATATTTAGTTCATACATTGTTAAAAAAAATTAAATTTTTGTGGGAAAGATTTTTATAATATTCTATACATTAATGCAAAAAATCATTCAAAAATAAAAATGATACACAGGAATTAATTTAGAAGCAGGAACCAAAATTGTTGACGAAAAATGTTTGAGAGATTATTGTTTGAAAATAAATTTTAGAGAGACTAAAATGAAATATGATATATTTATAAGGATCAAAAACTTATTTAACCTTAAACATTTAAGTAATGAATCTAATTTAATGAATTGGAAAATGACTATTATGTCATTCTCAAATCTAATTTTACTTATATATAATATGAATTATAATTTTAAGGGAAAAGTTCTCTCAAAAACAAATTCAAGAAAAAGTGAAACCAACATAATATGTGCATTGCATGTGTTTCTTTACATTTATAATTTTATATGCGTAATTTAAAATTAGTCTCGTAAAAGTAGTGTTTTTCAATTTTTTGTATATTGATAGGCCCTTACAACATGTGTTTAGTAGAAGGGGTAAAGTAGGAAACACAGGAGGTAAGGGGGGAATGCACGAGAGACAGTAATAGGAGAGGGAATGAATGAGCTGAAAGTGGAGGAGGAAAAAGGAATAACTAACTGTACACGTGGCAGCAAGGGATTGGAGAAATTGATTTAGGAAATCAGAGGAGAGAGAGAAGAGAATTTGTTAAAAGGTGACCTCACGCTTGAGGAATGCTAGGAATTTGTTGAATAAGGAAAATTAGGACTGAGTATGAGTTAATCTCATCTCAGTAAGGGGACTGTTTTGGGCTACTTGATTCAGTCGTATTTTTTATTTTTTGTATAAAAAATTGGGGAAAGGAGAAATTTTAATTAATCAAAGTGACTATAATGGTCAATTTTACAACTATTCCCGAGAGGATTTGAACTCGGTATCTTAAAGTAACAAGACTAGCTTTTACTACTAAGCTAACTCCTCAAGTATACTTGATTATTGATTATGTCCTTGTATTTCCTTTCATTCCATTATTTAAAGGAGGATTCCCTCCATCCATTGTCTTGATTTACAGTGTTAGTTTGTTTTCCCAGAGGAGTTTTCAATACAGGTGCATTTCCAGTTATTAGATTCATATATTCATGTAAACAAGGGAGGGGAGGTGATCCAAAAACTTGAATGGTGGGAGACCTATTAGAGTGCGGAGAATCATAGGGAAAGAGAAGGGTAGAGAGAAAGCGGAACCTCTCTCTCTAACCTTTGCTAAGCTGCTATGTATATGATTAGAGATGGAAAGTCATTGATTCTACAAAAGAGGGAGAATGGTGCGTAAAATAAAGAACAGGGAGAGTAAAGAGAGAAATAGGGAAAAAAAAACTACAATGTCTAATGCTGTTGGCATTTTTTTGATATGAGGTAATACATATCAGTGTTTCTAATATGTACTTGGGTTGCAAATTTCATGAGAGAAAGCAGTTAGGACATGAACACACAGATTAATAGATATGTTGATAAAGATAAAAGACCAATGAATATAAAGTTCGATATAATATAAATAGCATGTTGATATAGCTGTTTTTATTAAAATTTGTGATTCCAACTACATTATTGTTGACATCTATTTAGACAGAAAAGTCACGACATTGTAGTCTAGATAGAGTCTTTAATCTCATCATGTTAAACTCAGAACTTGATCTTCCTAGATCTTGGAATAGCATGAACTGGAGCTGGTTCACCAGTTGGCAAAACATGGTTTAGTTTTGGTGGAAGTACCGGCTCCCTTAAGGGATAAACACCATTTGGTGGAAGTATTGGCTCGCTTAAGGGATTAACACCATTTGGTGGAAGTATCGGCTCGCTTAAGGGATTAACACCATTTGGTGGATGTATCGGCTCGCTTAAGGGATAAACACCATTTGGTGGAAGTATCGGCATGCTTAAGGGATAAACACCATTTGGTGGAAGTATCGGCATGCTTAAGGGATAAACACCATTTGGTGGATGTATCGGCTCACTTAAGGGATAAACACCATTTTGTGGAAGTATCGGCTCGCTTAAGGGATAGACATGAACTGACTCACCAGTTGGCAAAACATGATTTGGTTTGGGTGGAAGTATTGGCTCACTTAAGGGATGAATTGGAACAATTGGTACACCATTGGGTAAAACGCTGTTTGAAGTTTTCTGAAAAGCATGAACTGGCAAAACATCTAGAGCAGCTGATTCTATGGCTGAAACCGCACTCAGAAAAATGACTATGGACGGAAGGAAAAGTGAAGCCATATGGTATAGAATTAGAAATAGGATATATATCAGATAAAAGGGGTGCGTGCAATGTGGTGAATTTGTGGTAGCTAGTTGTGGCTCTAAACTAGTGTTGCACTAGTATTTTATAGGAGAAAACTTTAACTTAGTAATTCATGATCACAAATTCTTCAAGGTGAAGAAAGTGATCTGTATACGTTTGATGTGATTAATTTTAGAAGTTCATTTTGTCTTCTTACTACTATTATAGCATATACTTAATCTCACTGCTTTATCTTAAAGGATGTGTTCAACTTAAAATAATCGCAACACTATTTATATATCCAGCCGTAGCAAATGATCGAGAGATCAAGTAAGGATTTGGAATGCTATAAGAAGTAAGAATTTGAACTACCTTAATTATTGTATATATAAAGATAATTAAAGTGGCGTGTATATGTGTATCTCTACACTTAAATGGATTGTTTAATTTGTTTACTGTAAGAGTAAATTGGCATTTTACTCTTTAAATTCAAATTATTTCTTCAAAATTTATAAACAGTGAATATGCAATTTAGTCTTTTAAATTGTAACCGGTCGTCCGTCAAATTAATCTTTGAAGTTTACTCGTTAACAATATATACTTGAATTATAAAATAATAATTAAAACATATTTAAATTTATATTGTTTAAGATTATAATGTGACATATATTTGACCCTTCTATATTAATCTCAGATTAACGTTATCACAAAATTGATTAAGTCTTGAATGAAATTTAAATTTTTTATGGATTAATTTGTTCATAATTAATCAATGTACAATTAGAATTACTCATAAATTTATCTATGAGATGGTTAAATTTTTGTAGCAAATTTGTCTCTTAAAAATTGATAATGATGTGAGATCAATTTGAATGAACCACATATTGAATTATAATACCACATCAAAATATCTAATGATATAAGTTTACACAAAGACTATTTTGATTTATATTTTACAATGTTAGGAATATAGTTTTCACTTCACAAAATTTAGATATTAAATTGACCGACGTTTATCATTTTGGGGATCAATTTGCATATTCATTAGATTTATAAAATACCAAGTCCCTTATATTAAAAAATAATTGTCAATTTAGTTATTCTATCAAAATATTTTGTAGTGTCTTTCACTGTGCTAAAATAAACAAAAAATCAATAAATTTGTAGTGTTGAATTCAGAAAAATGATTAAATTGCCAATTTTTTAAGATTCAAAAATAAATTGTTGGGCCATTATAATTTCAAAAATAAAAATTAATTTATTTTTTTGTCACTTATATTTACTCTTGACATATAGCAAGACGAGTTAGGAAGGAACATGAAAGTAAGGTGACAAAAAATAATTTTAATATAATTAATTTTAGTTAAAGTGAGTTAAATATAAATTAATTTATATTTAAATATACTAATGTAAAAGTGATTCTAATCCATTCAATTTAGTTGTATAGTTGAATCAAAATTAGTCTCAAATGTATATAAATTTTAATGTCTTTCAAACCATACTTTTGTTTCTCATTTTAGACAATTTTTAAATTATTCAATTTTATATTTTATAATATTTAAATTTATGATAGTGTAATTTTGTTAAAAAACTCTTTAATTTCATAAAATTGTTTTTTATTTTAAAAAATTTGATAATAAATTTTTAAATCATAAATACAAATGCTTAAAAAAGATACAGTAATTCCTTCAAAATAGAACAATAACATCAAGAATTTTTTTAGTTAAACCTCTAAAATATTCATCCGCTCAAATAATTTATTGAAACTGAATTCATGGGATGTACGTAAAAACATAAGTAAATTTTTTGGATGTGGAATAATATTTAGAGGTATGATTAGAGAAACTTTAACATGAATTAAAAAATGTGATGACGCAATATTGGTGCACAAAGGAATATTCGAACATTTATGAAAACAAAATTAGTTAAATTATTTCGATGATACAAACTAAAAAAAAAAAAATAGAATAATTATTCACCATGAAAGTTACTATTTATATTAAAAGATGTTAAATGTTACGATGAAATGTAGTAGCGAAAGTTAAGAAATCTTACGTGTATTATTTTAATTGGCTTATTAATCCAACCCAATTTTGATGTTGATTAGTTTTTTCTTTTAATTTAAAATTTTAGCCTTTGTGATTTTATTTTTCATGAAAAATATCTTGTGGTTTATAACATTGTTGATTTGTATTTTCATATAAAATCTATTTCAACTATTAATTTTTTTTTTATAGAATAAAATCACTTATTCTTCTTTTTTAACTCAATAATAATCTTACGTGTTTTTTGTTGAAGATTTTATTTGTCTGCCATGAATATTTTATTTACAGAAAAATACTAACAATACATTATCTAACACATATTTTTTAAAGTATTTTTTTTAATTTATTAAAATTTATATAGATCCCACTCAAACCGATTAACTTTAACGAATCTAAAGAGTGTTGCAAAATGTGTTAAAGAATTTATTGTTAGGATTATTCTCCACTTTCAAAGATAAAAGACCTTCCAAGACAATTATTTGAGACTAGAATACAAAGATTGATGAAAAGACGAATTTTGGCCGAAAAGCAATTGAACTCCAGCGCTTGTATTACCATGTGTTCGCATCACAACTGAGCACACCCTTGTCATCACGTCTTATCCATTTGATCAACATTACATGGTTTCCCACGACTCCCACAACGATCTAACAGACTCCAAGTGCATCTCATCAAAGAGCCCTCCTATAGAAATTCAGCAACTTCAGGTGAAAGGTACGTAACTCATTACCTCCAAAATTGCCTATTGATCCGTCTAATCTTTACTAACTTAGATGATGAAATTTTATTATTATAGATGCAAATCATGACATATTGTTCATTGTTCATATTATGAATCAATAATTGTGTACTTTTAGAATTCGAGGACCGTTTGTGAGAGAGCAAGAATAATAGGCAGACTACCTTCAGTATGGCCTAGGTTTTCAACTATAGATGAATCTTTTGATGAGGTGACAATTAAATAATTAAACAACCGATGACATAGACCTCCCATTGAATAAAATAGAATGATCTTCCATTCAAAAGTTGAGCCCAACACATAATTCATCATATAATTAATGTAATAATTGACCATAATTTATATTTTATATAATAGTTTCTAATAATTGATTATGTCAATCCATAACTAATTAGTTAAAATAATTTATCTAACATTTTATGACTTGGATGATAATAATTAATTACAAAAAAGATTATGAATTTTAAGACTAAAATATCAATTATGGTTCAAACACTCCACAACCAAAGAGAACTACGCTTCAATGTAGTATAATTATATTTGATGGAAAAAAATAAATCATACATATAAAAAATTTACATTTTATACAATAGTGTTGAATTTAGATTAATATGTTCAAGTTGACAAGAAATATGTTATTAACAATGGTCCCATCATTTGAAAATTCTATAACAATACTCATAAGTATGTGGTTAGTGGTTTTATTGACAAGTTTTCAATTTCATAAAACTCATATAATATAATATATATATATATATATATATATATATATATATATATAATATACGTAGGTATAAGAATAGTAATTACACATAGACACAATCCATCACCAAAGTAATTGCATTTAATCAAAATCAATAAATGCTAAAAAAAAAAATCCAATTTTTAACAAAATAGTTTCCTTGACATTCAGTTAGTCCAACTAATAACAAAATAATGATTATGAAAATCCACATAAAATTAGGGAATCCAAAAATCTTCAATTGGATTAGCATAGACAATTATTTTAAATATGAAATGCCATGTGGATTAAAGTGACCACAAGAATGTCAATAAATAACTAGCATTTATATTCAATAAGAGTATCAATTAGGGGTGGACATTGGATCTGTTCAGGCCCAAAAACAACAACCGACTCGAACCACGGGTGATTGAAACAGATCTCATGCAGTCCGCCCATTGACTCAGTTTAGACAGGAAGCGGGTTCACGGGTTTTCGGATAAAACGGGTGGGTAAATTCATTTTGGGCCAATCATTGAGCCATTCAAAATATCCAATCCAATTGCATTTTTTTCTTCTTATGTGATATCCAATATTTGGACCATTTTCTTTTACCCATTTTGAAGGCAATTATTACACCCATTTCTTAAACTTTGAATTTTTTTGGGTTCTCCATTTCTATCACCGGTTTCTCCATTTCTATTACTAGATTCTCCAATCTAATTTGGTCATTATATATGAATCAACTACAAATTCAAATTTCTAGATATTATTAAGCATACAACAATAGCCTAACCTTTTATATGACAAATCAATATAAATTACAGGGATGAAATTATAAGTCCCTTTCAAATGACTATAATAATATTACAAATCAATAAAAATCATAGGAATAAAATTGTGATTTTCGATCAATTTGTTGAATTAATTTTGTTGATTTTTGATGCTTAACCTGAGAAACAAATAACAAATGTAAGTCTATAATTATTAATAATGAGGGTATAAAATAACAGTAATCAAACTATTCTTTTCTAAACACATCATCTTGTTTGTCTAAACATATCATATTGCTTTTCTCTTCCATGCTCATAAAAACCTAATATTAACTAAAATCTTTTAAAATATATATACACATATAAATGCAAAATAAAACCTTTAGAAAACAGAAAATACAACCTTAAAAAACCCTTGAACAAATTTATATAACCCAACTTAACAATAATGTAAAGAAACTATAAAATACCCAAAAGAGAAAACTTTCAAAAACCCTAAAAGATCCGTTATATAATAAACTTATAGAAATCAATCCCCAAAATAAAAACAAAACTTCAACACATATCATGACACACTTAGTAGATTCATTACTTTATTAGTTATTTCTCTATGAACTTGTTTTTCATTGGGTTACCTCTTTCATGCATCATATAAAAGATTTTCTCATCATTTATGAACATAATAATAATTTCACTTAGTCTCCATACTCAAACACTCAAGATAACATCATAGATTAAAAACTCTTTTTCGATCAAGTCGAGTTTCCATTTGAGTAGTGAAACAATAAACAACATCGAGGTGATTTCGTTCGTTGAAGTATCTATTCCATTTACAAATCTCGAGGGGACATCATTAGATTTAGTATTGAGGGCCAAAGAAAGTATTCTTCAAAAGAATCCTAGGTTTTCTAGGTCTCTATCATGCAAGAATGAGGTGTAACCTTCATCTTGAAGACATGCCTATGTTTAGAATTTGGCTAGTGTTCCAAGATGTTGTATAGATGAGTGTTTAAGAAATAAATGGGTTTTGTGTATAAGTTTTTGTAACTTTCGTCGAAGGATTTTGTAAACATTTACAATCATAATGAAGGAATAAAATTTTCATTCTTTTGAATAGGGACATGATGTACTCTACAAGTGAGGATGAAGTAGAGAGACCTATATATATCGCCACATGAATATTTCTATCCCGTAACTCTTAATTTATGCATTTATGCTGTATTCTTGATTTTCTATTTTGTTTTGGATTATAGTGGCAAAATCTGTTTTGGTGCAAATTGATAGAAAAATTGTTATAAGATTTTTCTATTTTGAAATCTTGTCTTGGTTTTCGAATGTTGAATACAATTCTATTTTGAACATTGCAATTCAATATCTTAGATCTAATTTAATTTAAAGAAAATTTGATATAATAGTGTTTCTATTTGTAAAGATTCATTGAGTCTTTATTTGATGATTTTTGTCATATTTGATTGAAGTGCTAAATTTTTTTTTTCTACACTACAATAAATTTTGTGTTTTCGTATATAAGTCTCTATTTTTTTATGCGTTGTCGTATTTATCATCATCGAATAAATTCGAATATCCTATATGCATAATAATTGAGTCCATCACATTAAAATATTTTTAATTTTTGTTGTGCAACTCAAATTTTTTTATAACTATCTTTGAAAGTATCGAACTTTATTCAGCCCCCTCTAGTTTGTTGTAGGGAAATTCATGAGTCACACTACTTTAATCTAGATTAGATGATGAATTTATGCATTTGTTGATTCTCATTCTTAATTTCTTGCAAATGCCTTTTGAATTAGAAATATGAAAAATCATATTTGAGTATGCATAAACTTTGTTGCATGTTCATATCATATAGACAATTTTAAATGCATTAAAATCTTTGTTAAGTGATGTGTAACTTTGTAAATTGACTTATAAGCTTATGAGAGGATTCACAAATGTCATAAAACTAAATTTTGATGTTCCAGACTCGTGATTCGACTCATTGAGGTTTGTGAATTGACTCACCATAAAATATAATTTTTTTGTTTTTTTGAATTGACTCTCACTAATGCAAGTTTAAAAATTAGTTTTCAAAATACGTGTGAATCGATTCACAACATGTGTGAATCTTTTCACAAGACCAACACACATGTTATTTGACAGTTTTGCGGTAGTTATGACATATTGAGAATTGGTATTTCACTCGGAAAACTTCTCTATTTTTTAAATCTTTTTCATGTATTTGTTTTGAACTATAAGAATAATTTCACTAATTCCAAAACTTCATGCATTCAAGATCATATTACATAATAGTGTTTCAAAATCCAAGCCGGTGGTTGACCCTATCAATGGTACTAGGTCACTGATCGAACTAGTTGACCACTAGTTGAATCGCATGACTATTGACCCAATTAGAATCATAGGCATCCCGTTTCGTTACATTTTTTTTACAAATAATAGAACAATCCTATTTTCTTTGCACTGGTCTAGTTTGGCTAAACTGTGTGGGTTTGAATGATTTAACATAACTTTGACTTGTTCAATGACATTTATAGTTCAACAGACCTACCAAACTAGTCATGTGTTTGGTTCATGCTATGAACGATTGGACCAACTAGTCCATTTTTAAAACTATAATACATATTGAAATCCCTTTTTTATTTCAATTAGGGTTGGAATCGAAGTTTGTGTGAGGAACAACATAATTTTTTTTTTCCGTGTAGGGGTATTTATTCAAGATGTAAATATTGAGAAAATGAAAAACTCTATTTTGAAACAAATTCTTTCTTTTAATTGTTACTTAGAATTCCATTTTCAAACACTATCAAACATTATAGGTTTGATTGATCTTTCAAGGTTATGTTGATCTTTATGTTCTTATTAATAGTGCAATCATTAAGTGTTACCACTCTTCACTAGTTTGATTGAAATTAAAATCATTTTTTAAAATTTTCAATCAAACACTCTTTCTTTTGTAAATTTATCAATGTATTTTTGTGTTAATTGATTACAATATTATTGATATTTATAATACGAATTTCAATAAAATATTGTACGCCGGGTGAATCACATTTCTAAAATGGTTTTTATGTTAAATGGGTGATACTTTTTTGAAAAATGTGAACTCTATTCAACCCCTTCTAGAGTTCATTAACTAAACCATTTCTTGAGTAACATAAATAAGATTTTGATTCTTATAAGAGCCCTCCATTGATATCATATTTAACCGTAGGATACAACATTTATAGTAAAAAATTATAAATCAAAGAGGTTATATAATTTGTCTTTAACAATTTCACAAACTCATCAACTACATTTTGTGTAAGATCCTTAATTTTTAAATTCTAATTATGCAATTTTAGGGTGTTTGTGTTAAAATACTTAGGCATTTAGCCCAATTTTAATTATTTTTTGAATTAAGTACTAAAAATATATTTTGTTAGAGTTTGTAATATGTTTAATATATATATATATATATATATATATTTAGACCCGATTAAAATTATTGTCAAATAATAATTTAATTATGTTACGAACAATTTAATACCGAACAGATTTTTAAAAATGTTACTTGTTGCTGAAAATTGTATTTGTCAATTGAGTTACGACGAGACTAGATATTTTTATCAAAATAGGTTGAGATCTGAGTGAGGTGATGGGTATAAGAGTATTTAGATATTTGTTGGATTGATTTTAATTATTATATATATATATATATATATATATATATATATATATATATATATATATATATATATATATATATGGCTTAATTGCAATTTTGGTCCCCTTATTTTAGCTGAATCGTGAAAGTAGTCCCCTTATTTTGTTTCTTTCCAGTTTTGGTCCCCCAAACAGAATTTTGGTCTAAAACTTGATGAAATTTCATTTTTTTTGCATTTATTTAAGTCAAACAATACCTCAAGATCTCATTTGCAACAATTGTACCTAAAATCTATGATCATAAATGGTGTAATATGACTTTAAAAAAATAAAATTTTATCAAGTTTTAGATAAAAATTCTGCTTGGGGGACCAATACTGTGGAGAAACAAAACAGGAAGACTACATTCGCGATTCAGATAAAATAGGGGGACCACAATTGCAATTAAGCCTATATATATATATATCGCATGAGAGAAGGAAAAAACAAAGGAAACATAAAGCCTCTCCTGAATTTCTTTCTTATTCTTCCTTAGTTTCAAAAGTATTGGTGTGAGTTTTAAAACAAAAACACAAATACAAACTCATATTTTTCTTATAGACCTAAACTCCCTTTCGAGAAGTGACATAAGGGAAAGTTGCTCCTTGCCACGCTACAGTGGTACTGAGCTAGTTTTCGAAGCGACCATGCGAGCAAAAGTTTTACTAAAATTAACCGCGGTGCCGTAAACGGTTGTTAAAGCGATAGTTAAGGTAATGGCTCCTTGCAAACTTTTAGATTGCATATAGATCTCTATATGTGTATTTGTGGAGGTGGAAATTTGTGAGATTTGTCTGTGAGATTGTGGAAAATGAATTTAATGTGATTTATGTGTATTTGTGGAGATGAAATTTGGTGGTTTATGTGTAAAAATATAGAATTTTGAAATTGGGTGATTTATGTTTAAATTGTTGAAATTTAATTGAGGTGATATATGTGTTGTGGAATTGAATTGATTGAATATGGTGTGAATTGGCGGTAATTAAATTTGATGTGTTTTAGTTACGTAATGAGTTATTTTCAAATAAATGAGTTTGAATTGAAGTTGAAATTTTACAAAAAATAAAAAATAAAAAAAATTAGAGTTGTTAAAGTTGTGAAAAAGTTCAAATTTTAACTAAGTTAAAGAGTTTGAGCAAAAATTTAGATTGAAATTAAAATGGTTAGAGTTTAAAATGTTACTCTTTAATTACTCTTGTACTGAGTTCAAAAAGAAAAAGTTTAGAGTATTTTATTAACTCTAAATTTTGGTGGTTTAATAGTTGAACACTTCATTGGCCACAAGCCATTGGCTGCATAATAAACATCACTATTTTCCAACGAACTGGAATCGGATTTAAACTAACTAGTTTTGGTGAAGGATTTTGTATCATACACTCCCTACTTGTACCTCCCACCCCCTCATCTTCATGGAACATACCCGATTCCCCTTATTATTATTAGTAAAATCCTCCAAAAAAATTCTCTCTTTTTTTTCCATCCATTTTATTGAAAGTTTGAATTGTCCGAATAACATATTTGCAAACATTCGAACCTTTGAAATTTTTGAAATCTAAAAGTAAGATAAATTTCGAAACTTTAAAATTTTTGAAATATGAATTTTTCAAATCTTCAAAAGTTTCCATGAACATGAAACTTTCGAAATACAGAAACCTTCCAAAGTTTCTAACAATATGAAAGTTTCGAAATATAAAATTCATAAACATAAAGATTTTTAGTTTCGAAATTTTGGCATTCATTGAAAGTTTCGAAATGCATTTTATTAGTAATAAATAGTAATAAATTAATAATAATAAATAGTAATAAATTTATAATAATAAATTTATAGTAATAACTAGTAATATATTTATAATAATAAATTAATAATTATAAATTTGATATCTAATTTGGGAAGTTTTAAATTTATCAAAACTGTTTTGATATTTTCTGGAAAATCATATTTCGAAACTTTCAAATTTATTCAAAGTTTTAGAGGAAATTGAAAAATAGCATTTCGAAACTTTGACATTTATCAAAAATTTTGAAATTAATTATTTTATAAAAAGTAAATTTTGAAAATTTCAAATTTAACAAAACTTTCAAAAATATAAAAAGACTAACTTTTTATTGTTTTGAAAATTTATAATTTTGGATTATTTTTGATTTTATACAAAATAAAAAAGTGTATAATGGTCTGTAAAAAATAAAAGAAAGAGTGGGAGGTTAAATTAGGGGGTACACCCTACAATTCTCTTTGGTGAATCATTTGCACAATCCTGTCCACCAAATGTATTACCTCGATGCCACTCTTCTGGTGGAGAGTGGAGTTCTAGCTCACGAAGTAGAAGACCAGCAGCATCTGCACCTCTAGGACGAGGCATGTTCTGCATAGCTATTTTTATTTAGTTTTGGGGCGGGCATCAGTGTCACTCATAGGAGAGTTAGTCAAACAGTCCAAGGAAAGAAACAGATCTTACTGCACTCAAAAGAAACAAAACAAACAAAAACATGTATTTTAATAATCAATGATATCAGCTCATTATAACAAAAAAAAAAAAAACTTTAATAAAACGAATTTACTGTTTGTAATAAACGAATTCATTTTTTTTGTTACTATCCCGTTGCTTCGTTGATTGATTCAATCAGTCAAAGACAAATTGAGACATATAAAATTTAAAAATGATTTCAAAGAATTTTATCAAGCTGTTGAGTTTAACTGATTTGAAAAGAAAAAAAAAATGAAGGAAAATGAGGTTTTAGATTGGGAGGACGATGAAGAAAGAACGAAATGCGTTTTCTGATATTTAAAATGTATACTGAAAATTATGTCATTGCACTTCATTTCTCCAAATATTAAAATAATATTTTTTTAACAGCTAAATTAATTATTTTATTTTTAAATCAATTTTTTTAATAATTAACTTCTAGACTTGACAAAATAGATAGGTCGTTACATCCTGCAACACTTAAAAAAAATTGCCTTCAAAATTCAAATTCAGAACATTACTGATTAGAAAAGGTAAAGATACTCATTTGCATGTCTGTCTTTGCTTCACATGTTGCTTCTTCTACAGAAGATCCTTTCCAAACAACCTTCACTAGAGGAATTTCTTTGTTTCTCAATACCTTTACACTTCTATCTATAATTTGGACTAGTATTGGGTCATAAGTAAGGTTTGACTTGAGTTGGACAGACTCATGACTCAAAATTTGGTGAGGGTTAGGAATGTATTTCTTTAACTGAGAGACGTGAAGAACATTGTGTAGATTGGATAAATTGGATGGCAAAACTATTCTATATGTAGAGAGACAATCCTCTGCAATATTTGAAAGGGTCCAGCAAAATGAGGGTTTAACTTCTTGACCTTTAGCAATCTTCCAATGCCAATGGTGGGGTAACTCTCAAAAAAACATGATCTACCTCCTCAAACTCCAAATGCCTTCTCCTGATATCAACATAGCTCTTTTGTCTGCTTTGAGCTATCTTTAGTTTATCCTTATATTAGAGCAACACAACTAAGCCTCATTTCTAATCCTATTCCATTGACTTCTATCACTCTTACATCACATTTTCAAATCATGAATTAATGGCATTATAGACTCACGGAAATAACACACCATGTTCGTGAAATACTACTCAAGTACTCACAGGCCTACCTATATATATTAGGCCTGACAGACAACCTATATTATGTAAGCAACATATTTTTTTATAAACACCAATACTATTTATTTGTTACCTTTATATTTTATAAAAACCAATACTATTTATTTGTTATCTTTATATATATTATTAGTATATAAACTTGGAAACCCTAATTGTTTCATAATTGTTTATTATTACTGAATATGAGTTTGTTTGAGAGTATTTGTTTAGAGGTAATATTCCGAGTTGTTAGAGAGATAATAATGACGCGTTTGTTTCAATAAAAAATTTATTCTTTTAAACCAAAAATTACTTTTTAGGGTTTAAATAGTGTTTGTTTCAATAGAGCATCATGTAGGTATGGATAATTGTTTATTTGTTACTTTTATATATATATTATTACTGAATATGATTTTGTTTGAGACGTAATAATCTGAGTTTGTTTGAGAGCATTTGTTTGAGAGATAACAATGGGTGCGTTTGTTTCAAGAAAAAATCTATTCTTTTAAACCAAAAATAATTTTTTAGGGTTACAAACATGTTTGTTTCAGATTTTTTTAAAAATATTGTTTGAAAAATAATTTTTTATTATATATATACACACACACATATGTACATTGATATTGGTATATGGTGGAGATTGGTTTCGTCATAAGTATAATGTGAAGAAAAAAAAATCAAAGGTTAATATTTTTTTATCAAGTAGTTTTTATTCATTTTTTTTAAATTAGCACATTTATTTATTTATTTAATACTTTTTAGCTCAATGTCTAACATATATGTATTTTTTCTTTTGTTTTTGAAGGTTGATAAACAAGAGATACAAATCACCTTGAAGATTTGATATCATATTTTTGTTATTCATTGAGTTTTGAATGTGTTTTGTTAGCTGATATGTGTAACTGTTTATGGGGTTCATTTTGTTTTATTTGTAATTTTTGAAGGACTTTTTAGAGTTTATTTATTATGAATTCATTTTATTTTACTAAAAGGTTGCTGCATTACAAACTTGTTAGCAATTATTTTGTTAAATTTGATTATAATTTTATTAGTTTTCCTTGTATATAATGGCCTAGTTTAGCCTATTTAAAAAAATGTAACATATTACATTTAAATATTTTAATGTGAATAAGGATTTTAAATAGGCTTACAGGCTAAGCCATGATAGGCCGTAGGCTAGGCTCAGGCCGAAAAAAAAGTCTATGATAGGCCGTAGGCCAGACATAGGCCTAAAAAAATCATTGTAGGCCAGACTCAAGCCTTTCAAAGCCTGGCCTTGCCTGACCTATTCCCACCCCTAATCACATGTCCCAAAACCATGCATTGTTCAACCATAAAATGACATTTTTCATAATTCAACACAAGGTTAGTTTCAATACATCTATGCAAAATTCTATCTAAATTGTTCGAGCATGCATCAAATGAGGAACCATACAGAGTAAAATCATCCATGAAAACTTCAATACAATTTTCTATCAATTCAGAGAAAATACTAATCATGCAGCGTTGGAAAGTGCCAAGAGCTTTGCATAGGCCAAAGGGCATCCTCCTATGTGCAAATGTGCCGAAAGGGCAAGTGAACGTGGTCTTTTCTTGGTCCTCTGGTGCAATATGAAGTTGAAAAATACCAGAAAAACCACTAAGAAAATAATAATGTGGCTTACCAGCCAACCGTTCAAGCATCTGATCAATGAATGGTAATGGAAAATGATCCTTTCTAGTTTCCTGGCTTAGTATCCTATAATCGATGCATACCCTCTAGTTGTTCTGCACTCGTGTAGGGATAAGTTCATTATTTTCATTTTTAACCATTGTGAGTCTAGTTTACTTAGGGATTACCTGCATCAAACTCTCCCATCGATTATCAGAGATGGGGTATAAAATGCCTACTTGCAAGAGCTTGGACACTTCTTTTTTTTACAACATCCAATATTAATGGGTTAAGTCTCCTTTGGAGATGCCTGAATGATTTTAGCCCATCATCCAATAGTATCTTATGCATACACATGGATTGGCTAATTCTAGGAATATCAGCTAAGGTCCACTTGATTGCCTTCTTGTGTTTTCTTAAAATCTACAACAACTTCTCTTCTTGTTCATCTTCAAGTTTCGTTGAAATAATCATAGGTAACTTGCCACTTCCTTCTAGATATGCATATTTCAAATTTTCAGAAAGTGGTTTAAGCTCTATAGTCTGTGGTTGTTCAATGGAAGGTACAACACTAGTGGTCGAAGCTAGGTCTGCAAAATCAATTATGTTAGTTGCAATACCAATATTAGCGCAATGATCTGATGGTAATTCAGGCCTCAGTTTTATGGAAATGTATGCAAAAAATATATTTATTCTAACAATATGCGTAGCAGTTTTATAAATTGTAAATTTACAAAATACAAGATTGCGGAAGATCCCTAATAATCAATTTTAAAGAATGTCAAGCAATATCAGTTATTGATTATATGGAGAAGTGCATCAAAAACAATTTGTATTCAAGATATTGATTTTCATGCAGCCATGTCAAAACAATTTGTCATGCAAAGCTATCTATCACATAATCTTTATCATGCATTCGATCAATATCAAGAACACAATAATTACAGAAATCTAAAAGAGATAAGGGAAAGAAAAGTGTACGCAGATATTTATACTGGTTCAGCCGCTTTGTGACGGCCTACATCCAGTCCTAAGATCAAACCCGATCTTAGCCTTTTCACTAGAATGTCTTAGAATCAGTTTACAGATGTTCCAGCTCCTTGCCTATCAATCTTAAACTATTCTTTTCTATTCTAATCTTCTCTCCCTGAATCCCATAGTTTATCTCCCACAAACTCTTCCAAGATTTCAGTCTAGTGTCCTTTTGATGAGATCCCTCAATCACAAAAGATCACTACCAGTTGTAACTGGATTTTCTCAAAGTAATTTGGTTACAGAATTTGAATTACAGAAATTGCAATTGATCAAATATACAACATTCTTGATCTTCATTCTTCTCAAAGCTATCTTTCTCAATTTTGTCTTTTTCAATCCTTGTTGATCACCAAAGTAGATTGTTTAAGGCTGAAAAAGATATTCAAAGTAATATCAGTTGAGAAAGGATTTGTAGTATTGTGTATGTAGTGAAGGTGTATTGTCAAAATTATTATTCACTAGTTGTATCAAGTTGTTATGAGAAGAAATGAGTAAATGTAGTTTATATAGTTTCAAGAAAAACAACGTGTCAATCAATTAGGCCAATCGATTTCTTAAAGTTGTAAAGCAAGCTAATCGATTTGTCTAATCGATTTCGCGAATCTTGTTTTTCTTGAATCTTGAAACTGCACATACTAATCGATTTACCTAATCGATTAGTTTACCTGAGTTCTTCAGACTTGGATGGATGTTCATATTTGAATCGATGTGCACAATCGATTTGTGGTGTTTTGCTCCAACAACGATATCAAAACAATCGATGTGCCCAATCGATGCAACCATGTACATAATCCTTAATCCATCACTATTTCTAAAAACATTTGTACCAATCGAATTGGTCAATCGATTTCACTGGTTCCAGAGACACAGTGATTTACATGAATCGATTTGCCCAATCGATTTGACAAGATACAAAATTGATTTAAAATAACATAATCGATGTGTCTAATCAATTGTGGATTTAATTTTGAAGCTCATTACATTATTTGGTTCATTCAATCGATTTACCCAGTCGATTGATGCCAAACTTATTTCAACATAAATGATTTAGTGGATTGTGCTAATCGATTGCGTATGTCCCAAACCAAATTTATTTTGAAGTTAATTTGGGTAAATCGATTTGTCCAATCGATTTGCTCATTGTTGGTTTGGCTCTGTGACATTCGAAATCAATTATCCCAATCGATATAGACAATTATCAATATGGATATGATTGGCTCAATCGATTTGCCAAATCAATTTGAATGCAAGACAGGCTACTGACTTGCACATTTTAATTTCAGTAAATATACCAATCGATTTGTCTAATCGAAGTGAGCAATCAGTTCAGTCCTGGAAAATAAACCAATCGATTTGCCTAGTCGATTTGAGGCTAACTGGCTCTCTGACTTGCACAATTTATTTTCTGATAAATGTACCAATCGATTTGTCTAATCGATTGATAACATACTTAAATGTGCAAATCGACTTTGCCAATCGATTGCTTAATCCCAAACTATATAATTTCATTCAACCCTGTTACAAAATCGATTTGACCAATCGATTTGCTTGTGAATCTTCAAGCTTTTGTTGATTTCTTAAGTTCCAAGAAATTGTCTCAAGTTTGTAGGGTTGAGTTGTTGGTCCTGAAATTTTTCTCAGTTTACAATGTCAGATTTATTTAATGATGTATGTTTGTCAATAATATCAAAAACAAGCAAATGCCCAACAATCTCCCCGTTTTTGATTTAAGTGACAAACATTTAATTTTAACTTGAGAAATATTTCAAGGAAACACAATAAACATAATTTAATAACAACAGTCTAGTGAAGCTCCCCCTAAATCTGAGTGTCCATGAAGTATCAGAGCGATTGCAAAGTGATTACATATCAGAGTGAGTTAGGGTGAATGACACAAAGTGTAACAGAGCTATTATTAGACCATATTATCATTGTCAGGCTTAACAAGTATCAGAGCATATATATTTATTGTGGCATAATATTAGAGTTAGTGCAAAATACAAGTTTAAATTGTTCTCCCCCTTTGTCAGTTGAGTTAAAAAGGGTTAAAGGAGAGAAAAAAAAACTCAGAACTGAGCTCCCCCAGAGTTGCTAGCTAAGATTGAAAACCGTTGTCACACAGCTGACTGATACTTAGAAGGTTATGTTTCAGCCCTTCCACGTATAAGACATTTTTAATTATAGCAGTTGATTCGCTGCCAATGTTACCTTCACCGCAGATCTTGCCCTTGTTATTATCGCCATACTTTACAAATCCACCGTCTTTCAGGTTTAGGGACATAAACATTGACTTGTCCCCTGTCATATGCTTTGAGCATCCACTGTCAAGATACCATTGATTTTTCGTGGATCTCAAGCATACCTCCAATAAAATTAGAATTTCAATTTAGGTCCCCAACTTAAATTGGGTCCTGGGGGGTGAGTTTCAACATCTTGTGTCTTAATCTTCCAAATCTGTTTATATCCTCTGTTAGCAAGTCTTTTGTATTTACAATTGTAAACATAGTGTCCTTTTCTACAACAAAAATGACAAGTAACAACAGAGGATACATACTGTTTTGGTTTGACAAAGGTATTATGCATGTGACTGGACTTAACAAATTTCTGGTGATGATTAACATTACCATATCCTATTCCATGTTTAGTTATGTTCTTATTAACATGCATATTCTTGTTAAAACCAAGTCCAGATTTTATATTGATATTTCTCTGGTTGCTAAGAATATCATTCAGTTTATCCTTGCTACTAGAGAATTTCAATAAATCAGACTTCAATAATGCAATAGAATTTTCAAGATCAATGCATTTGGCAAATCAGTAGTAAACATATCGGGGTAAGTGTCATCAACCAAATCAATAAGAAATTTAATTTGAAAAATAGAATGCTCTTCCATGGGGTGTTTCATAGCTTCAAAGATGTTAAATTTTACAATGCTATCACCAAATTCCATGGATAGAGTTCCAGCATGCACATCAATTTTTGTTCTTGCAGTTTTCAAGAAGTGTCTGCCTAAGATGATAGGCGCCCTGTTGGACTTATGCTCTCCCTCCATATCAAGAATGTAAAAATCTGCAGGAAATATCAATTAATTGACTTGAACAAGTACATCCTCTATAAGTCCAGTAGGACGAGCATTGCTCTTATTCACCAATTGAATGGTAACACATGTACTCTATAAAGGTCCAAGAACAAGAGAGTTAAAAATAGATGTAGGCATAACATTAATGGAAGTTCCTAAATCTAACATAGCATTTTCAAATTGACTATTGCCTATGGTACAGGGAATGGAAAAAGTTCCTGGATCTTTGCATATCTGAGGCATGGGCTGAATGAGGGCTGAATTAATTCACCCCATGTTTACTCTTTCATTGCCTTTTAACCTTCTCTTGTGTGTGCACAAATCTTTTAAAAAATTTGCATATCATGGAATCTGTTTAATTGCTTCAAGGAGGGGAATGTTCGTTTCCACCTTCCTAAATGTATCCAGGATCTCGTTGTCCCTATCTACCTCGTCCATTTTTTTAGTCTTCAATGCCCTTTGAGGAAAAAGAAGTGGTATATTTTTCTCAACATCAATAGTTTCTAGTATCAAATTGTCCTTAACAACCTTGTTATTTTTCATTGCAATTTTAGGTACCTTTGGTATTTCAACAACTTTCCCATACCTCAATGTAATTGCACTGACATTGGGAGCATTTGGATTTACTACTAACTATGCAGGAAATTGGTTTGACCATTGAGTCTGCAATTGATTAATTGAAGTGGCTAGCTGACCAATCTTCGTTTCCAAATTTTGAATGGTGGAATCTATTCTTTATTGAAATTAGAGATTATGGACGATCATTTGCTTAACAAGGTCCTCTAATGAAGGTGTATATATTTGTTGAATATGCTTGGATCTTCTTGTAATGTAGGACATGAAGCTATAGGATGCTCTGGAGATGTGCAAATACCATTGCTTCGGTTTTACCTATTACTAATTTTTTTACTAAAGATGTAAGCTCATCAAGTTTGCCTTCTAAATTCTTGTGGGAAGAAGTTTGAATTTCATTCAAATCCCTTGTCAACGCTGTTGAATTGCTTCTAGTTGTAAACTGCTGAGAATTAATAGACATGTTCTTAGTCAAAGCATTTTTTGCTTCTGGGGTCTTATTGACAAGTGCGCCCCACTAACAGCATCCAAAATGCTTCTATCCATAGGTAGCAAGCCTTCATAAAAATACTAGATGAGCAATTGTTCAGAAATCTGGTGACGAGGACAACTTGACACTAATTTCTTAAATCTCTCCCAATACTCATGTAATGATTCCCTGTCAATCTACCTGATGCCACATATTTCTTTTCTAGTTGAAGCAGCTCTTGAGGAAGGGAAGAACTTTTCAAGAAACAATATCTTGAGATCATTCCAACTTATAAAAGAACATGGTTGAAGTTAGTATAACCAATCCTTGGCAGCATCTTGGAATGAAAATGGGAAGGCTCTCAACTTAATGTGGTCTTCTGTGACTTCTTGAGGCTTCATAGTAGAACACACAACATGGGATTCCTTAAAGTGTTTGTGGGGATCCTCACCTGCAAGACCATTAAACTTTGGAAGCAAGTGTATTAAACCAGATTTAAGTTCAAATGTTACTATAACTTCAAGATATGTGACACACAATGCATTATAATTGACATAAGGTGCAACAAGTTGTCTTAAGATTCTATTATTCACATCAACCATATTTTGTAGCAAGTTGTCAATTTCAGTATCTGACTCTGACTCGTTAAAACTAGAAGCTCTATTAAGTGTACGACGTAAATGAAATGTCCTATCTATTTTAGGTTCAAAGGAATGAAGATTCACAAAACAAGCCCTAGTCATGCATCATCATAACAATGCAAATAAAATCCAAAAACTATAAAAGTATACCACCAAAACTTTCTTAAAATCAAATAAAGGCAACACAATTTTTTTTGGAAATTTTGAAAGATAAAATAATTCAAAATATTGAAACAAGGGTCTAAACGAAGGAATTTGGGATTTTCTTGAAAAACTTCAGAGCAATTCGAGACAATTTCTTGAAAATAGGGTTAATATCGGTTAATATTGTTATCTAAGAGTCCACGACAACAACGCCAATTTGATTCGCTGTCGCATATGAGTCAAATACAATTAGTAAGAATATAAATAGAGGTAATAACTCGAATCGTTTCACAACGACTTATGATATAATAATAATAATAATCAAATTGAAAGTTAAAATTAAAACGAGTTTTTTATATTTTTGATTTAACAGATGAGAGAAACGATTAATCCACTTATCGAGTTTCAGACATATCACATATTCTATCAATGAGTTTAATTTATAATTCATGATCCTATTTTTGTTTATTTGATTATATTGATATTTTGATTGCTTAACACATGTTTCCAAGAAAATATTATTTTGAATCAATAGATCTTCTTGATGATGGAGTTGTTTTGCTTGGCAACAACAAACCATGCAAGGTACAAGGCAAGGGAACTATTAGATTTACAATGTTCAATGGCAAAGAGGCCTTGAATAAAAATAATATCATTGTTGGCATGTTTGATGTATTAGGATATTCCACAAACATTGAGAATGGTATCATGACTATTATTAATAAAAATAATATCATTGTTAAAGACATTAAAAGAAATGGTTTATATATCTTACATGGTTCTACCATAATTGCTCAAGCTACTGTTGTTAGTTCTAGTTTGCATACATCCACTAAAATATGGCATATGAGGTTAGGTCATGTAAGTGAAAAAGGCTTAATTGAGTTATCAAAATAGAATCTGCTTAATGGTGACAAAATTGATAAATTAGAATTTTGTGATCATTGTATTATAGGAAAGTCTAAGAGGATCAGTTTTGGTGTTGGTCAACACAAAAGGTAATTGGATCAAAATGGGTGTTTAAGGGAAAGGACAACATTCAAGGTCAAGAGAAGATAAGGTTCATAGCAAGGTTAGCTGCAAAAGGATTTTCTCACCTTGAAGGGATAAATTTCGATGAAGTCTTTGCACTTGTTGTGAAACATTTTTCTATCAGAATTCTACTTTCAATTGCAACTCAAAATGACTTGGAATTAGAGCAGCTTCATGTCAAAACAACAGTTATTCATGGTGATCTTGAAGAAACTATTTATATGCAACAATCTAAAGGATTTGCTAAAGGTAGCAACAAGATATGTCTCTTAAAGAAATTATTGTATGGCCTAAAGCAGAGTCCTAGACAATGGTACAGGAAGTTTGATGATTTCATGATAAGGAGTGGTTTCTAAAGATGTAGTTTTGACAGTTGTGTTTATATTTTGAAATAGGAAGGTCAAGAACAATCTTCTACTTACCTTTTACTCTATGTAGATGATATTCTTCTTGTAAGCTCAAATAAAGACCATATTAGAAGGCTCAAATTTGACCTGAGTATGAGTTTGAGATGAAAGAACTTAGAGAGGCCAAGAGGATCTTTGGTATGGATATAAAAAGGAACATAATGAAGGGAGAGTTATTTCTTTCACAAGCTGCCTACTTGAAGAAAATTGTCGCTAAATTCAGAATGCATGAATCAAGACATGTTACTACTCCTTTGGGACAAAATTTCAAATTGTCCATGCAAGACTCACCTAAGACTAATGAGAAGAGACAAAAAATGAGTACCATTGCTTATGCTAGTGGAGTTGGCAGCATAATGTATGGTATGATCTGCAGTAGACCAGATTTGGCTATGTTGTGAATGTTGTAAGCAGATTTATGATAGATCTAGGGACATTGCAATGGTTAACACTGTAGTGGATCATGAGGTACTTAAATGGATCTTTGACAACATGCTTGATGTTCAAAAAGGCTCATAATGACAAGGAATCAATTGAGGGATATGTGGACTCAGATTATGCTGGAAACATTGATACTAGAAAATTATTTTCTAGTTATGTTTTCACTGTATATGGAACAACTGCGAGTTGGAAAGCAATTACACAGTGTATGGTATCCCTCTACAACTCAAGTTGAATTCATTGCCCTTATTGAAGGTGTTAAAGAAGCTATATGGATGAATGGCTAATTGGTGAACTAAGGATAAATCAAGAATGTGTTTCAATATTTTGTTATAGTCAAAGTGCTATTCACTTATTCAAGCATCAAGTGTATCATAATAAGTCTAAACACATTGATGTGAAACTCCACTTCATAAGGATGAGATTGGTTCAAAGTAGGTTTTAGTGGAAAAGATTGCAAATGAGGAGAATCCTGCTGATGCCTTCACAAAATCACTTTCAGAAACTAAGTTCAAGCATTGCTTGGACATAGTTGGTTTTTGTAAAACATAAAGCTGGTACATGGGAGCAAAGGTTATGAATTAATTATTCTGGTATTGAGTAACAGTGGAGAATTGTGAAGATATGCCTCAAATAAGCAACAACTTGGAGTTGGTTATTGTTATAAATGAATTTGGTCAATTTAGTTATGACAAGGTAGTTATAGTTAGTTAAGCTAATTTATTTTAGCATACTATATATAACTGTAAAATGCATTTGTTGCTAGTAGAGTGTGGTGAAAAGAGGTTTGTTCAACTACCAAGAGGATTTATAGAAAATCCGAAAGGAGACTAAGGGAGAGAGAAAATACAGTGATTGTAAGTGGGGGAACTTGTATTGTTGTACTCTCAACATTGAAAGATACAAAGGCACTACAATTGAGAGAAATGCCTTAATCTTGTAAATTCAATACTCGTAGTAAATTGTTTTGCTTCCTTTCCCGTGACGTAGGTCTCAACTAATAGAGGCCGAACACGTATATCTTGGTGTTATTCTTGCTCTTATCTTATCTTTGCTTTAATTTTATTTTACATTGATCTTTGAAACTGCAGTTCAGCAGAAACGAAGAACATTCTTCATTTCAGTTCTACACAACGAAGAACGTTGTTCGTTTCAATTTTACACAAACGAAGAACGTTCTCTCCATTTATGTTTCTGTTTAGTTTTTATTGGTTATTCTTTGTTGCATATCCTATTCTTTGAAACAACAATAGTTTGAATTTATTAATTTTTATTAACTTGGATAAATCAATAGGAATCATTTAATTTACATCAATGGCCAATTTCTTCATTGCATTCAATATACTTTGACACAAATCTACATGCATTAAGGTATCTTTTTTACGGATTAGGCTCCTCTGAAGTTAAACTATGTAATATTAATAATAGAAATATAAATCAATTGTTATATATATATATATATATATATATATATATATATATATATATATATATATATATATATATATATAAGTGGCCATAATAATATCATCAAGGCTAAATTACATCCGCGGTCCCTTAACTTAATTTCAGATAACGTTTTAGTTCTTTATTTATTTTTTCTCGAGTTGGTCCTTTATTTTAATTTTAAGTGACAATTTGATATTTTATGTTTTTAAATGTCAACAATGTTGTGTTTTTCTTTACAAAAATTCACAAAAATTATTAAAGTTTTCAAACAAAACCCATAAAATTCATTATCATCTTCAATAAAATGCAAATTTAATCAAATTCATAGCTTAAATCTTTAAATAAATTCATTTTCATTCTTTATTTGATGTTGTTGGAGATGAGCTAAAATTTGAATCTTTAAATAAACTTTATTTGAATATTTGAGTTATGGATTTGATAAAATTTGCATTATATTGAAGATGATTATTAATTTTATGGATTTTTGTTTGAAAATTTTGACGATTTTTTGTAAAAAGAAAGAATAACATTGTTGATATTTTAAAATATAAAATATCAAATTTTCACTTAAAATTAAAATAAAGGACCAACTTAAAAAATAAATAAATTAAAAGATACATTAAATATCTGTATGAGATTTGATTGCAACCACCTGTATCTCATTTTCAAGACGTATATTACTAACTCTTTCCACCCGTATATAAAACTCTTAGAAATGTTTTGCTGTCCCTTTTTAGACTTTGTTCAAATTACAAGTTACATTAAATATCATTTTCACAAAAGTACCCCTAATTAAATGAAAAGAATTAAAACTAATTATTAAATGTTGTTTCCATTATAATATATTATTTATTGAAATCTTATAAGACATCGAGACTTGAAGGAATAATAGTACATATATATAATCAAACAAAATCATATATATCATGTAATAACGTTATCAAGATTGTTATTAATATGTATTAAGAATATCAATAAAATTTATTATTTTTGATAAACTTTTTTTATAATATTGAATTATTTACCATTTCATTTATTTATAATATATTAAAAAAATTCTTTAACCTTTTTTATTGATATATCATTTATTTATTTGTCACCTACTAAAAATTGTTCAACATCATAAAAAAAATTTGATGTGTCATTCTCTACAATCATTCGTCATTTTTATTTTATATTTCTTCATTGTAATACCTTATCATTCATCATTGAAATCATATATCTAGATGCAATTCATTTTCTCTTTCATAATTGAAATATAATTTTGAAAAAAGAATATTTATTGTTGAAAAATTTAATATAATTTATTTTAATTCTTGCACATTGTCTAAAAAAACCATACATATGTAATTTATTAGTCAAAAGATCTCCCTTCAAAATAAATTAATAATTAATGAAAATTGTTTCCATTATAATATATTATTTCTTCAAATCTTATAAGACATCGAGACTAGAAGGAATAATAGTACATATATATAATCAAACAAAATCATATATATCATGTAATAAGGTCATCAAGATCGCTATTAATATGTACTAAGAATATCAATAAATTTATTATTTTTGATGAACTTTTTTTATAATAACTTGAATTATTTACCATTTCATTTATTTATAATATATTAAGACAACTCTTTAACCTTTTTTATTGACATATCATTTATTTATTTGTCACCTACTAAAAATTGTTCCACATCATAAAAAAAATTTGATGTGTCATTCTCTACAATCATTCGTATTTCTATTTTATATTTCTTCATTGTAATACCTTATCATTCATCACTGAAATCATATATCTACATGCAATTCATTTTCTCTTCATAATTGAAATATAATTTTGAAAAAAGAATATTTATTGTTGAAAAATTTAATATAATTTATTTTAATTATCTCCCTTCAAAATAAATTAATAATTAATGAAAATTGTTTCCATTATAATATATTATTTCTTCAAATGTTATAAGACATCAAGACTTGAAGGAATAATAGTACATGTATATAATCTAACAAAGTCATATATATCATGTAATAAGGTCATCAAGATCGTTATTAATATGTACTAAGAATATCAATAAATTTTGTTATTTTTGATGAATTTTTTTTATAATATTTTGAATTATTTACCATTTCATCTATTTATAATATATTAAGACAACTATTTAACCTTTTTCATTGACATATTATTTATTTATTTGTCACCTTCTCAAAATTGTTCCACATCATAAAAAAAATTTGATGTGTCATACTCTACGATCATTCATCATTTCTATTTTATGTTCCTTCATTGTAATACCTTATTATTTATCACTGAAATTATATATCTAGATGCAATTCATTTTCGATTACTTAAGCCAAAAATACATGTAAATGTTTCATGTGACCAACACTTTCAATTTTTCCTTTGTTTTCTAAACTTAAACCTAGTACTAATTAACTTTTCAGTCACTCCCTCTTCTTCAATCAATTTGCTAATATCAATCTATTATAATCAATGTGCTCCCTTTAATTTATCAATTAATTTGTTAAATTAAATAATCAATTAATTAAACATATTTTGTAAGTGAGATTTGAAGTTTTCTAATATTGGAAAAAAACGTACCAATCACGCAACAACAACACTCAACAATTGTACTGAATTATTGTTTATTGTTAACATCGATTTTTTACTATTTTGCAATGGCCACAATTTGGATTTAGTTTTTACTCCTCATATTGCAAAAGGGTCCAGTTTTATAAGTCTTATACCATCAAGACTACTAAACTTCTACTATGTATGTAAAAGTTAGCACTTCAACTCAACAAATGTTTGGATTATCAAAACAAGTTTGCTACTTGTTGAAACATGCCACTTCTTATTCGAGAATGAGGCTATGAGAACATTTAATATATTGAAATGCATATTTAAATTTGCAATATCTCACTTTTCTACCCTTAGTATATGTCAAGTTTCCTCACCAAGTATCAATCAAAAAGGCTTTTGTGCTATGTATGTACTACAACAAACATAACTTCTATATTTCCAAAACAAATTTTCAATCTTTTGCATAAATGATAATATACATTTTCTTTTAATTAAACTAGTATTATTCTTAAATTCAATAAACTTATTTACACACATAATAATTAATTAAATATTATCCACGCAACACAAGAATTAACATCTAGTTTGTTATTGTGTTAAACACAACCATATCATTGCCATCCCAACACTTATTATGCTCTAATCACATCTGGAGAAAATTGATGTGTCGCTCTAATCTACTATCCTCCATCGCTTTGTTAGTTTTCTTTCATTCATATTTTATAGCCAGTGTTGTTTACAACCTTTTCGTATTCTCCATTTTTTTATCCCATAATTAATAAATAATTAAATCAAATTTAAGCAAATCTATAACACTAAAATAACTCTACTAATTTACTTCTCTGGATGTAAAATTTTATTTTTATTTTGTATATTTTAGTATAATAAATTAAAACTTAAAATTTCTGTAATATTATTAAATACATAGTAATACAAGTAAAAATTATGCAATTTGTACTATCATAGACACTTTCAGAATTTTGAACTTTTTGATCTCTTGAAATAATACATTGATACATAATTAATTTATTCACTAAATCTTAGGTTTACAATATCCAAAGAATTTTATATATCTCCAAGTTTAACCTTTAACATGTTTGTATTTTACATTATATCTATTTTAAAAGATAATTTTTCACTTAAAATTAACACTTTTAACTCTTTACACAATTTAAAATAATTTTTTTATTAATATCATGGTTAAACCCACGCAACGCGCGCATACATCTAGTTACATTTATTTGTCTCTTCGTAATAAATAGTTTCAGATATTATTGACAAAACAAATTATCAGTCTATTAAACTTTGAAAATCACAAATAAATAAAAACAAAATTATTCTACCAAAAATATTAAAAAGGAATTGAGGGAGTATTTCATATTATGTTAACTTTCAATAGTTTCGTCATGTTTTCCTTCAAGAATGAAATGTTTTTGCTGCATTCTTTGTTCTATTAATAATCTTTATCGTCTAAGAAACAACAACAAAATAATAGTTTAATAAAAAGATTCGCGACTAAGAAACAAACGGCAAAAAGATATTAGTAGCGATATCGATACCATTATTTCCCATTTTAATGAAGTGAAGATAAATTATGAAAAATGACCACGACATTTTCCATTTTAACGAAGTGAAGATAAATCATGGAAAATGACCAAGACAAAATGCCGTATACATATTTTTACAGAAGATATTTTACCTCCTTCTCTAGTTTCGATCTTATCTAGTTTCTCAACCTGTATTATACATTATATGATAGTATAAATAATTTTAATAAGTTTTGTGCAATCTTCTGATTAATTCACAACGCCATAGCACAACATTTGTAATAGCCAAAATCATGAAATCCTTAAGCGGCAGCTACTTAAAACCCTGCTAAGTGTCTCATATGGTTTTCAAACTCCATGTTATATTCATTTTGTTGGTTACAATTATGTCCATTAAGGGACAACTTTCATTAGTTGTATCATATTAATATTCTATTATAATTGATAGTCATATAATATCTTTCCTTTCTTGTAAATAATTGAGTTAGTTAGGATTTAATGAGCTTCGTGATTTACTTGTACTCCCTAGACTATTTATACCATATTGTATTATGTACAAAATCAATAAGAAATACAACATATTCACATGGCATCAAAGCTACTATTTTGATCTGATAAACAAAAGGTTTTCTCATGGAAGAAAAATAGAGTAGGCCGAGCATCTTAGATGCGGACCCTAAGGCAACAATGACTGGAAACACCACCAATCATCATGAAACAATTATCATTCCTAGTTACAAACTCAATGGATAGAACTACACACAATGGTCCAATTCTGTCCACACATTCCTCCAAGGAAAAGGAAACGAGGACTACATCACTGGCGAGGCTAAGCAGCCAAAAAAGATTGATCCAAGCCATGAAAAATGGAAACTTAAAAGTAGTCTTGTTATGACATGGTTGCTCAACTCCATGATTAAGGAGTTTGGTGAAAATTTCATGTATTATGACACTGCTGCAGAAATATGGAAGACAACCAAGGAGACCTATTTAAATGTGGACAAAACCTTAGTCATATTTGAGATCAAAAGTCTCGTACACAATCTTTGACAAGGAGATTCTCTAGTCACCGACTACTATCATACACTTACAAATATTGGCAGCAACTTGATATCCATACAAACATAGAGTGGAAGTGCACATATCATGACAAAATCTACAAGAAACTAGTTGAGAAGGACATAATCTTTCAGTTCTTATTGTGACTGAATAAAAATTTGGGTGAAGTGAGAGGGAGGATTCTTGGAACTAATCCTCTCCCTAGCATTCATGAAACATTTGCAAAAGTGAGAAAGGAAGAAAGCAGAAGGAAAATCATGTTGGGTAGTAAAAGTGCAAGTTCAAACATTGAAGGCTCTGCACTTGCAGCAAAAGGTCTACCAAAGAAAGGTAGAAGATGGTGCGATCACTACAAGCAACTTGGACATACGAAGGAGACATGTTGGGTGCTTCATGGAAAACCCACATATCAAAAACCACAATTCAAGGACATACACAGGTATGCTCCTACTGCTGATGAAGGTAAGTCTGGAAACATTGCAGAGGCTATCCCTTTCAACAAAGAACAAATAGAAATGCTATTAAAATTGATGCAACAGGCACTGCAAAGCACTAATACCTCTTCTTCCACTACTACTATTGCCCAAAAAGGTAATTTTTCTGTTGTCCTTCATGTAAATCACCAGAAAACAAACTCTTGGATTGTTGATTCTGGTGCCTCGGATCACATGACTAGGGACATCAATGTATTTAGCAAATACACTCCATGTCAAGATGAATCTTTTGTCTGGATAGCATATGGTACCACCTCCAAGGTGGCTGGTAAAGGTTGGTGGTTATCTCTAATGATATTACTCATGATTCAACTTTACCTATTCTTAAACTAGATTGCAGTTTATTGTCTATCTGTAAATTAACCAAAATATTAGGATGTGTTTTTAAGTTCTTACCACATTTGTGTGAATTTTAGGATATGAATTCGGGGAAGATGATTGGCAATGCTGAGGAGAGTGTAGGCCTTTACTTCCTTAGAGTTGAAAACCAAAATAAGAGATCGTACAAGGTTGTCCTTATGCGTTCATCAAAGAATGATAATGATGTAATTTATGACATTATCGCCTAGGACACCCAAATTTTATGTATTTGGAAAAAATGTTTCCATCATTATTTAATAAAGACTTTGGTTCTTTCAAATGTGAAATGTGCGAATTAACAAAACACACCAAATCCTGTTATTCAATACAACCTTATAATTCATCTAAACCTTTCACACTCATTCAAGAGTGAGTGATGTTACTAGATCATGGTGGTTTGTCACTTTTATTGATGAGCATACAAGAGTTACTTGGGTGTTCCTCATGAAAGAAAAATCAGAAGTTGGATTATATTTGAGGTCTAAACAACAATTTCAAAGCAACATTCAAGCACTAAGAATTGATAATGGATGTGAGTTCTTCCACCACAACCTTGGTAGTTACCTCACCAAAAATGACATTATACACCTTAACATCATGCCCATACTCTCCACAATAGAATGGGACAACAAAGAGAAAAAGTAAGTACCTATTGGAAGTCACTCGTGCGCTCATGCTGTCCATGAACATACCTAACCATTTTTGGGGAGAAGTATTCCTCTCTTCATCCTACGTAATAAATAGTGTCCTCCAAAACGCTCAACCTAAACACACCACACCAAACCCTCTTTTCCTTTTATCCTTCAACCAAACTCCTCACAAATCTTCCGCCAAAGATTTTTGGATGTACTGCCTTTGCACATGACCAAAAGCCTAACCTCAATAAGTTGGACCCGAAAGCCATCAAGTGTATCTTCTTTGAATACTCTCCTACCAAGAAAGGATAAAAATGCTACTACCATATAAAATGATGAATCTATCACACTATGGATGTTACCTTTTTTGAAGACAAGACTTTTTATCCCAAAGTTGGTATTCAGAGGGAGAAAGTCACAATTGATGAACACCAACCTTGGGAAATTACAATATCAGAATTTGTTCCACATGAACCTATCTTAACCACCTCATCATAACTTGTCCAAATCCCACCTGAACCTATCCAAATCACTAAAAACACATAATCTGTCCCAATAATTGTTGAACCTAAACTAGACCAACAAACAACCACTTTTGAGGTTACTAAGCCAACAAATGGAGCACCAACAATTGGTCCAAAAGGAAAACCAAATGGAGGAAAAGCATGCATTATTGCAAAGCAAAACTAAGACTCTACCCAAAAATTCAGATCCTGAACCAACTCACAAAGGTAGCAATACTGTGCATTAACTTTTCCTCTAATTTATCTGATAATGCCACTAATGAGCAAGACTCAAACTTACCTATTGTTGTGAGAAATGGAGTAAGGTCTTGTACCAAATACCTAATTGCAAATTATTTTTCTAGTGAAAAATTATCACAAGGGTACGGGAATTTCATCAGCTCTATGGACAACATCGACATTCCTAAAACTTTCATGAAGCTGTCCTAGTTCCAAAATGGAAGGCTGTTGTAATGGAAGAAACCAAGGCACTTGAAAAGAATAGCACATGGCAGCTCTCCTACCTACAAGAGGGGAAGAAGGAAGTTGGATGTAAGTGGATATTCTCGATAAAATACAATGCAAATGGGAGTGTAAACATGTACAAAGCTCAGCTGGTGGCAAAATGATTCACCGAATTCTATAGGGTGGATTATGAAGAAACCTTTGTACCTGTAGCAAAGTTGAATTCAGTTCGTGTACTCCTTTCCATGGCAGTAAATTTGGACTGGCCACTTCACCAGTTAGATATAGAAAATGGTTTCCAAAATGGGGAACTTGAAGAAGATGTCTACATGAGAATACCGCCTAGACTTGAAACATCAGAAATTCAGGCAAGGTATGTAAACTAATAAGATCACTATACGGACTCAAGCAATCCCCTCGGGCGTGGTTTGATAAGCTCACACAAGTGGTTAGGATGCATGGCTTATCCTAGTGTCAAACTAACCACACAATGTTCTTAAAGCATTCAAAGGAAGACAAGGTAACCATCTTCATTGTTTATGTGGATGATATTATTATTACAGATGATGATTATATTGGAATTGAAGGACTAGAAATGATTCTAGCTAAAGAATTTGAAGTCAAATATATTGGTTAGTAAAGGTATTTTCTAGGAATGGAATTGGCATGGTCCAAACCTGAAATCTGTTTATCTCAAAAGAAATATATACTTGATTTACTTTAAGAAACAAGGATACAGGCCAGCAGACACTCCCTCCAATGTGGAAATTGGAGAGGAAAAGGAGAGTCCACCTATTAATGAAGAAAGGTATCAAAAGCTGGTTGGAAAACTTATCTACCTAACCCACACACAACCATATATTGATTTTTCAATTAGCATGGTTACCAGCTAAATGAATGACCTTAGGGATGCTCAGATAAAGCAGTTAACCGCATCATGTAGTATATGAAAAAAGCACTAGGGAAGGGGATGCATTACAAGAAGGACACAAACAGGAAAATAAAAATATTCACTTATGTAGATTAGACAAACTCAATGACTGGTAGGAGATCAACCAGTAGGTATTGCTCTTTTGTATAGGGGCAACTTAGAGACTTGGAGAAGCAATAAAAAATTTGTGGTTGCCAGAAGCAGTGCATAAGCTGAACTTAGGTCCATGGCCCATCGGATTTGCGAGGGGATGTGGCTACAAAGGAGGCTTGCAGAACTACACATTTACACTAACCATGAAGTAATTATGTTGTGCGATAACAAAGATGTCATAAGCATTGCTAAAAATCATGTGCAATAAGACAAAACATGTGGAAATTGATAGACACTTCATCAAAGAAAAAATTGACAATGGGCTAATTTCTCTCTAGCACGCATCTTCAAGCCACCAAACTGCTGATATCTTGACAAAGACACTTCCTAGGCTATGAAAACTTAAGATTCAAGTTGGACATGATTGGCATCTATGATCCAACTTGAGGGGGAGTGTTGGCTACGATTTTATCCATTAAAGGACAACGGTACAACTTTCATTAGTTGTATCATAGGAATATTCTATTACCATTGATAGTTATATAATATATTTCCTTTCTTGTAAATAATTGAGTTAATTAGAATTTAATTAGCTTCCTTATTTACTTGTACTCCCTAAACTATTTATACCATATTATATTACATACAAAATCAATAAGAAATACAACATATTCACACATTTGAATTTTTCTCTATCTTTCCAAATACTAAGCTACATAAATACTCAGCACTTGCAGGTCTAATGCTTTGTACCATCTTGTAGAATGCAGTTTCTTCATTTTGTAGGAGTTTCTCAGGTGAACTGTATTCAAGAACCTGGAAAGTATACAAGATGATGAATCTTATTAATTAATCATCAATATTGACTTGTGATTGAAAAAATTATATATCCCCTTGACTTAGAATGCTTTAATTTTTTTGGTTAAATATATTTTTATCCTTATAAGTGAAATTCATTTTCCATTTGGTCCGTATATGAAAAGGGTTTGAATAAACCAACAATTTAGTGTATGGAGTATTAATCTCTCTTCAATTTATTCTTTAAACTATATAAATATAATAAGTAGTCCTAAAGTATATAAAATCTATCAATTCAATCCATATTATTAAAATGTTAGATATTTAAATGATGGTTTTTATACTTTAGGGATTAAATCGACGGATTTCATTTAAGCTAGGGACTATATATTTTAGGGACTAAATTGGAGGGAGCAATAGATTAGGGACTAAATTGATAGTGCTATATGATATTGAATTTGGAAAATTTTCACTCACCTATTATTGATTTGCTTAAATAACACATATACTATTCTCTTCTGTAGAAGACATTGATTTTCCCTCTATTACAAACACCTCCTCTATACTATTTAAAAATAACAGTGTGACATTTGAACAGACATAAGCAGATGCAAGTATAATTTTTGTAACAAATAACTTATTTTGTCAAAAAATCGGAGAACAACTTTTTACGACAATTTGGGTAGTTAACATTAACATAGTTCAAATACATAGTTAATTACATTCAATGAATGATTATGGAGTTACGACACCTTGATGTATTCATTAACCATCAAGTGAACGTAACTGACCATAAACTCGAACTGCGTTAACCGTCCAAATTATTCTTGAAATTTGTTACTAAATTTGTGTGTCAAAATATCATTTCTCAAAAATAGAAGGGCTGAATATCATTCAAACATCCCTCATGAAAGCAAGTAAAATTTTCCTATTGAACCTGATTATTCAATTATAGGCACTAAATTGAAAACCTTTTTGTATCATATAAATGGAGGCAAGTAAAAAAATTTAGTTCATGCTACTTGGATGATGTACGTACCCGACCGGCATCTAGTAATAGAATCCGGTTGCAGTCGATAATTGTATTCAATCTGTGAGCAATGATGAGCATTGTGCAGGAATGAAATTCTTGTCTGATAGTTTTCTGTATAAGAGCATCTGTTCTATAACATCAACAGAAGCAGTTGCTTCATCCAAGACAAGAACCTTTGATCTTCTTAGCAATGCTCTAGCTAGACTTAATAGCTGTCTCTGTCCAACACTGAAATTGTCTCCTCTCTCAGAAACCTATGTTCAGTTCAAAAGAATTAACTTTCTATTCAATTGAATGTTAAAAAACTCTATGAAAAACCAATTACTCACTCATCTCATATTACTGTGTCTCATATAGAATGTTTCTTTGTCTCAAATTATTTGTTATTTCATAATATCAATACAGCATTTATTACTTTTACTTCACAAAATTTCCATTACTGTTATTATATGTACAAAAACATGTTCTTATATCATAAGTCAACTCATGTTTAAACTCATGTTTAATTTCCACAAAATTAGTAAAGTATGATTAAAAATATGAGATTAATTTTGATTCATCAAAGTAAAACTTTTACGGTGTCAACCAATTACACATCATCGATAGTATGACTTTTAAGGTAAATAAGATTAAAGTCAAATATTTGTAGCAATCAAATGGTTGTGATTAACTACAAACTAATATGACAAACCTAAATGCGTAAATTTATACCATAGTAATCAATGTACCTGAGCATCTAGGCCAAATGAATTTCTTCTTAATACACCCTTCAAGTGTGCCCTTTCCAAAGCTTCCCATAAGTCAGCATCATTGTGTTCATTAAATGGATCAAGATTGAAATGAACGGTTCCTAAAAGATAGAATGACAGTTTTCAGAAGAAAAGTTATATTGAAATTGATAGACAAAGTTTATTCACAACTTGATTGCAATTTAAAATTTTGCTGACAATGGATTAAAATTAAACTCATGTATGATTAACGAAATATAGAACAAGATTTATAGTTATAGTTGGTACCGGAGAAAAGAACCGGCGACTGTGGTATGATAGTAAGAACTCTTCGCAAATCTGCTAGTCCGAACATAGAAATGTCACATCCATCAATAATGATCCTTCCACTTCGTAATTCCACAATCCTGAATAACGCATTAAGCATGCTAGACTTTCCAGCACCAGTTCTTCCAACTACACCTATCTTCTCAGTTGAAGGTACTGTAAAGGACAATCCATGCAAGACCAGAGGAGTTCAGGCCTATAACTAAGAACAACATTCTCAAACTCGATTGATCCTAATGTCGGCCATCCGGGTGGTGGACAGTTTGTCTCAATTATACCTGGACCCTAAGTTTCTAAATTTATATGTGTGTCAACGCATTCGACCGAATTCAAACTGTTTTCAGCTTTACTTGCTTGTCCAAGGACATCACTCAAGAGACATGTTATGTTTAATGTATAACTGAGAAGTAATCCCATTGTAGATGCAATCATTGCAGGGTTTTCTGATCTTGCATTTTGCAAGACAGCAAATGTTGCTATCAACCAAGTCATTAGGCCTCCTAAGGTTTCTAACCATATTTTCAGCCAACGATCGAACTAATATTCACAAGAGTGAATTTGATATTGTTATCCATGAATTTTCCATTGACATTTGAAATCCTGTCATAAGCTTTGTAAGCGCGAATACTTGACAAACCATTCAATGATTCTCCAAAATGTGCATAAACAGGATATCTTGTAATGGAATCCATGCGCTTCACTTCTCGAGCAGTGCTCTATTAGGCATGACGTTAATATGAAAGATTTGTTAATTCCTTCAACCATGATTACTTGGCGAATGTTTGGATCCGGGATTTTGGAGGGTTGACTCTATATTTTAGTATATATTTGAGATTTTAAATAAATTAAAAGAATAACATAACGGATGATCATAAAACATTTCAATTGCAGTTAAGTTACCTTTAAATCATTTTATAGCTTCCTTAATTTAGAAATTTTAAATAAACTGCCCCAGCCCTCTTCTCAAAAATCCTCCATCCAAACATACCCTTAGTGTGAATGCCTCAAAATATTATCAATTCCTAAAATTAAAGGCAAGATATAGAACACACCTGGTAGAATATATAAGCAGCATAGAAAAATATCAGAAGTGGCATTATAGCCCACAAGGATATGGTGCTGACAGTGCCTATAAGAACAAATGTCGAAAGTAGTTGCCAAATTTGCCCAAAAAACATATTCCCCAAATTAAAAACATTGATATCTATGTCTCCCGTGTCTTTTGCAAATCTATTAATTATGCGGCCAACGGGATTAGTCTGGAAGAACACCATTGGAGCACGTAGAATTTTATCTAGCATCGCATCGTGCAATCTTTTGGCAGCACGAAGACTTGAAATAATCAACCAATAAGAGTTTGCAAGTGCCACAGATACCTGAATGCAGCAAACAAAAAATTCATTTCATTTTTCAAAAATTGAAGGAAGAGCAGAGAAGTATTTAGCGGTAAGTTACATAGCTTGTTGAAGGATGAACATTTTCTTGAGCAATACTAATTCCTTACAAGTTGTTGCATGAGAGGAAAATAGAAAGGTATATGGTGAAACCGTGTGTATCAACTACACATTAGAGACTCTTTAGATAGGCTCAAAAGCAATAAATAAGATAATTACAAATATTCTATCTCTATTTACAAGACATGATATAGTATGATATGATAAGATTGAAAGCTGATCCTAAGAGATAAACGAATATATTATAATATAATATATTATTTTATATTCTAACACAAGTAAAGCAAAGGATACTAAATGCTAAGTAGAAAGGTGAATATTGGAGTTTGGAAGCATGTGAGAAATGATAAGATACAGTTGTTAAATAGAAACTCATAGTCATTGAAGAATCGCCTGTCCAAATGAAAAAAGTGCATAAATGAAAAGAAAATATCCTGCTTGAGAAGCTGCATTGGAATCTTGAGATGTCCACACACTTAACCATGTGCTACTCAAAACTCGAAGAGCTTCTGTTAATGTGTAGCAAACAAAAAGTATAGAAACTACCCAGAGTCCTCCCACAGAAGATGTGTAACTGTAATTTTGTATGTGATTATAAGTCATAACCAAACTAGAGTATCCAAATTGAGTCCAAGTAGAAAAAAGTGCAAAGCATGGCTAGTGGTCACAAAAGCAAAAGAAATACAAATGGATTCAAACACCAAAAAAGCTTCTATAACCAAATTAAATTCACATAGATGTTATTTGATCATCAATTTGTGATGACAAAATTCGACAATTTTTTAATGACTAACGCAGTCGCACACGTGGTAAATGAAATGTTATATTTGATTAATAGATATATCAAGTATCATAACTTGTTAACTATTCACAGAACTTTATTAACCCCAAATTTAAAACATGATCTACCTTGATTTTCAAGTGTTCAAATCTACATGTAGTTGGAACACCTGAAATTGTGGTTAATAATGTTCAAATTTGTGGTTAATTAAGTTCAATTGATGGTGAATGAATTATCCAATCTTGATATACTCATTTACCACAAGTTTTGATCGGAATTACCCAAGTGTGTGAACTGCGTTAACCATTTAAAAGATAGTTGAATGTTGTAGTCTCAAATTGATGTTCAAATAACATTTTAGTTACAAAGAGAAGAGACCAAAAAAATGAGAAAGAGAGAAAAACATTATCATTTTAATGACGGGAATTTCATTTGTTCCTAATACTGATCAAATGCAAAATGCATTCCCTTTATTCTTACTTTCTTAATGTTAGAAATAATAAAAACTATTCATAGTACTCACTTAAAAACTTTATTTTTTAAGATAGTTGATTCAAGACATGACACTTAAGCTTCTATGACCAAGTGGTCTAGAGTTTGAACCTTGCATTTCTCATTCTTTAAATACAAAATCGAATTTCATCATAAGATAAGTTGACATGTGTTTTGTCCAATACTCAGCTTAACCTTATTAGATAGATGGTTCATGACATTATTAATAACTTTAAGGAAAAGATTCATGTACTATTCAAATTTCAAACTTCATGGAAATCTTACCTCGTTAAAACTTTCCAGCTAACCACGCCTGTCTCCCGCTCTTCTTTCTTAACAAGTACTGATTTTCGCAATTTTCCCTTCTCATAGTTTGTATCATTTGGTAACTCTACAATTGCCTCATTATCCAAAGGTAAGACATCAGCCTTGTTGTCATGACTATCTCTATCTTTGTTACTATCTACTTCTTGTTCCATTTTCCCCGCATTTTCCATTAGTTTCTGAAATAGAGGCCCACATTTCGACAACTCCTCGAACTTTCCTTGCTCCTTAATCATACCTTCACTGACGAGAATAATTTTATCCACCTGAGGGAGAAAATGGAGCTGGTTGGTGACAAGAACCCTGGTTTTTCCTTGCAGCCCTTCCTTTAAACAATTCCTGAAAACCTAAAGGACATTGAAAATCAGGTTATATGAACTACGAATTGTGATCATAGATGATTTCAGAAGAATTAAATGGTCAAAATTATCGGTGGAATCAGCAATTCCAGTCTACTGTGAACCACCTGCAAAAGCAGTCTATCATAAAAAGGACATGTGTTTTAGAGCTTGATAAGAACGATACCTCTTGAGCAATATGAGCATCAAGAGCACTTAAAGGAACATCAAATATATATACATCTGAATTTGAGTATACAGCCCTAGCTAAAGAAACTCTTTAACTTTTGTCCACCACTAATATTCACTCCTCTTTCTCCAATCTCTTTAAAATCGCCTCCCTGAAAATATATAAATGAGATAAATCAATCATATAAAAGTTGAGTATTAATTTTTTTAAAATTATAGAGAAGATGAAAGTTTATAAACACTCTTACATGTAAAAAGTTGAGATCATGCTCCAAAGAGTTGACATCAATGGCCTTCCAATATCGGTTATGATCGAATTTCGATCTAAATAATATATTTGTTATTACTAATTTGAAATTAAATAGTTCTATAATTATCTAGAAATTTTGTGTAAGTATTTACAAGTAATTTGTGAAAAATTCATAAAAGACATTATTAATTAGGAAGTTCCTAGAAGTTGATATTAACTAAGAAATTTTTAGAATTCGATGTAGTACTTCAATTTTGTTCGAATAATTAAAAATTATTTGAATAATAATAATATATCTAATAAATATTTTGCAGTTGTTATTATAACTCTAACAAATTTAGTATTTTACAATTTAAATTTAAAACAAAAATAAAACAACGCAATTCCAATTTTTTTAAACAAATTTTTTTGTCTCTCTAAGCATGTTTCCTTGCATATGTTACTTTTTTATCTTGTTTGTCTTGTTAAGACCATGTTATAAACTTGATATTTCACTAATTTGATTTATTTTGTAACTTAGATTACTTGTAGCACATAGAAAGCCAGAAAAAAAAATTCTTTCCTAAAATCATATTTTGCTTAAAATTGTTACAAATGTAAAATCCAATTAATTTTTGTTGAGTAACAATACAAAATCCAGAACCTGTTTTTACCTAATGAATGAAAACATTAGTCGTTTCCCCTGTAAATTGAGACAAACAAAACTGAACGAGGAGGAGAATTTTCTAAAAAAAATCTATAAACGAGAGAAAGGTAGATGAGAGAGTTGTTTTTAGATAAATAGATCTTACCCATAACAAACTCAGATCTATCAAATCCAGATCTATCAAACTCAGATCCATCAAACCCATATCCATCAAACCTATATCCATAGCTATAAGGATATTCAAACCCATTTTAACAACATTGACCAAAGAGACGGCCGCACACCATCTTCACCCGCATCAGAAAGACATGTATTTTCTTTTTCTTTTGTTTCAAACTGTATAATTTGGTTAGAAGATATAAACTATAGAAATAAACCAAAAAATGAGTTTTTGTTCATACTGGTTTGGCTAAAATTTTGTGTTTGAAATGGATGTGAGTATTTTGCTTGAGAAGATTGTTTTGTGTTTGGAAATTTAAGATCTGTTTCTCCTGGTTTTGTTAGACATGGGTAGTGCATTAATTTTATTAATTTATTATTTGTTATGTTTAATATAATTGATTATGTTTATTATAAAAAATTATGAACACAATTAACTAGTAATAAATATCCTTTATTTTACATTATAACAATTTTTCATTTATTTACAAAATATGTTAAAAGAGGATTACACGAGTTGTACAATTCGATCGTCTTAAAATTCATATTTTAAAATAATTATTTAAATCAAGCAAGTTTTCGTTGTGTTCGTCAAAATTAACTTCTTTTAAAATAAAAAAATGCAATTTATTTAAAAGCAATTAACATATCCACATTTTCTACCAAGAACTACGTAGTTTTGATTTCTCCATCGCACCGGGAGATACGTAGGAGCAAGATCACACTCTTGTCAAGCACAATAATAAAAAAAAATTACTTTTTTTTAACACACTTTTATCTCAAAAAATTACATTTATAAAAAATAATTTATATTCATGTTTAATAATAAAGAAAAATAAATATGTTTAAGTTGATATAATTTTGCACAATTAATTATTGGTAACCGTATTTTAACGGATGTCGTAGGGTGCTAATACCTTCCCTACGCATAATCGACTATCAAACTCAAAATCTGGTATCAAAGACCTTTATTTTTATTTTTAAGGGTTTCCCAATATTTTCCCTAATTTTGGTGGCGACTCCATTGAATTCGAGAAAAACTCGACATTTTAGGCCTGGATAACTGGCGACTGCACTGGGAACATTTAGAGAGTCAAGCCTACCAAATTAATTGTGCATAACTTTTTTTTTTACTTTTTCTATATTTGTTTGTTTTTCATTTTCATTTTCTTTATGTGTTTATTATTTCTTAATAAGTATTAGCTGACATTATAATTTTCTTTTAAGCTAGTAGATCAATTTTATCTTATTTTATTTATCTATTTATTTGGCATATGTATGTATGTTTTATTAGTATTATGGATTTATTAAATTATGCTTATTCAATGCCCACACTTTTATTCAAACACACACTTATGAGTGGAACCTTATTCCCGGGTTTGAACAAAACTTAAGTTTAGATTTGAGATTGCATAGCGGTAGCCTTCTGGATGTACATCCTGTTTGGTTAGCATGAAGATCTCACCTAGAGTTTGATCTTGTTGAGGTTATTGTCACTCCAAATAGTTTACCTATTGTTGAAAATATTCCAAAATAGGATTATTGGCTCTAGGAACCAAGTTTAGAACCATAACGCCTCCCTTGTGAGAATTTCACTACATAAGCCAATAGACCCTTTCATTGTAAGAATATCCATAAAAACCAAAAAAATCATCTCATATATTCAAGAGTTTATATATATATATATATTAGTTTCATTCATATCTCATGACATTTTTTTTCTTTTCTTTTTCTAAGGAAAAATAAAACATAATAGCATTTTGCATAAATTTTCAGGATTTTTGGCGAATCATATAAATCTTACTCACGTTTTATTTAAATGGACAATGGGATCGGAAAAAAGAAAAACCTTACTTTTAAAGTTCAAGCAACCTGATTTAAAAAGTTTAAGAGACATCAGCAATCAAATGAAAACTATACAACGTGATAGTTTCTTTCACAAATATAGGAAGATCATAAATCTCTTGGCAGTAAATGTGCAAACAGGGGCCCTCACGGCATTGACTCAATAATACGATCCTCTCTTAAGGTGTTTCACATTTCAAGATTTTCAGTTGGCCCCAACATTAGAGGAATTTGAACGAATAATGGGTTACTCCATAGAGAGAGGAAATCCATATCAATATACTGGGCAACGACTGAAGTTGGACACAATTGTTGAAGTACTTTTTTAGATGTTTTGGCTCTCATTATCTATTGTATTGTTTTATTTCCAAACCTTGATAACTTTGTAGATTTTGCTGCCATAAATGTCTTCTTAACTTTTATCAACAATGGGTAAAGAAGAGAGTCCAAGAATTCAAGTTGCCTTTCCAGAGTACACCCTCAAATGATTGGGAAATGCCTGAACCTGTCTTTGTTACAAAGGAAGAAATAGAAGTGCTCAAAGCATCATTGTTAAAATTTGAAGAGGAGAAAAAAGAGCTACAAGCAAAGTTAGAAGAAGTCTCCCGAGAGAACGAGAACTTACGATAAAAAACACATGTAAAAGTCAGTTTATTAAAAGAAGCAACAAGAGGTTGAAAATTGAAAATGAAAATAAACTTGACATACAAGATTATTTGAGAGGCGCAAATGAAGAGTTAGATGTGCGAAAGCAAGAAAGGAATGCAACTATTGAAAAAGCCTATATATGGAAGCAGTTGTAGACAAAATCAACAAGTTCTGAGAAGAACATAAAAAGGGAGTTTGAAGATTTAAAGAAACAACTTAAAGAAATGGTAGCTAAATACGAGAGTCAAGTAAGGAATGAGAGGCAACAGAAGGAAGAAATTGAAGAATTACTCTAAAAAAACCAAGATACACTAAAAACAGATATGAAAACTTCTAGTGAGTTGAAGAATTACATTGATCATCAAGAAAAGATCTATGATGACTTGAAAGGTGAAACCATATATTGGGAGGAAAGTTTCATGGTGTTGCTTGGATAATTGAAGAATCCAGATATTTATAAAGAGTTGGAAGATATAGGAAAACATTGGAAAGATTGCTTTTCAAAATTGGCAATGCTAGTTAATCAGGCAATCATAAAAATTCCCAAACACTTAAGAGAGATTGATGCAATCATGCACCTACTCAATACTCCAATCAAAGTCTACAAGTTTGTTGAATATTGCAAACATTTGGTAGAAGAATTCGAGGAGATGATTGGTTGACCTATTGAAAGAGATGATTGAAATACCATAGTCGATGTTGTTTTTAATTTAAATGCAATGTACTTTTTTCTCATCAATGAAGGATTTGCTGTCTTGTTTACCGATTCCGATATTTCTTCTTCACTAATAATTCGTTTTATTAAAATTTACGTAAGATTTATGATTCTCCAACATCCAAATAAAAAAAAAGAGATAATAATTGCATTCCATGCATGTTTAATACATACTCATCAATTTTTTATTGTTAAAAAAAAACATAAAAATTCAATAAAGCTGTTTCCACGACACCCTTATCGGACTCATGCAAACTCAAAGATCATGGAAGAACTTGAGCAAAATCAAGAGGTGATGAGAATGGATGTCAACCAATTGAAGGACAAGGTTGATCAAATCTTAGAAGCTATACAGGCTTTGTCAAGCAAGGGGAATATAGATGAGAATCCTCCGGCTGCAAATGAAGAACACCAAACCACTCCTTCTCACCCACCATACTTTACATCGACTACCCAACAACCTCGTACAACAACTATGCAATTTCTTATGTACGGTCTTCCACCTAGTTATACTCCACCTTTAGTCGTCAACCCCATTGAAAACAACCCAAACCACTTAACTATTAACCCCCAAAACCCAAACCAATCTCAAATTCCATCTCCTCTGGGCTATCTGCCACCTCAAAACACTCTACACTCGGTAAATATTCCATATATTGCACCCAAAGTACCCCGTTTCGATAAAAATGGGAATTGACATCAACCTCACATTGGGGATGATACACAATCAAAGGAAAAATTACACGTCTTGGAAGAGAGAATAAAAGCTATTTAGGGGTATAATGTTTATGGCCTTGAAGCTTTCGATATGTGTTTGGTTCGTGATGTGACTATCCCTCCCAAATTCAAGGTTCCTGACTTTGAAAAATACAAGGGCAACACATGTCCTAAAAATCATCTAACTATGTATTGTAGAAAAATGGCATCTCATGCTCATAACGATAAACTTCTCATTCACTTTTTCCAAGACAATTTGAGTGGGACATTGTTAAGTTGGTATATGCATCTTGAGCGAAATCAAATTCGTTCATTGAAAGACCTAGCTGATGTCTTTTTGAAGCAATACAGGTACAACATTGACATGGCCCATAATAGGATGCAATTGCAAAATTCATTGAAAATGGACAACGAAACTTTCAAAGAATACGCACAACGGTGGAGGGAAATGGCATCACAAGTAGAACCTCCATTATCTGAAAGAGAAATGGTTGGAATGTTTATGGATACTCTCCAGTCTCCTTTTTATGACAACATGATTGAGAGTATATCATCAAACTTTTCTGACCTTGTCATGATATAAGAAAGGATAGAAAGTGGGATGAGGAGTGGCAAGGTTTCATTGGTCATACTCTTAATATCACCCTTCAAGACCACCTTTTATTAACCACCACCTACTACATTTCCCCCACAAAGTCAATGGAACCAAAACTCAATCTCGAATCACTACAGACCACCTGTCAATTGAGAAAAAAGGATAACCCGTTTTGATCCAATTCCCGTCACGTATAGCCAATTGGTGCCCCATTTACTTCAAAATTCAATGGTAGTCGTAAGACCAATGAAACCTCTTGAACCACTATTTCCAAAATGGTATAATCCAAATGCCAAATGTGAATATTATGCAGGAACCGTTGGGCATTCCGTTGAAGATTATCAAGCCCTAAAATCTAAAGTGCAAGAATTGATTAATGCAAAATGGCTTACCTTCAAGGAGGACGGTCCCAACATAGGGAGTAATCCTTTGTCGGACCACGGAGATGCCTCTATCAATGTCATTGAAGATAGGATAGACCAATATGCAACAAATGGTCATGTGTTCACCATCGGATCATGTGTGGAAAATAATATATCTTTCCCAAAACCATTGGAAATTCTTTACAAAAAAGAGAATCTTAAACCAACTCCTAGCAAACCAAATGCAATAATTGTCCAAGCACGAATCCCTTTTCCTAATGGAAATACCAAGGCAGTACCGTGAAAATACGAAGTCACATCCCACTTGGCCAATCATCAACCAAGTGATGGTTGTAAACCTAAAGGAACTGATGTCACTAACATCTCAAGGACTGGTGGAATGACTCGTAGTGATCGAGTATACACTCCTGAACAACTTAGGAAAAAGGAGGTTCATGGAGAAAAAGGGAAAGCAGATATGTATCATTCCATAAAAGACAAGATATTAGTAAAAAGACGGTGTGTGAAGAAGAAGCTGATGAATATTTGAAGTTTATCAAGCAAAGTGAATATAAGGTGGTAGATCAACTAAATCAAACCCCTTCCATGATATCAATTCTCTCCTTGTTATTAAACTCTGAAGCACATAGAAGAGCACTTATAAAAGTTTTAAATGAGGCCCATGTTACTCACGATATCACTATCGACCAGTTTGATGGAGTTGTTAGTAACATCACTGCTAGTAGTTGCCTGAGTTTTAGTGATAATGAATTACCAACTGAAGGGACAGAGCATAATAAAGCATTACATATCTCCATGAGGTGTCACGATCATATTCTTGCATGAGTGCTATTAGATAATTGTTCATCGTTAAATGTCATGCTTAAATTAACATTATCAAAACTATTTGTTGAGGGAGCCAGTTTGAAGCCTAATGCTTTGGTGGTGAAAGCATTTGATGGATCCAGAAGACAAGTTGTTGGTGAGATTGACCTGCCGATTCAAATCGGACCCCATATCTTTGGGATAACCTTCCAAGTGATGGATATTAAACTGGCGTACAATTGTGTTTTAGGGAGACCGTGGATTCATGCTGCTGGAGTAGTGACGTCCACCCTCCATCAAAACCTAAAGTTTATAGTGAACAATAAACTTGTAATAATATCTGGGGAAGAAGATATGATAGTAAGTCATTTATCTTCTATAGGCTGCATTGAAAACACAGATGAAGCCATATAGACTTCCTTTCAATCGTTAGAATTTGCCAATGTTGTCTTCTTGGGTGAAGAATATCGTTTAAAAGAACCAAAACTATCTACCACATCATTGAAGTCTACCAAATCCACGTTGGAAGGAGGAGGTTTTGTTAATTTAGGGATGTTGATAGAAATACCAGAAAAGAAAAATAGGTACAGGTTGGGATAGGTACCTACTCAAGCTGATAAAGAAAAGGATGCAAAGGGAAAAAAAGAAAATTGGATACCGAATTCATAGAAGATTACTATTTGTGACATTCGCCAAACTTTTCAAAGCACCAGAATAATATATGCTCATCAAGTGGCTGTTATGGAAGAGGATCATGTTGATGATGATACCCTCAAACTAGTGTACCCTTGTTCTCCAAACACCAATCAATAAATGCATTTTTTAACTCCATTTGCTATGCCCAATGCTATAAGGATAATTAACTAGTGCATATGTATTTTAATTCTGTACTTATTATCAATAAATGCATTTTTGAATTCTCCAACTGGTTTTGTCTTTCTTTTTTCTTTTTTTGCAATCCTTATTCATATTTTTTTTCTTTTTTTTTCTTCTTCTTAATTTAAACAATGTAGAGTCGAAAATGAATATGTTGAAAATCGCAGCGCTAGAACCCTTTCTTGTAATTTTGAACGTCTAATTAATCACGCTGATGAGGATTGTGAAGATGATTGTGAGCCTCCCCTAGAACTAGAAAACTTAATTGAACAAGAAGCTAAGATAATCCAACCCTATCAAGAACCTGTTGAGGTGATCAACTTCGGGAATGAACATGATAAGAAAGAAGTTAAAATTGGTATGTTTATGAAAGAAAGTGAACGAGAAAAGCTGGTTAAACTTTTATTTGATTATGTGGATGTCTTTGCATGGTCATATCAGGATATGACTCGGCTAGATACTAACATAGTTGAACACAAGCTACCACTCAAGCCTGAATACGCTCCAATTAAACAAAAGTTGAGCAGGATGAGACTTGATATGTCATTTAAAATTAGAGAAGAGGTCAAGAAGCAATTTGATGCTGGTTTCTTAGAAGTAGCAAAATATCCTCAATGGGTTGCTAATATTGTACCAGTTCCAAAGAAGGATGGAAAGGTTCGAATGTGTGTTGACTATCGGAATTTAAATAAAGATAGTCCTAAAGACAAAGTGATGGCATTTGGATTAAAGAATGTCGGGGCAACTTATAAAAAAAGCAATGGTAACTTTGTTTCATGACATGAAGTATAAGGAAATAGAGGTTTACGTGGATGATATGATTGCAAAGTCTCGGATCAAAAAAGATCATGTTGTTAACCTTCAAAAGTTATTTGAGCGACTAAGGAAGTTCAGACTCCATTTAAACCCTGCTAAATACACCTTTGGTGTAAGATTAGGCAAGTTACTTGGGTTTATCGTTATTCAAAAAGGGATAGAAGTGGACCCAGATAAAGTAAGAGCAATACAAGAAATGTTGGCTCCACGCACGAAAAAAGAAGTTTGTGGCTTTTTGGGTAGATTGAATTACATTACGAGGCTTATATCACATCTCACCGCTACATGCGAGCCAATTTTTAAATTGTAGTGCAAAGACCAAAAGGTTGAATGGAATGAGAATTGTCAAAAAGCTTTCAAAAAGATTAAGCAATACTTATCAAAACCTCATGTCTTAGTACCTCATGTTCCTCAGAAACCGCTTATTATGTACTTAACAGTACTTGATGAGTCTATGGGCTGTGTACTGGGACAACATGATGAATCTGGTGGCTAATATTGTACCAGTTATGAAACAAGGTATTCTTTGCTTGAACGAACATGTTGCGCATTGGCATGGGCTGCTCGTCAGTTGAGGCAATACATGTTATGTCATACAATTTGGTTGGTGTCTAAAATGGACCCAATTAAGTACATCTTTGAGAAACCTGCTCTTACTAGAAGGATTTCCCGTTGGCAGATGTTGTTATCAGAATACGATTTGGTATATGTTACACAAAAATCTATCAAATGAAGCGCACTAGCAGAGTATTTGGCCTAACAACCAGTAGAAGATTATCAATCAATGCAATGTGAATTTCCCGACGAAGGCATAATGACTTTATTTGAAGATACCAAAACATACTAAATCATCTGATAAAGAAAAATGGACGTTGGTGTTTGATGGTGCCTCTAATGCGTTAGGACATGAAATTGGAGCCATTTTGATTTCCCCAGAGAACGAGTTCACTCCATTTACGGCTAGGTTGTGTTTTGATTTTACAAACAATATTGCAGAATATGAGGCATGTGTTATGGGCATTAAAGCAGCTATCAAATCAAATGTAAAATTTCTTGAGGTATATGGAGACTCATTGTTGGTCATCCATCAGATGAAAGGAGAGTGGGAAACGCGAGATTTCAAATTGATTCCGTATCACACCCATATCAAAGAATTGACATAACACTTTGAGAATATTACTTTTCACAATATCCCTCGAGAAGAAAACCAGTTAGCTGACGTCTTAGCCACTTTGTCGTCAATGTTCAAAATAACCACCAATCAAGACGTGTCGGTCATAAAAATTCAACAAAGAGACAAACCTGCATATTGCTTATCAATAGAAGAAGAGTTTGATGGCAAGTCATGGTTTTATGACATCAAATCATCTGTTAAGAATAAGGAATATCCATTAGGTGTTTCAGAGAACGACAAAAGGGTTTTAAGGAGGTTGTCAATGAACTTCTTCTTAAATGAGGATGTACTTTATAAGAGAAATCATGATATGGTTCTGCTTATATGTGTGGATAAAGCAGAAGCATAGAAAATAATCCAAGAGGTTCACAAAGGTTCTTTTGGAACTCATGCAAATGGGCACGCAATGGCAAGAAAAATATTAAGGGCTGGCTACTATTGGTTGACCATGGAATCTGATTGCTTTAGTCACGTAAAAAATGTCAAATCTATGCTGATAAAGTACATGTACCATCCACCTCTTTGAAGTTTTTAACATCACCATGGTCATTTTCAATGTGGAGAATGTATGTTATTAGACTCATTGAGCCTAAGGCTTCAAATGGACACCGGTTTATCCTAGTAGCTATTGATTATTTCACAAAATGGGTTGAAGCTGCTTCTTATGCCAATGTGACGAGAAGTGTGGTTGTCAGATTCATCAAAAGAGAATTGATTTGTCGATATGGCTTACCAAATAAGATAATCACTGACAATGCGATTAATCTAAATAACAAAATGATGAAAGAGTCATGTGATAGTTTCAAAATTCAGCACCATAATTCTTCTCCATATCGTCTGAAAATGAATAGGGTTGTAGGAGCAGCAAATAAGAATATCACGAAGATCATACAGAAGATGGTGGAGACATATAAGGATTGACATGAAATGCTTCTCTTTGCATTACATGGCTATAAAACCTCTATTCGTATCTCAACAGGGGCAACTCCTTTCTCGTTAGTGTATGGAATAGAAGCGGTACTTCCTAATCGATGTTGAAATTCCCTCGATCAGAGTCTTGATGGAAACAAAAATAAAGGAGGCAGAGTGGGTCCAATCACGATATGACCAATTGAATCTCATAGAAGAAAAAAGAATGATAGCTTTGTGTCATGGTCAGCTATATCAGAAAAGACTCAAAAAAGCCTATGAGAAAAAAGTTTGTCCTCGAGAGTTTTGAGAAGGAGACTTAGTGTTAAAGAAAATATTGCCCATAAAAAAGGATTTACGTGGAAAGTGGACTCCGCACTACGAAGGACCATATGTTGTGAAAAAAACATTCTTTGGGGGAGCTCTGATACTCACAAAAATGGATGGAGAGGAGCTTCCACTTTCAGTAAACTCAGATGCAGTCAAGAAATATTATGCATAAAAACAACTAAAAAAAAACAAAAAAAATAGAAAATTGGGCTTGTTAGGTTGAAAATCTAAAAAGGCGACCTAGGCAAAAATTAGAGCATCCCGATGGATTGAAAACTTGGAAGAGCAGTCCATGCAAAAATTAGGGATAACAAAAATATAAGTGTTTTAAGGTGGGACAGTTATTATTCTTGGAAGTTCTAAATTACAAGAATGACTAGCGTTTGTTATCTCTCCAACTAAAACTAAACACACTCACCACATTGTAATCCACGTCTCATTTGTTTTGTTTTCAATGTAACGAATGTACATTTTTTGATATTCGATGTTGTACGTTACACTCTTTCTAAACTAATTCAATTTCATGGTTGATTGTTCTAGCATTTTGAAATGTTGTTTTATGATAATAATTGTTAGAATTTGAAATACGTGAAAAAAAATATTCTAAATATTTTGACATTTGAAAAACAAATACACGGGAACTCGATAGATTCTCAACTTTTAGATGTATAAAGTCGCATAGGGATCGGGGGAACTAAAAAATAATAAAATAAAATAAAAAATTTAAACTTATTTTCATCGCATGCATTTTACGTTTTTTCAAATAGTCACACATGATCTATGCATCTTTACTCATATTTTGCATACTCAACGACCTCCTTATGTCATGCATAATGAATTAATCATGCATATCTTATACGTATATTTTATTTATACTCAACAACTTTTGTGTTACATTATTCATTATACGTTTGCATCGCAACTACCATAAACATCATGTTTGCTTGTAGTCATCATTTTATTTATGTCAATCTACGCATCGGCAACTAACCTGAAGACGATCATTTTATCATTCAACGCATCGGTAACAAACCCGGAGACGATCATTTTATCTACGTCGATCTACGCATCGGTAACCAATCTGAAGATGTTCATGCTTGTTATTTACGCTAGTCAACCATTGGTTGTAGTCTTTTTTTATATATTTTATTTATTTTTTTATTTTTATTTTTTTGTCAATCACCAACTTTATTTTACATTTTTTTCATCTTACAAATCATCAACTTTTTTTTTACATGTCAAATTATTTTACTATTTCTCCTACATTTGAAATTAATTTACTTTCACACTTACAAAATTCAGGTTCTTATATTTAATTATTTTTTTACCATGTAAAATATAATTAAATAAGGGCAGCTGTAGTACCTCAATTTTGTCCGAGTAATTAAAAATTATTTGAATAATAGTAATAATAATATATCTAATAAATATTTTGCAGTTGTTATCAAAAATCTAAAAAAGTTAGTATTTTACCATTCAAATTTAAATATATACCAAATTTAAAACACAAATAAAACAACACAATTCTAATTTTGTTTTACTTTTCATTATTTGGATTGTAAACCCACAAAATACATTACAGGTACAGCCAGCCTGTCTTTATTGTCAGTCAACCCTTTTTCTTCACATTATACCTCCATCAGTTTAGGCCTCTTTCCTCTCAAACACCAAAACAATTTTTTTTCTATGTAAACACTTTTCCTTGCATATGTTACTCTTTTATCTTGTTTTCCTTGTTAAGATCCCTGCTATAAACTGGTTATTTCACTAATTTGATTTACTTTGTAACATAATAAAGAGATTACTTGTAACATATTTCCTAAAATCATACTTTGGTTAAAATTGTTACAAAAACAATGTAAAATCCAATTAATTTTTGTTGAGTAACAATACAAAATCCAAAACCCGTTTTGATCTAATGAATGAAAAGATTAGTCATTTCCCCTATAAATTGAGACAAACAGAACTGAAGGAGGAGGATAATTTTCTAAACAAAATCTGTAAATGAGAGAAAGGTAGAAGAGAGAGTTGTTTTTAGATAAACTGATCTTACCCATAACAAACCCAGATCTATCAAACCCATATCTATCAAACCTAGATCCATAGCTACAAGGATATTCAAACCCATTTTAAGAGAAAAAGGGAAAGAAGATATGTATCATTCCATAAAAAGACAAGATACTAGTAAAAAGACGGTGTGTGAAGAAGAAGCTAATGAACTTTTGAAGTTTATCAAGCACATTGAAGAGCTAAATCAAACCCCTTCCAAGATATCATTTATCTCCTTGTTATTAAACTCTGAAGCACATTGAAGAGCACTTATGAAAGTTTTAAATGAGGCCCATGTTACTCACGATACCACTGTCGACCAGTTTGATGGAGTTGTCGGTAACATCACTGCTAGTAGTTGCTTGAGTTTTAATTATAATGAATTACCAGCTGAAGGGAGAGAGCATAATAAATCATTACACATCTCTATGAGGTGTCACAATCATATTCTAGCATGAGTGCTAGTAGATAATGGTTCATCGTTAAATGTCATGCCTAAATCAACATTATCAAAACTATTTGTTGAGGGAGCATGTTTGAAGCCTAGGGCTTTGGTGGTGAAAGCATTTGATGGATCTAGAAGACAAGTTGTTGGTGAGATTGACCTGCCGATTCAAATCGAACCCCATATCTTTGGGATAAACTTCCAAGTGATGGATATTAAACCGACGTACAGTTGTCTTTTAGGGAGACCGTGGATTCATGCTACTGGAGCAGTGACATCCACCCTCCATCAAAAGCTAAAGTATATAGTGAATAATAAGCTGGTAATAATATCCGGGGAAGAAGATATGATAGTAAGTCATTTATCTTCTATAGACTACATTGAAAACACAGATGAAGCCATAGAGACTTCCTTTCAAGCGTTAGAATTTGCCAATGATGTCTTCATGGGTGAAAAATATAGTTTAAAAGAACGAAAACTATCTACCACATCATTGAAGTCTACCAAATCCATGTTGGAAGGAGGAATTTTTTTTTAATTTGGGGAAGTTGATAGAAATACCAAAAAAGAACAATAGGTATGGGTTGGGATATGTACCTACACAAGCTGATAAAGAAAAGATTGCGAAGGGAAAAAGAGAAAACAGGATACCGAATTCACAGAAGATTCCTATGTGTGACATTCGCCAAACTTTTCAAAGCGCTAGAATAATATATGCTCATCAAGTGGCTGTTACGGAAGAGGATCATGTTGATGATGATACCCTCAAGCTAGTGTACCCTTGTCCTCCAAACAGCAGACAATAAATGCATTTTTTAACTCCATTTGCTATGCCCAACACTATAAGTATAATTAACTAAGGCATATGTATTTCAATTCCGTACTTATTATCAATAAATGCATTTTTGAATTCTCCAACTGGTTTTGTCTTTCTTTTTTCATTTTTGGCAATCCTTTTTCATATTTTTTTTTAATTTTCCTTTTTCTTTCTTAATTTAAACAATGTAGAGAGGAAAATGAATATGTTGAAAATCGCAGCACTAGAACCCTTTCTTGTAATTTTGAACGTGTAATTAGTCACGCTGATGAGGATTATGAAGATGATTGTGAGCCTCCCTTAGAACTAGAAAAGTTAATTGAACAGGAAGCTAAGATAATCCAAACCTATCAAGAACCTATTGAGGTGATCAACTTAGGGAATGAACATGATAAGAAAGAAGTTAAAATTGGTATGTCTATGAAAGAAAGTGAACGAGAAAAGCTGGTTAAACTTTTATTTGATTATGTGGATGTCTTTGCATGGTCATATCAGGATATGCCTTGGCTAGATACTAACATAGTTGAACACAAGCTACCACTCATGCTTGTATACGCTCCAATTAAAAAAAAGTTGAGAAGGATGAGACTTGATATGTCACTTAAAATTAGAGAAGAGGTCAAGAAGAAATTTGATGTTGGTTTCTTAGCAGTAGCAAAATATCCTCAATGGGTGGCTAATATTGTACCAGTTCCAAAGAAGGATGGAAAGGTTCGAATGTGTGTTGATTATCGGAATTTAAATAAAGGTAGTCCTAAAGATGAAGTGATGCCATTTGGATTAAAGAATGTCAGGGCAACATATCAAAAAGCAATGGTAACTTTGTTTCATGACATGAAGTATAAGGAAATAGAGGTTTACATGGATGATATGATTGCAAAATCTCGGATCGAAAAAGATCATGTTGTTAACCTTCAAAAGTTATTTGAGCGACTATGGAAGTTCAGACTCCGTTTAAACCCTGCTAAATACACCTTGGGTGGAAGATCAGGCAAGTTACTTTGGTTTATCGTTAGTCAAAAAGGGATAGAAGTGGACCCAGATAAAGTAAGAGCAATACAAGAAATGTCGGCTCCACGCACAAAAAAAGAAGTTCGTGGCTTTTTGGGTAGATTGAATTACATTGCGAGGCTTATATCGCATCTCACCGCTACATGCGAGCCGATTTTCAAATTGTAGCGCAAAGACCAAAAGGTTGAATGGAATTAGAATTGACAAAAAGCTTTCAAAAAGATTAAGCAATACTTATCAAAACCTCTTGTCTTAGTACCTCATGTTCCTCAGAAACCGCTTATTATGTACTTAACAGTACTTGATGAGTCTATGGGCTGTGTATTGGGACAACATGATGAATCTGGTAGGAAAGAATATGTTATTTATTATTTGAGCAAAAAGTTCACCAGTTGTAAAACAAGGTATTCATTGCTTGAACGAACATGTTCCGTATTGGCATGGGCTGCTCGTCGGTTGAGGAAATACATGTTATGTCATACAACTTGGTTGGTGTCTAAAATGGACCCAATTAAGTACATCTTTGAGAAACCTGCTCTTACTGGAAGGATTGCCCATTGGCATATGTTGTACCTCAATTTTATCCGAGTAATTAAAAATTATTTGAATAATAATAATAATAATATATCTAATAAATATTTTGCAGTTGTTATCAGAAATCTAAAAAATTTAGCATTTTACCATTCTACTTTAAATATATACCAAATTTAGAACAAAAATAAAATAACACAATTCTAATTTTTATTTTTTACTTTTCATTATTTGGATTGAAACCCAAAAAATACAGTACAGGTACAGCCAACCTGTCTTTGTTGTCAGCCAACCCTTTTTTCTTCACTTTACGCCTCGTTCAGTTTAGGCCTCTTTCCTGTCAACCACCAAAACAATTTTATTTTCTCTGTAAACAAGTTTCCTTGCATATGTTACTCTTTTATCTTGTTTGCCTTTAAGATCCCTGTTATAAACTGGTTATTTCACTAATTTGATTTACTTTGTAACTTAATAAAGAGATTACTTGTAACACACAGAAAGCTAGAAAAAAATTTCTTTTCTAAAATCATACTTTGCTTAAAATTATTACAAATATAATGTAAAATCCAATTAATTTTTATTGAGTAACAATACAAAATCCATAACCTGTTTTTATCTAATGAATGAAAATATTAGTTGTTTCCCCTATAAATTGAGGCAAATAGAACTGATGGAGGAGGAGAATTTTCTAAAAAAATATGTAAACAAGAGAAAGGTAGAAGAGAGAATTGTTTTTAGATAAATAGATCTTACCCATAACAAACCCAGATCTATCAAACCCAGATCCATCAAACCCAGATCTATCAAACGCAGATCCATCAAACCCATATCCATCAAACTCATATCCATAGCTACAAGGATTGTAAACTACATGTTTTTGATGAAGACAAAGATGACAAATTATGGTCAATGCAACAAGATAAAAAAGAAGATCAAATATCTTCATTATAAGCTTCAAATCCAAACAATAGATGATAAAATGTAAATGTATATGATACAAACCAATATTTCAAATACATGAGAACAAGTCACATTTACATATGCATTTAAAATAGTTTCAAAAGTCAAAACAACATTAACAAAGTATTTAAAATCATATTTTTGACTAATTACATAAGTGTATTCGAATATACCATCTTGTATTCGAATACAACTTAAGTCAGAAGCAAAAATCTAAAAGATGTATTCGACTACAACTATGTGTAGTCGAATACACTTCAAGTCAGTGGCTAAAATTCTTATATGTGTATTCAACTACAACCATCTGTAGTCGAATACAAGGTAAGTCAGTGGCAAATTTTCACTAATCTGTATTCGACTACACCAATGTGTATTCGAATACAAGATGTAATTTTTGAATATTTTTGAACATTACAAAGAGGTGTATTCGAATACACATATCCTGTATTCGAATACAACTGGAAACAATACAATTTTTCAGATCTGGGATGGCTCTAGAACATTGTATTTTTTCATCAAAACTCTTGGATCAATGGCCACGAACCTGAAGGGATGTTTATGGAGTATAAATACCCCATAACTTCATATCAAAAAGTACACAATCCTTGAATCAATATGTTGAAAAACTTTGAATAAAATTCTGATTTTTTACAAAGTACTTGCCTTCCATTTTCATATCATTATAAAAGGTTCTCAAGTACTTCAATTGTTATTGGATTGTTTATCAATATATCTCACTTTATACTTATTCAAATCTTATTGTATCACTTGTAAAAGAAAGTAGGACTTTCTAAAAGATAGCTTAATCTAAGATACTGGTGTGCTATCTTAGAAGTATTGTTAGAAGTTTGTAGCAAGAATCCCAGGGTGGGAGTTGTACATTTTCTGACAAGTATTGGATCAATCTCTTGTGGTGTGCAAGATGACTGGACGTACCCTTGGTTATAAGGGGAACCAGGATAAATCTTAAAGTGTCCATTTATTTACTGCACTTTATTATTAGTAGGCATTTTGTTAAACTTAGAAAATTCAACTACCATATCACTAAAAACACGAAAATTTATTAACACCTAATTCACCCCCCTCTTAGGCGTACTTCTATACTTACAAGGATAATCAAACCCTTTTTAACAACACCGACCAAAGAGACGGCCGCACACCATCTTCACCCGCATCGGAAAGACATGTATTTTCTCTTTCTTTTGTTTCAAACTGTATAATTTTGTTAGAAGATATAAACTATAGAAATAAACCAAAAGATGAGTTTTTGTTCATACTGGTTTGGCTAAAATTTTATGTGTTTGAAATGGGTGTGAGGTATTTTGCTTGGTTTGGCTAAAATTTTGTGTTTGAAATGGGTGTGAGTATTTTGCTTGAGAAGATTGTTGTGTTTGGAAATTTAAGATCCGTTTCCCCTAGTTTGATTAGACATGGGTAGTGCAATAATTTTATTAATTTATTATTTGTTATGTTTAATATAATTGATTATGTTTATTATAAAAAATTATGAACAATTAAATAGTAATAAATATCCTTTATTTTACATTATAACAATTTTTCATTTATTTACAAAATATGTTAAAAGAGGATAACATTTATGATTAATATAAAAATGTTTGTTTTTTATTTAATAGATTAAATTGCAAGTCCATACATTTTTATTTTTGCTATTTTATTTTCATGTTTATTACTAATTTTATTTCGTAGAATCATTTAATCTTATTTAATATTCAATATATTTATTTTAAAAAGAAAAAATATAAATAAAATTATAACAAATTTTTCATTATAAATTAACTAGATGTGTTATCTTTTTAATCTTTGAGTTATTAGAACACAAATTGTGGCAACTTGGTGGTTCTAAATCTCATCTTCACAAATAAATTGATAAATTAATAAATTAAAATCATAACCAAATTAATAAGTAAAAATTATTAAAAGTTGACTAAAAATAAAATATTTTAATCCCGGAGTTACATAATACAAATTATATATTTTGATAACTTTAAAATTTATTTTTAAAGTTTAATTAATTAATTTTTTTTAATCTTGGAGTTGTTAAGACACAAATTAAACTATTTGTTGATTTTGAAACTCAATTTAAAAATAAAAAATAAAATATTCTTAAGAGGATTGAATTAGACGTGACATCTTTTTACTCCTTGAGTTTTGAGACACGAGTTGTACAATTCGATCGTCTTAAAATTCATATTTTAAAATAATTATTCAAATCAAGCAAGTTTTCGTTATTTCGTCAAAATTAACTTTTTTTAAATAACAAAATGCAATTTATTTAAAAGCAATTAACACATCCACATTTTCTACCAAGAACTACGTAACTTTGATTTCACCATCGCACCAGGAGATACATAGGAGCAAGATCACACTCTTGTCAAGCACAATAATAATAAAAAAAATTTACTTTTTTTTTAACACACTTTTATCTCAAAAAATCACATTTATAAAAAATAATTTATGTTCATGTTTAATAATAAAGAGAAATAAATATGTTTAAGTTGATATAATTTTACACAATTAATTATAGGTAACTATATTTTAACGGATGTCGTAGGGTGCTAATACCTTCCCTACGTATAATCGACTCCCAAACTCAAAATCTGGTATCAAAGACCATTTTTTTTATTTTTAAGGGTTTCCCAATATTTTCTCTAATTTAAAATAAATTTTGGTGGCGACTCCATTGAATTCGAGGAAAACTCAAAATTTTAGGCCGCGACATTCGGTATTAATTAAGAAGTTCCTAGAAATGTGTCTAGAGTTTTGTATTTGTACCTATAAATACCTACTTGTACTGGACATTAAGCATTAAGCAAATTGAGAGTTTTTTTATTAGAAATACCTATTTTCTATAACAAATTGGTATCAGAGGTTGGGTTTGAGAGTTGAGAAATGGCGGCTCGTGATCACACTATTTTCCACTTTCCTCTTCTAAAGAAAGAGAATTATGAAAAATGGTGCCTTCGCATGAAAGCATTGCTTGGCTCTCAAGGTGTATGGGAGATTGATGATAAAGGCTATGATGAGTCACAAGATGAAGAGGGATTGTCTCAAGTCACGAAGAAGGCTTTGGAAAAAACAAGGAAGAAGGATCAACAAGCTCTTACTCTCATTCATCAATGTTTGGATATTTCTATGTTTGAGAAGGTTGTCGATGCTACAAATTCAACGGAAGTTTGGAAGATTTTTGAAAAATCACTCCAAGGCATTGGCAAGGTGAAGAAGATAAGACTTCAATCTCTAAGAGGAGATTTCAAAGCTTTGAAGATGAAGGATACCGAATCAATTTCAGATTATTGCTCAAGGGTGAAGACAATTGTTAATCAAATGAAGAGATATGGAGACAAGATAGAAGATGTTCCTGTAGTAGAGAAAATTCTCTATTTCTTGACTCCTAAGTTCGATTATGTGGTATGTGTTATTGAGGAATCGAAAGATCTTGACTCAATGTCCATTGAGGAATTAGAAGGTTCATTGCAAGCTCAAGAATAAAGGATGAAGAAAAGGCAAGAGGAGCCATTAGAGCAAGTTCTTAAGATCAAAGCTTCGTTGAAGGATAACAGATGGTTCAATAGTCAAAACGGACATGGACGTGAACAAGGAAGAGGACGAGGACGTGGTCATGGCCAAGGAGGAAGAGGAAGAGGTTTCAATCGTGAATCAAACTACGAAGAAAGAAATCACTCATCACCAAGAGTTCTTGCAAGAGGAAGAGGTTATGGCTATCATCAAAGTGAAAGGAGGTATGACAAATCTAAAGTTGAATGTTATAATTGTCATAAATTTGGCCATTTTTCGTGGGAATGTCATAATGGTCCTAATCAAGAGGAAGAAGAGGCTAATCTTATTGACGAAGATGGAGAGTTAACTTTGTTGCTAACACTCAAGGAAGAAGAGGGAGACGCTAATAGTTCATGGTACTTGGACAATGGTGCAAGTAACCATATGTGTAGATGCAAATAGAAATTTGTGGAGCTTAATGAAAAATGAGAGCCATAAGTTGATTAGTGATGTATACTATGTTCCTAAATTAAAGAGTAGTATTTTGAGTTTGGGTCAACTTCTTGAAAGAGGACATGAAATTCTCATGAAAAATAAATATCTTTGGCTTAGAGATCAAAATAACAATTTAATTGCTAAAGTTCTTATGTCAAAAAATAGAATGTTTATCTTGAATCAAAGAACTATTGAAGCAAAATGTTTGAAGATGAGTGTCCAAGATGAAGCATGGCATTGGCATATGAGGTATGGCCACTTGAACTTTAGTGCACTTAAAATTATGGGAAAAAAGAGTATGGTGAAAGGGATGCCCTCAATCAGTCATCCAAACCAATTGTGTGAAGGTTGTCTTCTTAGCAAGAAAGCTAGAAAAAGTTTCCCTAAATAAGCCACATTAAGAGCAACTAAGCCACTACAACTTGTGCATACTGACCTGTGTGGACAAATCACTCCATCTTCATTTGGTAAGAGTAAATATTTCATTCTCTTTATTGATGATTTTAGTAGAAAAACTTGGATTTATTTCTTAAAACAAAAATCAAGAGCTTTTGTTGCTTTCAAGAACTTCAAAGCTCTTGTAGAGAAGGAAAGCGGTCATGAAATCAAAGCTTTGAGATCTGATCAAGGAGGTGAATTCACTTCAAAGAGGTTTAATGAATTTTGTGCAACTCATGGGATTCGTCGTCCATTGACTGTTCCCAGATCTTCGCAACTGAATGGAGTGACTGAGAGAAAGAACAAAACTATTTTGAAATGGCAAGATGCATGTTAAAATCCAAAAGGATGCCAAAGGAGTTTTGGGCTGAAGCAGTTTCTTCTGCGGTCTATTTGGCAAATCGCTCTCCAACATAAAATGTCAAAGACCAAACCTCTCTAGAAGCATGGAATGGAAGGACGCCTAGTGTTAGTCATTTGCGTGTCTTTGGGAGCATAGCATATGCACATGTGCCACAACAAGAAATATCCAAACTTGATGATCGAAGCATCAAATATGTCTTTCCACATTCTTAAGGTTACAAGTTGTACAACCCATGAAAAAATAAGGTAATGGTCACTCGTGATGTTAAATTTGATGAAGATGCTACATGGAATTGGGAAGATCAAGAAGAAACAAACTATAATTTCCTTCCATATTTTGAAGAAGATCAAGCGGTCACAACATCAGTTCAAGATGCAACTCCACCTTCTCAAGCGAGAGACCAAGTACGATGAAAGATACAAAAGACATTTATGAAAGGTCAACGGAAATTACTCTTGACCTTGAAGAGTTGTATTGTCTCTTAACAGACAGTGAACCATTAAATTATGGAGAAACAATGAAAGATAAATGGTGGAGACAAGCCATGGACGAGGAGATCAAATCAATTGTGAAGAACAACACTTGGGAATTAATAACTCTTCCAAAAGGCCATGAAGCAATTTGAGTCAAATGGGTGTACAAGGCTAAAAAGAATGCTAATGGAGATATTGAACAATACAAAGCAAGACTTGTTGCAAAAGGCTACAAACAAAAACATGGAGTTGACTATGAAGAAGTTTTTGCACCATTTGCTCGCATGAACACTATTCCTTTGTTAATCTCTATAGCAGCTCAAAATAAGTGGAAAGTTTATCAACTTGTTGTAAAATTGGCATTTATAAATGGCTATCTTGAAGAAGAGGTCTATGTTGAGCAACCAATGGGGTACGTGATTAAAGGACATGATGATAAAGTTTTGAGATTAAGAAGAGCGTTGTATGGGTTAAAGAAAGCACTAAGAGCATGGAATAGTCGCATCGACAAATACTTCCAAGCAATAGGTTTGTTTGTTGTCTCAATAAATATGTTCTTTATGTCAAAGTTTGTAATAATGGAGATATTTTGATTGTTAGTCTCTATGTGGATGATCTTATATTCACTAGGAACAATCCAAGTTTATTTGAAGAGTTCAAAAAGACCATGGCGCTTGAGTTCGAGATGAATGATATCGGACTCATGTCATACTACTTAGGCCTAGAAGTAAAGCAATTGGAAGAAGGTATATTTATTTCTCAGGAAAACATTGCAAAGGAAGTTTTGAAGAAATTTAAAATGTTTGATTGCAATCTAGTAAGCACACCAATAGAGAGCGTATTGAAGTTGTCAAAGTTTGAAGATGGACAAAAGGAGGACCCTTCTTTTTTCAAAAGCCTTGTTGGAAGCCTAAGATACGTAACATGTACAAGACCTGACATTCTTTATGCGGTTGGAGTAATGAGTCCATTCATGGAAGCTCCTACACACATGAAAGTCACTAAGAGGATACTTTGCTACCTTAAAGGTACACTTGATTATGGAGTATTCTACTATTCTTCTAATGATTTTAAATTTTTTGGATTTTGTGATAGCGACTTTGCGAGAGATATTGATGACAGAAAGAGTACTAAGGAGATTATTGCACTTGTCATGCCATTTGGCTAAGGAAGCTACTGATATTTATATAGACAACAAGTCGGCACAAGAACTTGCAAAGAATCCAGTGTTTCATGATTGTAGCAAGCACATAGACACAAGGTACCATTTCATTAGAGAATACATTGCCAAGAATGAAGTTGAGCTTAAATATGTGAAGACTCAAGATCAAGTTGCAAATATTTTTACAAAGTCGTTCAAATTTGAAGAATTTCAAAGGCTAAGAGCAAGACCTTGAATGAAGAAGAAAATTTCAAATTAAGGGGGAGCAATGTTATTACTAGTTTGAAATTAGATAATTCTAGAACCATGTAGAATTTCGGATAATTCTAGAACCATGTAGAATTTCGGATAATTCTAGAACCATGTAGAATTTCAAATTAAGGGGGAGCAATGTTATTACTAATTTGAAATTAGATAATGTTAGAAGTGTTTTAGTTATAGAAAATTGTGAGAAGCTCCTAGAAATGATTTAGAATGATAAAGACTCCTTATTGAAAGAGAGAAAATAAGAATATACAAGAGACATCATGCATAAACCGTGTGACTCAACTACACCATCTAGGTTTCATTATATAGGTTGAAAACCAATCACTATACAAGGTGCAACTAAGAATATTTGTTCACTTTGAACTCTTTTTTATCTGTAAAAGGGATGGTAAATACGACCATAAACTCACACAACTGTGAGGTATCAGATTCGTGTTCACTTTGAATTTATTATGAATAAATCATAAATCTTATAAGCATAAACCAAGGTGCAATTCACTGTAGCATTGTAAATCCATGAAATCTGAGGAACATAAGCAATTGTGCCTCTGATTGTAGCATTTCCATCAGATATAAGAGGTAGCTCTTCAAGCATTGCTGAAATAAGTGATGTTTTCCCTTCTCCAGTACCTCCAATGATTGCAACTAAGCTTCCAACTGGTATTTCATCATTGATATTTGATAATGTGGCCTTCTCTTCTTGTGAGTTGAATAGGTTTTTCATACAAGTGAGTTTTGCACACTACTAATATCAAGATTATAAATAAAATGGATCAAATAAAATATAAAATGATTTTTTTGCCTTAATTTAAGAATATTTGCAACAATTAGCATGATATTACTCAAAAGCAATAGTTTGTTCTACTAAGATATATATGAACTTTAAATATCAGTATTCCAGTTGTCTTTGGTGTTTTCAATAGCAGACTGAAGAAAATATCGGTTGGTTCAAATTCCTCTATGCCACAATGCCGCTATAGTGGCATTTCTATAGCATCTATTTGACGACACTGGTAGTCCTTGATATCGCCTATGATGTACTATTAGTGGATGGTGGAGGGAAGAGAAAATTTTAATCGAAATTTTATGCAGCATATTATGACATGGTTCTATGTTGCATTTTTTTTAATGTTTGTTTTTACTTTGAAAATGGTTACTGATCATTATTTTGGAACTGTTTGTTAATTATTATTCTTCGTAACAAGGTAAGATTCTACCCTTCATAAATACTGGTTTAAATAAAAATGTTACTATAAATAATTCATTCTCTATAATGTTGCAAATAGTTTAAAAACAATTGAGACAAATTAACCAAAATAACGGTAATTGTTGAAGTTGTGGGATTTTAAAAAAAAGGAGATAAAATAATAAAGGTTTGAATATTATTGATAATAATCTAATGTTGACTTCATAAAAAAAGACTCAATATTAATCTCCATAGAGAAACATAGACTCAATCATAAATCAAGAACAAATCATAATAATAATAATAGGAATTTCTAATAGAAAACTCTCAATTTGCTTGATGCTTAATGACAAGTAAAAGTAGGTATTTATAGGTACAAATAGAAAACTATAGACACATTTCTAGGAGCTTCCTAATTAATACCGACTTCTAGGAGCTTCCTAATTAACAGTGACTTCTAGAAGCTTCCCACAATTTTTTGTAATTAAAACACTTCTAGATTCTCACATGGAAATTTTACATGGTTCTAGAATTATCTAATTTCAAATTAGTAATAACATACTAATCTCTATTTATAGAGAAATATAGACTCAATCATAAATAAAAAACAAATCATAATAATAATGAGAGATATTCTAAGATATCCCTATGGTTATAAATTGATCATATGAAATAACTCTAAATACTCTAATATAATATAATAAATATTATAAGATATTTTATAATATTCTATTAGTAATGCTCACAAGAATGAGTAAAAAATTTAACCTTAGGATCCCATGAAAAGTATCCATTCTTTATTGAGATGGCTGGAAGTCCTGGAACAATAGGTGGATTTTGTTTTAAATTTCGTTCCTCGGCCAAAAACAGTTCCTCCTAACGTTGCAATGAGACATTTGCATTTGCTACCTGTCAGAAAATACAATCAGTACAGAGTAAGGAATAGCTACTTATGGTAAGCAAAATGCTTGAAATGGAGAAAAATAAATATTAGGGTGAAAGTTTAGTCCCTGTGAAAGTTTTTTGTGAAATTAATCTTCCATATACACATTGTTTACAACATTAGTCTCTACTGTTCAATTTGTGTCAATGGACTAGCATCAGTCCTAGGCAGAACTGTCACATGGACATTTAAATTGACATGGCGTCCACGTGACAAGTGAGTCACATTTTATTATATCAATTTTATGTGAAAGAAAAAGAGCACATTAACTAAATGAGAAGAGGGTAAACAACTACCTTACTTAGTACACTTGGAAGCATACTCAAAGGAAAGCGCAAAACTGGGATGTTGTTCGGTGTAAAATTGTTTAACTGCAATAAAGGAACTAATAGTTATATAGGAATTATTTTTACAAATTTTCATAGTCTAGGAGAATTACATTAGTCATTGAAATTGATGACAAGCATTCCATTAAAACTGTTGTGTAGCACACGAACATAGAAAAAGTAATTCTATGATGGAACTTGATGCTTAGAGTTGTGGCTGTGTCTGTAACAACAGTGCATTTGTTGTAGTTTTTCTATTCTACAATGCTTAGGGTTACTAAGCCCAAAAATGTGAATAAATACTAAGGTCCATCATGGAACTTGATGCTTATAGTTGTGCCTATATGTCTATGACAATAGTATAGTTGTTGTAGTTTTTCTATTCTGCAATGCTTAGTGTTACAAAGTCAAAAAATGTGAATAAATACTAAGGTCCATATTACAGTATTACGTCAGGCACTACCGCACTCCCCAACCTCATAGTCGTTACCTAACTAATGAATGGGTCAAAACCAAGTGAATACATTCTTGCTTCGATATGCTCAACCAACTATCTACTTATAAGTGAATATGATTCATACTCAAAATAGTACAATGCTTGCTACTTTTTAGAAATGAAAATCCCAATGATCTTAATATGGAACACGTGAAAGATTATTAGAATGAGAAATTTCACTAGATAATAGAAATAATATGGAAACAATCTGAATTATAAAATCGTGTCAAGGTTTATAGTTATACATCATATAGAAGCTATGCTTTGCGGAGCCATGAATGTTCTTCATGTCAAATGCTTTGAATTCTAGACTGAAAGCTTGGTTCCCATGCATAACATTTGAATCACATTCAGCATATCACAAAAACAATGTTAAGAGATATTATATACTTGAATATTAAAAGTATTAGACATATTTTAATGTGCTCATACTTTACTGTATCCATGGCCGATAGAATTTCATTTATGAGACCAACCCTTTTGTATGTCTGTTGCAGTTCTTCTTTTGCCAGTTTTCTCACTTTTATAATCACAAATGTCTGTTCCCAACAAAAAAAATCTATTTATTAATCAAATAAAAATACATACAATTAAAGAAAGTAATAGTTTTTATTTAGAAAATGAACTAGTGCCTGTTTGGATAATGGCTTAATTAAGAACTTACCATATATGTGCTTATGTAATAGCTATTTTTGTAAGCTATCTTAGAAAGCTTATGAAAATAAGTTCAAAACAACTTATGGACATGTCATAAGCTGTTTTTATAATCTCTCTCAAACAGTCTCATAAATGTTTATGTCAGTAGATAAGTTCAAATAAGTCAATCCAAAAAGACTAGATACAATATATCAATTTCATCTTATACTAAGTTTTAAATTGTCAAATATTTTGTACTCACTCTTCATTAAAATAGATAGAATTTCTAAAGTGAAAAAAAGATGAACAAATATGGTGCTAAGGATGATTCTCTTCAAGCACATTGGAAAGCACATTGTCCGAAATTGGGGAGAGCACATAAGAAAAATTTTAGGGGGCCATCGTCCAATGTTGTTGCTTCTGCTCCTCCTACCATTGGCTCTAGTTTTGGTTATGTATACTCATCTGAGTTTGCTTCCCAAATATCTGATATTGTAGAACAACTTCAAAAAAGTTCTTGCCACTCAATCACATGTCATGTCTGCCACCTCTTCTAAAGGTTTGAACTCCTCTGATATGTCAGGTATATGTCCTTCCATATGGATTCTTGATTCGGGAGCATCTCATCATATGACATACGATGATAAACCTTTTGTATCTGTGAAACCTGTCTCGTATGTGTCAGTTATGAATGTTGATGCCACTTTATGCCACTAGTAGGCATTGGTTCTGTCTCCACACCTAACATGTCTCTTTCTGATGTTTATTATATTCCTAATCTTACTTTGAGTCTCTTGCTTCTGTTAGTCAAATATGTGATCTCAGTTATTCAGTTATGTTTTCTTCTACTTCTTGTTGTGTGCAGAATTCACATTCCGGGAGGCTGATTGGGACAGGTCATAGACAGGAGGGACTTTATGTTTTGGATGACCTGTGACTCCCAAATACTGCAGCGTCAACAACTATTGATGACTTATTATCTAGTTTTCGCTTGAATTCCTTATCTTCTAGTTTTTATTTATGGCATTATCGCCCTGGACATGTTTCTGCATCTAGATTAAAATATTTGGCTTCTACTGGAGCCTTAGGAAAGTTACAAACCTGTGATATCTCAGATTTTTGTGGTTGTAAACTTGCTAAACTTCCAATTTTACCGTTTAGTAAAAGTATTTTCGTTTCATATGCGCCGTTTGAGTTAATTCACTCTGATGTTTGGGGTCCATCATCAATTCTCACCAAAGGTGGATCTAGATATTATGTTTCGTTTATTGATAAATACACTCGTCATTTTTGGGTTTATCTTATGAAAAATCGGTCTGAATTTTTTGACATTTATCATATGTTTTGTGCTATGGTCAAAACTCAATATAATTCTATTATAAAGTGTTTTCGTTGTGATTTAGGTGGTGAATATACCTCTAATAAATTTTCTGAATTACTTGCTTATGATGGCATTCTCCACCAAACATGTTGTACTGATACTCCTCAACAAAATAGAGTTTCTGAAAGGAAACACCGTCATATTATAGAGACTGCTCGTTCCCTTTTGTTGTCTACTTTAGTTCCTATTGAGTTTTGGGGAGAAGCAATTATAACTGTTGTTCATGCTATTAATAGAATTTTATCCTCTACCATATCAGGTTTGTCTCCCTTTGAAAATTCTATGCTTCTACCCCTGATTTCTATTCTTTGAAAGTTTTTTGTTCTACTTGTTTTGTTCTTCTCCCTCAAGTAGAGCGCAATAAGTTGTCTTCTCGTTCAGCCATGTGTGTTTTTCTTGGTTACGGAAATGGTCAAAAGGGTTATCGTTGTTATGATCCTCATGCAAGAAAACCTAATGTATCTCGTAATGTTGTTTTCTTGAGCACATCCATTTTTACTCTGTTTCCTCTGATTCTCATATTACTAAGAGTTATGAACTAACCCATATTGATTTGTTTGGTCCTAATGATAACGCTTCTAGCGATTGTAATGTTGAGAATTGCAGGACAAATACTACTACTCCACATGATGACATCCCTCTTGTCCCCCTGGCTGTCCAACCATCTCCTACGATTGTTGATCCTCTTCGTTACCCCTTTTGTCAACGTAAGTCTACTCAGTTACTTGATTTTGTCTATTCCACTTACTCAATTTCGTTTGCTTTTTCTTAACCTCTACTCACAATTTGTCTAATGCCTCTTCCTATAAAGAGGATGTTCTTGATCCTCTTTGGCAGCAGGCTGTGGCAGAAAAACTATCTACATTGCACAAAACAAACACTTGGGATTAGTACCTCTTCCTCCTAGAAAACATGCTATTGGGTCTTGTTGGGTATACAAGATCAAAACTATGTCTGATGGGTCAGTTGAGCGTTATTGTAAGACCCTAAAGTTTAAATCCTAAATTATACAATTTTAGAGTATTTTGTGTTGAATTTCTTAGGCTTTTAGCCCAATTTTTGGTATTTAGTGAGTTAAATGCCAAAAGTATATTTTTAGAAATTTCATTAAAAATCATTTGTCGGAGAATAATTTATGTATGTTACGAAGAAGTTAATATCGGACAAATTTTGCTTAAAATATCTCTAGTTGCCGAAAATTTTATCTATCAATTGAGTTGCGACGAGAGTAGATATTTATATCAAAATAGTTTGACATGTGAGTGAAGTGATATATGTAAGAGTTGTTAAATATTTGTTTGGATTTGGTTTTAAGTATAATATATATATATATATATATATATTATAAGGATACATATATATATATATTATTGGAAGTAGTATATGTATATATATGTTAGAAAGAAATTAAATGGAATGAAAGAAACAGAGAAAGAAACATAAACGTTTCCTTCGTTCCTTGCCTCGTGACACTTCTTCTCTTTCCTTCTTTGTTTTGCTTCAAGAAAAGAAATCCCAAGGCTAAATGGGTGAGAAGGAACAAATTTCCAGCTTCCTCTTTCTTCTTTGATTTGAAAACAAAGAAAAACAGTGTTAGGGGTTTTCAAAACCATCAAACACAAACCCCCACTTTTCTTTGAGATTTGAGGTTCGTTTCGACAAGTGATAGAAGGGAAAGTTGCTCACCTTCATGCTACGGTGCTAGTGAACTTATTTCGGAAGCGACACCGCGAGTGGAAATTTTACCAAACTTTTAGTTTGCATTTAGTGACTTATTTGTGGTTGTGTGGAAAATAAATTTGTTGGGTTTGGAGTGTAGATTTGAGGAAAATGAATTTAATGCTTTTATGGTTAAAAGTTTGGAGTTGGGTTTTTGGTGAAATTGATGAATGTTTTCTTTTAATATCTGCATTTACTTAATGATTGTCGTGAAAATCGTTAAAGTTAAATGAGTATTAAAAATGGGGAATCTTTTAATATATGCATTTAATTAATGATTATTGTGGATAGAGTCAGAGTATGCTCATGCATTTCATTGTACATGGCGACCGCATGGGCCATGGTGATAGTGGTGACCGGATGGGCCACGAGATGATTCCATGTGATATGTTGGTTCCTCTTATCCTTGCGGGGATTGTCGCGTCATGTAAAGTTTGCGATAAACTGCACATTTTTGGTAAATCGTGTTGACCTATGATAGGTGGCACCTCTGTAAATAGTACTTTGGTCTTTGATAGGCGGTACATTTACGATTTTTGTTTTTAGTAAATCGTGCTGACCCGTGATAGGTGGCACCTTGGTAATTTAGTACTTCGGCCTATGATAGGCGGTACAATTATGATTTACGACCCTTCGAGGAGGGTTTTGGTTTGGAATTCCGAGTCCATGCATTTTGGCATATACGCATTGCATTAGGGTGCTTGGCATGCAAGTCATGTTTGATTCAAGATTATGATTGAGTGTTTGAACTTTAGTGGTTGTTGTGTTTGTGCCATAATTGCTAAGTGTGAATGTTTTGGATTTGTGTGTAAGTGTGATTGATTGCAAAACATTTCAAAAACTCAAGTTGTCATTGTGATTGTGCTATAATTACTAAGTGTGATTGTTTCGATTTGTGTGTAAGTGTTGATTGATTTTGAAACCCTTTTAAAAGCTAAATTTTGTTATTTTCTTATGTGTATTCGAATATAGAAGGTTGTATTCGAATACAGAAGGTTGTATTCGAATACAAACATCCTATTTTGGCTACTGACTTATGTGTAGTCGATTACAGAAGGTTGTCTTCAAATACAGAAATGTTGTTTTTGCTACTGACTTATGAAACAACCTTGTATTCAAATATAGAGATGTTGTATTCAAATACAACAGTGCAGTTTTGTTTACAACTCAATTTTTCAACTTTGATTGTGAATGTTTAACATATGGAAACCCTTTCAAGGTGCATGCTAGGTTGAAAGGCCATTTTATGCATTTGAAATTTAAATGTTATGTGTTAATTGTTAATTTCGGTTGGTGACCCTTTACAATTATTATGGAAATATGAGCTTTGCCCTCAGATGAGAACTAGGACCATCTTACTGGTTAGTACCCTGTAGATGGGAAGGTAGTTAGACAAACCTGACTAGAGCTGTGTTAGGAGGAACTTGCGGGGCGCATGGAGATCACTCGGGTTGTATAGTTTTTGTAGTATGATTAGATTAGGTGGACGTATAGGGACTAGATGTCTTTCTTTTTAGTTGTATCTATTTTAATTTGGAAGACTATACCTATACCAATATTGTCACCTTGACATTTTATTTGATGGGTCTATGTACCACTTTTTGATGTGACGTGGGGGAGTTAAAACTCTTGGGGCAGTACTTTTGTACAGGTGTCTACCGAGAATACCCCAGAGGTATGAGCTATGTCTGATAGGCCTCATAGTCCCTTATTTTGATGTATAAATACTTTGGATTTGTATTTCAAAATCTATTCCGCTGCTTGTAAATACTGTTGACTTTTGTCGTTGTGTTACGACTTAAATATTTATCCAAAAGTATTTTCTTATTTATTTCTTTGTTTTTATGAATTTGTTTTGGAAGAAAAAAAAATACACTCGCGTTGTTAAAAATTGGGGTGTTACAGTTACAAAGCACGTGTTGTTGCTAAGGGTTTCTCTCAACAATATGGTATGGATTATGAAGAAACTTTTTTTCTTGTAGCCAAGATGACCATTATTCGTACTCTTATTGAAGTTGCATCTATTCATCAATGACATATTTCCAAAATGAATGTCAAAAATACTTTTTTAAATGGTGAGTTTCATAAAGAAGTTTATATGGTCCCTCCACAAGGAGTTTCTCATGATAAAGGGGAAATATTTAAGTTAAAAGAGACTCTATATAAACTTAAACAGGCTCCTCGAGTTTAGTTTGAGAAATTCTATATTGTGATCACTTCTCTTGATTTTTGCTCTAGTAGACATGATTATGCGTTGTTTATAAGGTCCACCACTTATGGTCGCATTATACTTTCTCTATATGTTGATGATATGATTATTACAAGTGATGATTTTAGCTGAATCAATGAGTTGAAATTGCAGTTAGCCAAACAGTTTGAGATGAAGGACTTGGGAACTCTTCGCTATTTCTTGAGGATTGAAGTAGCCTACTCTCCTAGAGGCTACCTTCTTTCTCAATCCAAGTACATTGCCAACATTCTTGATTAGGCTCGTCTTTCTGATACTAGAGCAACAGATACTCCTCTTGAGTTGAATGTGAAATATGCTCCCTCAGATGGTGCTCCTTTACCAGATTCCACTTTGTATCGTACTTTGGTTGGCAGCTTAGTGTATCTCACGATTACAAGCTTATTCTGATGCTGATTGGGCTGGTGACACCACATATCGTAAATGTACCACATGATTGTGTATCTTTCTTAGAGACTCTCTTATTTCTTAGAAGAGTAAGAAATAGGACATTGTCTCTCGCTCCTCTCCAGAAGTTGAGTATCGTGCTATGGCATCCACTACCACTGAAATAATTTGGTTATGTTGGCTTTTGTCTAATATGGATATCTCTCTTTCTAAGCCAACTCCGATGCACTACAATAACAAGAGTGCTATTCAAATTGCTCACAACTCGGTCTTTCACGAATGCACCAAACACATTGAGATTGATTGTCATCATACTCGTCCTCATCTTCAGCATAGAACCATTACTCTACCGTTTGTCTCCTCATCTTTACAGATTGTTGATTTGTTTACATAGATGCATTCCATTAAACGTTTTTGTTTTTTAGTTGAAAAACTCTCGATGCTCCATGTTAATGCTCCGTGAGTTTGAGGGGAGATAAGTGGGCTCACAATACACATTAACTAAATCATCTTGAAATAATTTTTAATATTGACTGAAGATCAGACAGTCAAGATCAATAACTGCTTACGTAGTTACGTTGTGAAATCCAAATCCATAGTACAACTAGGATAGCATAGTGGTTTACAAAGCGCTATTTAACAAAAAAACTGCAATGCAACAGTGCTTTTAGCACCGCTATTTGACAACACTCTCTATGCCATAATGAAAAGACTTGCACATTCAGTTTAAACAGAAAACAAACCTGTAATGCATTGGCATCGGTTGTTATCATAGTCATAAGCTTCCCAGATGAAAACTTCTTTCTACTTTCATGAGTTAGCCTCAAAGATTTTCTGAATATAGCAGCCACCTATAACAATTACACAAAGTCACATATAAAATCTATGTAGATAAATAAAATATATTAGGAAAAAGAAAAGCCAGATTATTTTAGGAGAAAAAGTTGGCATACCAATGTTGATCTATGTTGGAAACCAACACGCATAACATTCTGTAAATACTGTGCATCGCATAGAACACAAACTGACTGAAAAGAGTATAGAAACATCTATTAATTGTTCTTTTCCTATTTTTATTGAACGATATGAAAAAGTATAAAATAATTATAATATCAAAGACAAACTTTATCCATTGTGAAAACTATAAAATGTATACTCCTTTATCATTCTTCATGTGTTAAGAATACATACAAGTAGAGCTATTTGGGAATGGTGATAATCCTAGACATGGCAAAAGTTAAGCTCAAATAGGCCCATATTGTACTAGAACAACAAACACGACTCTAAAGAACAAAATCGATCATGGTATTCAGCTAATTATGCCAACAACTCCGGCAGTAGATGGTTGCTGTAGTATTTCTATAATGCAATACTTAGGGTTGCATAGTACAAAATTGGGTTTAAATAGTATCTAAACCACTTATCAGGGAATATGAGTTCTACTCAACATAAAGTTTCTATGTAAACCCCTATACATGTGTATATATATGAGAAACATAAACTTTCATAGTTGTTCATTACAACCTTCACATAGTCACTATGCTTCTCTTATGACATTTGCATTATCTTTATATTATCCAATTCAACTAGAGAAGCAGACTTGCCACAAAATATATAGTTTCATATATTAGTGATGTTCTATCTAAATATAGTTAGAAAACTGTTAGGCCTCTTATAACTAAATATTATAAGAGGAGGGTCAAGAGTTAGAATTTTAAATGGGAACTGAATTTATAATGCAGTTATTTTTTTTATTTAGGCAGTTAGTATCAATTTAAGTTGTAAATCAGGCAATAACTACGCTTTACAGCAGTTATGGAGCAAATAAAAGTAGGAAATTAGAGAGAGGAGGGTAGGAAATTTATGAGTGGTTATTGGAAAGGGAGAGACCAAGCTCTCAAATTCTTGGAGTGGATATTCTTGTAATCGTTTATCAATTCTGCCCAAACAGAATTTTAAACTCGCATTCTGTTTAAATTCAATAAAGAATTCAATTCCCCAATTTCAATTAAGTACTAACTAGTTCCAACACTGGTATCAGAGCAACAAAAATCCAGGAGAAATTAATGGTATTTACGCGCAATATGGAAGCACGTAGTATGGAAGCACGTATGGAAGTTCTAGAACGAGGGTTTGAAGGGTTGTTGGCTTTGCGTGAAACATGGGAAAAACATATGGAACAAGAGAGGGTGGAGCGATTGGAAACCAGACGCCAATTGAATGCCTTGGCTGATGCTGTCAGGCTAATTCACGTGAGACAGGAAGATGATTCTAACGATGGGAGTCGGGCTGTGTTGTATGGAGAGAGGCCAGAAAATTCCCTAGACTCGAGAAATAGGGTCGAAAGATGGAGGAAATTAGAAATAACCGTCTTTGATGGTGAAGATGTGTATGGATGGACGACTAGGGTGGAGAGATACTTTGATCTGAAAGGAATGTCTGGGGTAGAGAAGTTGCAAGCGGTAATGGTGGCTATGGAGGGAAAGGCTTTGACATGGTACCAATGGTGGGAATTTTCTGCTCAACATCCTACTTGGGACGATTTTTGTGCTGTTGTGATTAAGTGTTTCCAACCATCTATGGTTGAAAGCCCTTTTGAATTGTTACTAAGTCTCAAACAAACAGGGTCAACAGAAGAGTATCGAGAAAATTTTGAATTGTATGCAAGCCCACTCAAATGTGTAGAACCCGCATATTTGAAAGGAATCTTTTTGAATGGACTTAAGGAAGTGATAAGAGCAGAATTAAAATTACATCCAGTAGAGACTTTTGCAGAATTAATGGACTTTGCTCAAAGAGTTGATGAGAAGAACAATTTAGTCACCAAGGGTATTAATTCTGCGAATTCTCGGGGTAAACCAATGAGAACTTACAATAATACTAGAACGGTGACATGGGAACCCGGGGTAAAGCAACAAACACAAACTACAATGTCCGGAGTTGGAAGTTCTTTAGGGGAAGGAAGTGTCGCAAAGCCTCCTGGAACATTTAGAGACAAAGGATTCAGAAGGTTAACCGAGGCTGTAATGCAAGAGAAATCACGGAAGGGATTATGTTTTCGCTGCGATGAGAGGTTTAGTCCAGGCTATGTGTGTGTTAACAAACAGTTGCACGTGCTGGTTTTGGGTGAGGAATATGAGAAATGTGATTTGCAGGAACCGAATCTAGTGGAACTGGAGGGAGAATTGAAAGACCTCAAATTGTCTATGTGTAGCATTGCTGGTCTCACTTCGAAGACAACCATTAAGTTATGGGGAAGGATTGGTGAGGAAGATGTTATGGTCCTTATAGATTGTGGAGCTTCACATAATTTCATTTCAGCCACTTTTGGGAAGGAACATAATTTGCAAATGTTTGCAACCTCCATATACACGATGGAAGTAGGAGATGGGAGAAAACTTGATTGTGGAGGAGTGTGTCCTCAATTAGAATTGGTGATGCAAGGACTCAAAGTGCAACAAGATTTTTATGTATTTGATCTTGGAGGAGTGGATGTAGTGTTGGGGATGGAATGGTTGGCTGGTCTGGGAGAAATTAGAGCCAATTTCCGTGAGTTGACACTTAGAATTCCTAGTGGAAATGGTCATCATACTTTGAAAGGGGACCCTGATTTAACTAGAGTTGTAGCATCTCTAAAGTCCCTTTTGAAAGCGTTAAATGATCAAATCCAAGGATTCTTAGTGGAATACCATCAACTACAAGCCGAAACTGCAGTTACAGATGAAAATCCAGAATGGACAGCAGCTATTTTAGAAGAATATGGTGATGTTTTTCAAGAACCTCAAGGATTACCCCCTACTAGAAGGCAAGACCATGATATTATCTTGAATGAAGGTGCCAATATTCCCAATATACAGCCTTATAGGTACCCTCACTATCAGAAAAATGAAATAGAAAGATTAGTAGATGATATGTTGAATTCTGGTATAATTAGACCAAGTGTTAGCCCCTAATCTAGCCCAATCATTTTAGTGAAAAAAAAAACATGGCGGGTGATGCTTTTGTGTAGATTACAAGGCTTTGAATAAGATAACCATACCAGATAAGTTCCATATTCCTATTATTGACGAACTGCTTGATGAATTGGAGGCGCAACGATCTTTTCAAAATTGGACCTGAAATCGAGGTATCATCAAATTAGGATGCGGGAAGCAGATATTCCAGAAACAGCTTTTAGAACTCATGAAGGGCATTATGAGTTTATTGTCATGCCTTTTGGACTTACGAATGCCCCTCCAAAATTTCAATCCCTTATGAATGAAGTGTTAAGGCCGTACATGAGAAAGTTTGTGTTTGTAACACCCAGATTTTCAAAGCGATGGTGTATTTTTTTTTTTTTCAAAACAAATTAAAATAAACCAGAGAAATAAATAAGGTAACACCTTTGGATAAATAATTAAGTCATTATAATTTACAAGCAGCAAAAAAGTTTCTCCAAATATGAATACAAAATATTTACATATCAAAAAGTGGTACAGTCTTCTAGTTTAAAATAAACACAATACAAAAGAAAGACGTATGTTCCCTCTATGTCAACCTAATCTGATCATTCTACAAAACATCTAAACACCCTGAGTGATCTCCACGCGCCCCGTAAGATCCTCCTAACATAGCTCCAGTCAGGCATTCCCATCTACATCCCCATCCACAGGGTATGAACCGGTAGGATCGTCCTGTCTCTCATCTGAGGGCAAAGCCCAAATTTCGACAATAGTTGTAAAGGGTCACCAACTGAAATTAACAGTTAACACATAACATTTAAGTTTTTAAATGCACAAATAACCTTTCCACTTAGCATGCACCTTAAAAGGGTTTCCATATGCTAAACATGCATAAACAAAGTTGAAAATTGCAGCTTTTAACAAAACAACATTGTTGTATTCGAATACAGCATTGTTGTTTCAGCTTTTTAAAGGGTATCGAAACCAATCAACACTTACACACAAGTTCAAACAATCATGAGTTTTGAAATGGTTTTGCAATCAATCACACTTACAAACAATTCCAAAACATCCACTCTTGGCAATTATAACAAAATCACCACGACAATTTAAGTTTTGAAAAGGTTTTGCAATCAACCACACTTACACGCAATTCTAAAACATAACACTAAGCAAAATCAACACAATCACAATGACATCTCAAGTTCAAACACTCAATCATAAACTTGAATCAAACACACTTACACACAATTTCAAAACATAACGCTTAACAGTTACAACGCAATAACCACACGGACAAGATGAACCAACAAATCACATGGAATCATCTCGACGCGACAATCTCTACACGGACAAGATGAACCAACAAATCACATGGAATTATCTTGACGCGACAATCCCCACACAGACAAGATGAACCAACAAATCACATGGAATCACCTTGACGCGACAATCTCTACACGGACAAGATGAACCAACAAATCACATGGAATCATCTTGACGCGACAATCCCCACACAGACAAGATGAACCAACAAATCACATGGAATCACCTTGACGCGACAATCCCCACACAGACAAGATGAACCAACAAATCACATGGAATCATCTCGTGGCCCATGGACAAGATGAACCAACAAATCACATGGAATCATCTTGTGGCCCATGGATGAGATGAACCAACAAATCACATGGCATCATCTCAGTTACCACCATCACTATGAAATGTCTGGGCATACCCTGACTCTATCCATGACAATCGTTAAGTAAATGCATATATTAAAAGATTCCCCATTTTTAATACTCCTTTAACTTAAACGACTCTCACAACAAACATTAAGTAAACAAGACATTAAGAGATTCCCCATTCTTAATACTCATTTAACTTAAACGATTTTCAAAACAAACATTAAGTAAACCAAAATATTAAGAGATTCCCCATTCTTAATACTCTTTTAACTCTAATGGTTTTCAATTTCCACACAAAACAAACTCAAACATTTTGTCAAATCCATTCCACAATTCACACCAAATCACATCAATTCATTCTTTTCACAAAATCCAAACAAACACATCTCAAATTTCATAAATATTAATTAAGCACACGTCAAACACGACGACACAAATTAACACAACCCACCACTCAAACACAACAATTTTCATTTACTCAAAATCATACATAAGTGAGTTAAATTCCTTTTTCACGAAACATTCATCAATATCACCCGAAACCTAACTCTAAGATTTTACCCATAAAGCCTTAGATTCATTTTCCCACAAATCAACACTTTAACCCTAACGAAATTCTTTTCCACACAACCACAGATAAGTCCCTAAATGCAAACTAAAAGTTTGGAAGGAGCCCTTACCTTCACATTAGCTTTAACGTGTGATTACGGTGCCGCGGGTAAATCCGGTAAAATCTTCCGCTCGCAACGCCGCTTCCAAAGTTGGTTCCCTAGCACCATAGCGTGGTAGTGAGCAACTTTCCCTTCTATCTCTTCGCGAAACGAAGCTTAGATCTAGATGAAACGGGGAGGTTTGTGTTTGACGATTTTGAAATCCCTAACTCCGTTTTCGAATCCGGGAAGAAGGAAGAAGCTGGGAATTTGATCTCTCTCACCCACTAAGCCTTGGGTTTCTTTTCTGGAACTAAAAGGGAAGCAAAGGAAGCAAAAGAGGAAGGAGAAAAATGAGGGCTTCGCGAGGCAGGGCGTGGAAGAAGACGGACGTGTTTTCTTTCTTGTTTCCTTTTCTTTCCTTTTTCCTTTCCTCCTATTTCCCTCTAACCATATATATATATATATATATATATATATATATATATATATATATATATATATATATATATATATTACTTACAATACATACATATATATTTATATATCAATATATTATAATTAAAACCAAACCAACAAATATCTAACAACTCTTACACCCATCATTTCATTCCCATCTTAATCTAATTTAATAAAAATATCTACTTTCGTCGCAACTCAATTGACAGGTACAATTTTCAGCAACCCGAGATATTTTTACAAAATTGTCCAGAATTATATTCTTCATAACCTAAATAAATTATTCTTCGGCAAATAATTTTAATCCTATTTCCAAAAATATATTTTCGGCATTTAACTCACTAAATACCGAAAACTGGGCTAAAAGCCTAAGCAATTTAACACAAAATACCCTAAAATTGTATAATTTAAGATTTAAAATTAAGGGTCTTACAGTGCTGGTTTTTTTCGATGACGTCTTGGTTTACAGTACAGATGAACAAGCGCACCAAAGACATTTAAGGGCTGTCCTAGCTTTGTTGAAAGAGCATCAATTATTTGCCAACAAGAAAAAATGCACTTTTGGGCAGACTCAATTAGAGTATTTGGGTCATATCATCTCAGCAGGTGGAGTTGCAACAGATCCAAAAAAGATTGAAGCTATGTTAGATTGGCCAACACTCAAGGACATCAAGGCCTTAAGAGGATTTTTGGGGCTGACAGAGTATTATCGAAGATTTGTTAGAGATTATGGAAAGATTGCTAGGCCCTTGACCAACCTTTTGAAGAAAGACAACTTCCAATGGAATAGTGGAGCCCAAGCTGCCTTGGAACAACTCAAGAGATTGGTGGTAGCATTGCCAACACTCACTGTTCTAGATTTCTCTAAAACCTTTACCATAGAAACTGATGCATCTAACAAGGGCTTGGGTGCAGTTTTATAGTAGGAAGGGAGACCAGTGGCTTTTTTTAGCCAAACATTATCAGACAGAGCACAATCTAAATCAGTTTATGAAAGAGAGTTGATGGCTATTGTGATGATTGTTCAAAAGTGGCGACATTACCTACTAGGAAGGCATTTCATCATCATCACTGAGTCCTCGTTTTTATGGACCATATCAGATTTCAAAGCAGATTGGAGCAGTTGCATTTGAGTTAGCTCTTCCACCAGAGAGTAAGATACATCCAGTGTTTCATGTTTCCCTACTTAAGAAAGCCATCTCTTCTTCAGCTACCCGTCAACCTTTGCCACATAAGCTGTTAGAGGAATTAGAATTGCAAGTTACTCCAGCTGTTGTACAAGATGTCCGCAACGCTCCCAGTGGCATAGCAGAAGTGTTAATTCGATGGAAGGACCTACCAGATTTTGAAGCAACATGGGAACCTATTGAGACTATTATGGAGCAATTCCCTTCTTTTCACCTTGAGAACAAGGTGACTCTTTTAGGAGGGAGTATTGTTAGGCCTCTTATAACTAAATAATATAAGAGGAGGGTCAAGAGTTAGAATTTTAAATGGGAACTGAATTTATAATGCAGTTATTTTTTTATTTAGGCAATTAGTGTCAATTTAAGTTGTAAATCAGGCAGTAACTGCTGCTCTACAGCAGTTATGGAGCAAATAAAAGTAGGAAATTAGAGAGAGGAGGGTAGGAAATTTCTGAGTGGTTATTGGAAAGGGAGAGACTAAGCTCTCAAATTCTTGGAGTGGATATTCTTGTAATAGGTTATCAATTATGCCCACACAGAATTGTAAACTCGCATTATGTTTAAATTCAATAAAGAATTCAGTTCCCCAATTTCAATTAAGTACTAACCAGTTCCAACAAAAACATGGAAAAAAGACACAAGATACACCTCATCCACACTTTTCTTTATAAGCACCCCATCTACACTTAAAAGTACAAGGTTCACCCAAACCTGAATTTACTGAACCAAAATTCTTTAAATTATAAGAGAAAGTAGCCATACCACTCCGAAAAATATGGAGAAGGCGTAGATGTAACCAATCCACGACGGATATCCGTTTTGCATTGACTGCACATTATAAATAACTGTCACAAACTATAATATATCTAGTTCAAGCCATAAACATTATATTGCATGTGTTGTTGGATTTATCTGAGTATCAATCATTGTTTGTCTTTGCACTCTTTATTTTCTATCTTATACAATCCAATTTGGTTTTTGGGCAGAAATAAACTTACATCTAACAGACGGCTCAGAAAAGTAGGCCCCACAAACAGAAAAATATCATTACCAATCTGCAAAGATCATTAAAAATTCCAAGTTCCACGAAAGTCAGCTCACACATAGTTCAACAAAGTTATCACAAGCCGTTTAATGTACAATTTTTTCATACTCTAATGAGATTATAATAGTTACTATTAATAGTTACTATAAAATGTAAATCTTGTACATTATAATGACAGTAATCCTCTCAACCTGAAATTAGAAATAACTTGCAATATGAAAATGTTGACTTATTCATTTGAGGCAATTAAGTTAAAGATAAAAAATATTGGGGTCTCACCTTATGGATGCCTCCATACTAAAACCTAACAAAATTTAAACCAAATCAAATATTAATTGAGAGAACAACATTACTAAGGTCATCTTGAAAAGGCTAAATAAAGATCTAACAATTAGGCTGTGTTTGGTAAATGTAGCGGATGACAGATAACTTAGCTGATAGCGGGTAAGCTTATAGCAGCTAGCGGATAAGCTAGTTGATAGATATTACAAGATAAGCTAGCAGATACAATTTGAAGTGTTTGGTAAAATTAGAGACAGAACTAACTGATAAATATAAAATAACTTAAAAAATATATATTTTTATTTAAATTTAAATATATTGAATTAAGATAATGAGAATAAAAAATGAAAGAAAATATGATACGCTATTTGTAATAGCATCTTAAAAAATACTATAAGCTCGTGAGAGAAAACCTTAACCAAACAATTATATTTTGACGATGAGTTTATATGCTATAAGCTAAGACCTTGTCAAATAAGCCTTAAAAGGGAAGAAAAATTATCATGAAAAAGTTCTCAATATGCACCTTTTCCCTAGGCTATTGTTAAATGCCCTTAAAAGCGAAGGGTTAGAGCATTGAAATTCTGACATCCAGCACTTTTGGAACCTGCAGAAATAAAAAATAAATAAATAAATAAATAAAAGTACTTAAAAAATATATTATATTTACAAGATATGAGTTTCATGCAAAACCATACAATAAGAAAAGAGAATGTATACTTCTCATTTAATGTCTCTGTTTGATCCCACTTGTCTAGCTTCCAAACATCCTTTTCTGTAATGGGTTTTCTGTAGCCCTGTTTCATGAGTGGAGTTATCCATCCAAAACTTTGTCCTTCATATAATACATAAATAAAACATTAAAACTCCCTCTAGTCTGAAATATAAGCAAAGAAATACATATATTTGATGGTCTCAAACATTTTTTGGATTACTCACTAGATAATAAATTTGCGCGCATCTCTTGGCAAACTTGATCATCTCCACAAAGTGGTTCGTATTCACCATTTTCAGGTATTTCAGCTTGGATTGTTGTATGATGAGAATATGGAACCAAATTAGGAATGTAAACTAGAAGTAAGGTACCAAACAACACCTACATGATCAGATAAAGTAGCCACAATAAGTTCATTATGATGTATCTGAGTGACTCAGTGACAAAAGATCATTCAAATACCATATCTACAAAGATTTTGAACCATAAATTGTGCATATAATATATAATTACAAAATTCATCCAAATCAGAGATGAATTAAGTCAAGTTTTTTAAAGGGCTCTAAGGCCAACACAGGTGTCAGACACATATGAATTAAAACATTCATGCTAGTGTCTGACATTGACATGTGTCAGACACAATACAGATGTTCAATCTAAAGTGTTGATACTACATAGGATACAGGTAGCCAACTTTAATATAATAACAATGTACAAAGCACTGCATTCCTATAAATGAAAACAAAATACAATTATAATGAAGATTATACTAAAATTCGCTAAAAGAGCTGAAAATCAGAAATGCACCTGGAAGATAACAGTGCTAATATACAAAAATAGGGCAGATCTACAAAATGCAAAAATGAAAACAAAGCATGAGTGTGGTGCTACCCAAACCATAAAAAATGAAGCATAATTTTCCTAGTCTTCTTTTCCATTTTATCGAAGACTTCAAAATTCACTTCCACTTATCTGTATTTTTTAGCCATAACATGCTAAATGTCATAAGTTTTTACACAAACAACTGATATGTTTTCTCATATTTTAAAGAAAGTTAAATAATTTGAATTCATTTCACTTTTCATGCACATATGTGAAATTTGAAAATGTAATGTGTTGAAAAGTTAAAAGCCAACCTGTTAAAGTAATCTTTGACTGACAGAAGAAGGTCAAGCATTACAATATCTCTCACCAAAACATAAAGAACTCCAAACCTTACCAACCAAAACATAAATAACTCCAAACCTTACCTTGGTTTCCAAGAGGATGAGAATTATCATTGAGATTCAAGTAAGTGATTCAATGACTAGAGCTGTTATCTTGAAGAACATAGAAACACAAAGGAGTTTAAATTTCTCATGCCATCCAAATTTAACATATTTCTCTTTTACAGCATTACATTACATTTAACTTTTCAAAAATGATAACAAGTGCTCTAAGGGCACATGTCAAGGAATCAAATGTATAAATAGTATCTTAGAATTTGTGTATTCATCTTCTCAAAAGTTTAAAAAAATTACTCTTTCCAATACAAAGTTTCTATTTTTGTTATTCCTTACCATGTGCCTTAGGCACTTGTTAGCAAGACCTTTCACTCTTTGGTATTTAACTAAATGCAGTGTTGTTAATGTTTTTTCGCTCTCAAATATAAGCAAAAAAATACTCATATTTTTTTGTCTCAAACACAATCAAATATAACTTACTTTCACTCTATTTAATGATGTCTATAATGGAATAACAAGAACACCATGGAATATATCCAAAAACTACAAACTTTGGCTTCATGTAGCATATTATGTTTTGGAATTGATTCTATAAATATAATATTCCATAATTTTTCTTTGATTATTGAAGACTCCTTCGAGATAATGCAATTGTTCTACATTATTAGTTTCAACCACCTCTATCTCCTTGTGAAATCATTAAAAATTTAATTAACAAAATGACCTCGGTTTTTTATGGACGACCAATACAAGTTGGCAAAAGACCTACCTAATAATATGAGTAAGATAATTCAAATAAACTTTTTTTTATATACGAAAAAACATATAACTTTGAGAAAAGGTGAATTCTTTTGGTATTAGACAACTTTTGACAAAATAACAAATGTTATTTAAGCACCCTATACATATAAAAAGAAAGATTGTATGGAATATTTTGTTTGAGAAATCATAAGCAATCACACATACCTTAAATAGAAAATGCACATTTTATTAAACAAATTGTGGCAGAGGGAGGGATAACGTGGGTTGTATGTAGGATAAAAACACTTTTGACAATAGGGATTAAGGCTGGTTAATATGTAGCGAAAAATATAAACTAGCAATTGTTTAATTAACACTTTTAAATTATCGGTACTTTCCCTTTAAAAAGTTTCTTATACATGTACAAATCATAGTGCATTGTATAAACGACTTTATAATACGTCACAAATTATTAATAATTAAACAGGTGTGATCGATTGACAGATTAAAAATATCTTACATTGAGAATGTGTAAAAATTAAATTCTTTGTTAAATGTTACTATTGGCTCATTCAAAAAAAATGTATTCTTAATTTTAAGTTTAATTACCTTTTTGATTTTTGATTTTATCTCATTTACGAAATTGATCCTCTTATTTTTAAATTCTTCAATTTTAGTCACTATTTCAAATTTTGAACTTAAAATTAATTTTTTTTATAATAAGTTTTTTATTAAAAGAAGTACAATAGGTACCCCAACCCTTACATCAAAGTAACGTCCAAATTCAACATCATAGTAGAAAAACTCAACCCACCTTCTATGAAGGGTTGCGGAGACTCCACCAAATTATGTGGTTGAAAACTGAACAAAAAGACACAAAATAGGACATTACAACTACACATTATTACAACACAGTAACACATTATTAAAGCTGATGAACCATGTCCATGAGAGTACTTTTGCACAATACATGACCTTTTCGCAATTCTCCATATCTCCATTAATTAAAGATGATATTGTTTCTTTCATGTCATAAGCTCTTTGTAACACCCCGATTTTCAAAGCGAGTGTGTATTTTTTTTTTTCAAAACAAAATCATTTGACGAAAAAAATAAATAAGGAAAATACCTTTGGATAAATGTTTAAGTCATAATGCAACAACATTTAAGTCATATAATTTACAAGCAGCGGAATAGTTTTTGAAATATGAATCCAAAGTATTTCCACATCAAAAAGTGGAACATGGACCCATCAAAAGAAAAGACATCAAACAGTTTAAACATGGATACAATCTTCCAAAATAAAATAAATATAATCACAAAAGAAAGATATCTAGTCCTTATACAACCACCTAATCTGATCATGCTACAAAAACTACACAACCCGGGTGATCTCCACGCGCCCCGCAAGATCCTCCTGACACAGCTTCAGTCATGTATGACTAATTACTTTCCCATCACCAGGGTACTAACCGGTAGGATGATCCTGTTTCTCATCTGAGGGCAAAGCCCAGATTTCCACAATAATTATAAAGGTCACCAACTGAAATTAACAAATATCACATAGCAAATTTCTTATATTTTCAAATGCTCAAAAGAACCTTTCGTCTTAGCATGCTCCTCGAAAGGGCTTTCATATGTCGAAAAATGCATAAACAACATTGAAAAGTGAAGTTTTGACAAACTACATTGTCGTAGCCGAATACAATTGAGAAAATGCAGATTTTCAATTCTAAAATCGCTCTGAATCAATCAACACTTCAAACATTAATATTATCAATTATGAACACATAATTAACACCAAATTAATCTCCACAAATTCACATTTCAATCACACATCGAATATTCATTAAATCAATTATGAACACATAAATACATTAAAAATTAATCAACCCAACTTCACACCTCAAAGCAATTACGATAAATCCCGACAACAACCGAATATGTATATACAATCATCAAAGTATAACAGACATGACTCGCGTGCCAAGCACCCTAATGCAATGCGTATATGCCATAATGCATGATTCTGGAATTCCAAACCAAAACCCTCCTCGAGGGGTGTAAATCATAATTGTACAGCCTCTCACAGACCAGTACTAATTACCAAGGTGCAATCTCTCACGGATCAGCACGATTTACTAGCGTGCAGTCTCTCACAGACCAGCACGACATACAAGAGTGCAGTCGCTCACAGACCAGCACAATTTTCTAGAGTGCAATCGCTCACAGATCAGAACATTCTAGAGTGCAATCTCTCACAGATCAGCACGACGCGACAATCCCCGCAAGGATAAGATGAACCAACAATTCACATGGCATCATCCCGTGGCCCATCACGGTCACCACTATCACCATGGCCCCATCGCGGTCACCATGTACTATGAAATGCATAAGCATACTCTGACTCTTTCACCACAATCATTAAGTAAATGCAGCTATTAAAAGATTCCCCATTTTTAATACTCATTTAACACTAATGATTTTTCAGACACAACACAGAGCATACTCAAACATATTTATTCACACCAATTAAAATTTTCACAACCCCACATAAATCACATCTCCAAATTCCATTCACACCTAAATTGAATTAAATTCATTTTGCACCAAGTCACACATAAATTTCATCTCAAAAATTCATAATATTAATTATGAACACATCAATTTCACCTAACATAAATCACCAAAATTTCCAAACATTAATCACCATATTCAATCTCTAAAATTTTCAACCATAAATCACCACAACAACATTAATATATCAGAGTTCTCCCCACCGCTAACTCGGTGCCAACGGTCTCGATTCCTTTTCGAGACTCAAGGAGCTAACTACATAAACATGAATATTTATAACAACTTGTTCACAATAAAACTAATCCAAACACAACAAAATTTCCAAAATTAAATATTTCTCAGACACCAAAGGTTTAAAACCAAATAATCTATATTATTTACTTAAAACTAAATAAAACAAATATCGTCAAAATTTCCCATACACACACTCGACTAAAGCACCAAAATTTTTGAGTTAATAAAATACTCTAAACTTTTTTTCTTTTTAAACTCAATCAAAGAGTAATTAAAAGAGTAACATTTTAAACTCTAATCATTTTTAATTTCAATCTATCATTTTGCTCAAACTCTTTAACTTAGTTAAAATTTGAACTTTTTCACAACTTTAACAACGCTAATTTTTTGTAAAATTTCAATTTCAGTTCAAACTCATTTATTTGAAAATAACTCATTACGTAACTCAAACTCATCAAATTTAATTATCGCCAATTCACACCGACAACAATCAATTCAATTCCACAACACACATAAAACACCTCAATGAAATTTCAACAATTCAAACATAACTCACCCAATTTCAAAACTCCACATTTTTACACATAAACCACCAAAATTCATCAATTCATTTTCTACAAAATCCACACATAAATCACATCTCAAAAATTCATAATAATAATTATGAACATATAAATCACACCAAACTTGAATCACCACAAACCACACCTCCAATTTAAATTCCACTAAATTACACATAATCACATTAAATTAATTTTTCACAAAATCACACCTCAAATACATCAAATTTCTTTTCTACAAAATCACAAATAATGTCTTAAATGCAAACTAAAAGTTTGGAAGGAGCCCTTACCTTAACGATAGCTCTAACACGCGATTACGGTACCGTAATTAATTCTGGTAAAATTTAAGTTCGTGACGTCGCGTCGAAAACTAGCTCACTAGCACCGCAGCGTGGCAATGAGCAACTTTCTCTTCTATCACTTTTCTAATGGAAGCTTCGATCTAATAGATTAATGGAGGCTTATATTTGAGTTTTTGAAGAAAAACCCAAAACTTTGATTTGGGGTGGAACAGAGAAGGAAGAAAAGGAAAGAAAGAAAGAAGGAAAGGAAGGCACGGCTACTGAGAAACATATGTTTTCTTTCTTTGCCTTATATATATATATATATTAAAATAATCATATATTATAATAATAATAATAATAAATATCTAAAAAAATATCTAGATATTTTTATAAAAATCATCATTACGCTTGTCACCTCACATCACATCATAAATTACTTTTTCAAAAAAATATCTACTCTCGCCGCAATTCAATCGGCAGATGAAATTTTCTGAAAAATGCTGCATCTCAGAAAAAAAATTCTTCGACAAAAGATTCACCGTAATTAAATAAAATTATTCATCGACGAATAATTTTAATCGGGTTTCCAAAAGATATTTTTGGCATTTAACTCAAAATGCCATAAAATTGGCTAAAAAGCCTCAGAAATTCAGCACAAAATTCCGCAAAATATATAAATTAGAATTTAAAATTAAGAGTCTTACACTCTTCATATTTACTTGCATATACAACATTTGACAACAAAATGTTATCTCTTCTATTTTTATTTGGTTTGACTCCAACCAACAAGTTTCAAAGTTCAATCAACAAGTTCTCATTATCTAAATTTAACTCCTGATTCCAAACAAATTTCCAACTCCAACTCAATCTTCTATTCATTTCATTCACCCATTATGACAATTGAATAATTTTGTTGTAAAGAATATGAGAAAAAAAAATGGAAATTTACTCTCAATTCAGACACTAACTCAAAGTTTCGAGAAAAAGATGGAAAAAAATAATATGTGATATGAAAAACTAACATTTTTTGAGACTTTGAAGCCAACATAAATAAATATCTTAATTTAAAAATATGATGTGATATATTTTAAAAAGAAAAAGTGGACAAATTTAAAACAGATGGATCAATTTTCTTAGTGAGATAAAATAAGAGGATTAAAATTACAATTAAACTTTATTTTATGTAGAATATATTTCAAAAAATATATTCTTATATATGCTTTCTATAATAAATTTATATCCTTATTTTTAAGTAGAATACATTTCAAAAACTAATTTCAATCTATTATAATATATTAAAATTGACTCCCAAACCATTCATTTGATACTTAATTATATTTTATGCCACATAACTCTATTTGTGTCACCTCATTTATTTGTTTAGTTGTTATAGTTAGAATCTTTTCTATTTCTATTCTTCATGTACTACACAATTCCATTTCATTAACAAAAATGTTTATCTAATGCAATAAACGTTTATCTATTATTTATTTATTATTTATTAAATGTGAATTTATTCTATATCATTTTCAATGTAAGTCCAAAGATCTTGGCCGAACCATGATTCAAGAAGACACAATACCACAAATTTATTCTCTTCAATTTGATTATAACAAAATTGCTTATGTGGTGTTTAATGAAATTCAACTGATGTTTATAGTTATTTGAGTAATTGACTTTGGTATATTTTTCTCTTTTATGACATCTTTTTCTTCTATAGGGGATTGCTAGCCACTGGAAATACATGTTCCATTTTATGCCTAGTATTTAGTTACATAATTTTTATGTTATCTTTCATTTACAATATCAATGATAAAAAAAAACTAATTTATTTAAATTTATGTCAATGCCAATTATTGATGTTTCATTCAACAAACCGTACATTTTGCTTCAGTCACTTTTTATTTAGCCATTTGCTCGTCTATTTTTAAACCATAAAATCTTGATAGTTCCAAATTTCCATCATTTAAAGTAGATCTATTGTTTACAATGTATTTTTTTAGCACAATAAATCAACTAGAAAATGCTTGGAATTAACATAATTCTTGGAAAATTAATGTTCCCATAGTAACTAAGGAACAATTATAACAACACATTTGTCTACACAATTTGAAACTTCTAATCGATGTTTTTAACTTTACGTTCTCCAAATCAAATTTTAATATTTCCTTTTGCATTATAATTGAATCATGAATAACATTATATTTGTTGTTTTTGCCGCATATAACTCAACAAGAAAGATCCGAAACAAGAGACATATTAGTTGACGATAAAAATATGCAGGCTACAAATTAATTTTAACCAAATATTTTAGATTTGTCGAAAATTTATAAATTGTTATTCCATTTTTTCAAGTCAAGTTTACGAGGAAACAATTATTTACTCAATCTCATTTTAAATACATCATTTGTCATTTTACACATTAATTACTTTTTCTACTAATACTCTTATTTATTATATTTCAACTCGTCAAGTTTTTCCACTAATTGTAATTAATAAAAATATTTGAGTAAATGAAATATTTTAACATTGAAATCAAATCAACTAATTATTTTCTAAAGAGTTATACATATTTGAAATGAGATATTTAAAATGAGATAGATGAAGTACTTATCTTGAAGAATCATCAAACTTTTCACACTAATACAATGAAAACAAAGTATCCACTGAGTTCTAGAATTATTCTATTATAAATGTACATATTTTCATAATTGAATTTAATTAATGTCATTTTTAAGTTGTACTTATGTTATACATTTATTTTAGTTCAAATTTTTTCTTTTAAGATAACCTATTATCGTAGAAAGAAAAATAACTACTACTATCAATTCAAATCATTCAATCATTTTTTTAATTTCTTTAGTTGCCTTGTGAGTTTTATATATGCCAATGTCACTTTTAATATTTTGTCAAGTTATTCTTTATGACGTGACTCACACTTTACTGTCAATTGTATTCCCTAAAATACATACATCTATTACAAATAAAACTATGTAAAATAAAATTGTAAATACAACTATTGTGATTGATTCAATATCTAAATCATTGCATGTATATATGTTACTAAGATATAATGTTTATTTAATAAGAGTTTTAGTTCACGAAGAAAAACAAAAAATGAGACTTATAAATGATTAATTTTGAAGAAGACTTATAAATTATATATATATCATACAACTTCTAATGGCTACTAAATTTTTGAAAATAAATCTCAAGACGTTCTAAGGCACAAGTAGTGCCAAAAGCATATATTCATGAAAAACCTGTTGCAATATCATTTAACACTTCACGCTCTAATGTGCCACATCATAGCATTTGGATCTAACGTTTATATTTTTACGTGACATTCTTCATAAGCTTCTACAATTCATCTTACATTTTCAATTTGTCATTTTAGTTTTTACATCTCACACATCATATACATTTTTTGAAAACCTACACAAGAAAGCTCCTCATGAAAATGAATCTACCATCTTCTCACTATAATCAACTTTCACTTTTCCTCCATTTCTAACTATACATATCTATGCATATTTGTTGGTAATAAGTATGTGATATTAACTATCTCATCATAAATATATCAATTATCATATGAAAATATAAATCTGATCTCATGAAGTCATCTCTCCGCATTTCTTATAAAATCAGTGACTTAATCAGTAAAATTCTCTACGCTTATGGAAGTAACTATAAATTATCACAACAACAAGACAAAACACCTCTATACTCTATATGTATGTGTGCATGTTATTTTGTGTTTTAAGATATTTTATTAGGTATCAAAGACAAAAAAAATGAAACTGAGACATCTCAAAACATTTCAAAGGCACAAAGATTCAGTTTGAAAAACTGGATTTATATGCTAAAAAGAGCTCAGGTATTGAAATTTCTCTTTCATTCTATTAGATTAATTTGTAGCTTTTGTCATTCAAATAAATTGTAGCTTATATCGTCAAATAAATACAAAATCTATTTTTATTTACAAATTTGATACTTTCAAACATAACCCCTTTCATTGTAATTGATTTAGTGTTAGAGGGTCCAATTTAATTTATCATTTCACTCAAGCATGATAAAATATACAAAAGATTGTAATTTTGATTTTTATAATAGTTAATAAACAATTTTTTATAAATTTATTTGATAAATAATTGAAATTTACTTTAAATAAAATGTTTCAAGTTCCACAAATAAATATATATCAATACATATTTATAATGAAATATTCAATATCACTATTAATAGCTAAAACAAATTAATAGTTATATTAGTTTTATCATGTTATGAAAAATAGTTTTATCAGATTTTAGACCGAAAACTTTTTTTTATAAAACTCTACGATATTCCTCACTAACAAGCTTTACCTTCCTTCACAAATTAATAATGATATATTCAATATTATTATTAATAGTTGAAATATATTCAATATATATTTTATCGGATTTTGGACTAAAAACTTCTTCTTAAAACTCATTAATGTCCCTCACTAATCAAATTATACCTTAATTCAAATATGTATTCATTCTAATTCATTATCTATAAATGTAAATAAAGCATCATTTAACTTGCACTAGCAAATAAATAATATACTTTTCCTCAAAACAAAGTTAACAAAATAATGATATATTTTTAAAAAAAATAAATTCTAAAAGTCATTACAAAGTGATTGTGTAAGATTAGTTAAGAAACCATACACTTAACAATCAAAAGCAATATATTATAACACATTTCTATTTTTATAATTTAAATTTACTCTCCAATTTCAAGTTAATTTGGTTGTATTCCATTAACAAACACTATAACACTGTTAGTTAAAAATGCTCAAATATTCTTCAATGAAAACAATTATAGCTAATTTTTGAACCAAAAATAGTTGAGGAATACCAATGATGCAAACAAACCAAAATTTAATATGTAAACAAATAAATAAAAGATGTTTGTAAATTAAAATAATTTTCATTTTGCGTCGGCATATATAACATTATTAACTACAAATATTCAAAGGTTATTCAACAAAAATAATTATAGTAAAGTTTTCAGCTAATACATTTGAGGAACAATAATAATTTAAACACATCAAAATTTAATGCGTAGACAAATAAATAAATGGTATTCATGAAAAAAAAATCATTTTCAATTCACGTTAGCATATTTAAAATTGTAATACTCTCTTAAATTTTAAAGTTTACAATTAATTATGTTGTTAGTTATACTAAATCTTTATATTTTTATTTTATCAATTGTTGTAGTAAAAAATAATTATATATTAATAATGAAAAAATTACATACAAACATTTAGAAATATATCTACATCCGTGCAACACACGGGTAACAGTATAGTTTATACTAATTCTAGAGGTCAATTTACAGTTGAAATAGCAATAGTAATTATTGATATCAATATAAATATGATCCAATAAAAATAAGATAGTTAAACAAAGTGTCTTAAAGTTAATAATAGTGGTGCAGTGGAGAAACTAGCATGCTTGGATGGTGGATTCACCTTAAGGGTTCTTCCCTCTTATCCTCTGCAATCAACTAGTTTCTCCTTCGCTGAAAAATCTCGTGCTTGAGGAGGATTCTTACAAATGAAAGAGCCAAAGCATGCCTTAGAAAAATACATGATTTTTTTTAGTTATTACAAAAAACAAATCAAACTTATCATGTATTTTAACATGTTTATCATGTATTTTTCTAAGGCATGTTAATACTTGTCATGTATTTTAACATACTCTGAATACAAGTTCACTCTGATAATTTTTTGAATGATAGTTTTAGTAAACTAATTGACCATCTGATCAACGCTTCAAGTCAAACACTCTAATAAAGTCAACAATCAGATAAGAAGTCAAGATTATGCTCATCATAGTGGACTTATCCTCCTACTAAAAAAGTGTGCAACATCCTCTAAAAGTTTCATCCTTGAGATATGTCTTCTTAAATCAAGAGACGGTTAATTAATTATGAAGATATACATGGATATGTCTTAAAGACTAATTTATTTTATATGTTGATTCAATATCTCTAACAGTAACATCCTCAATGGATACATTTCTCAGTATTTTAGTAGAAATCAATGAATATGAAAAAAGTGACTGAGAGAATGAAGAAGGCAATGTGTTAAGAATAATTTCTATAAAACCTTAGAACGCATCAAGAGGAAAGAATGAATGAAAAATCCTCTCAGTAGAGAGTTACTAGAATTGATATATATAAGTCAAAGTGTTTCATACACTTGAATTGATATAGGACTTGAAATGTAATATCCTCTCAGTGAGAGTTAGAATCCTAGAAACAAACTGGAACTGATGTAAATCAACCAGATAAGTGGTATCTAAAGAGGTGTAAAAATACTTATGTACCTCAACTACAACTTGCTAAAAAGTTGAGAAGGGTGCTAACGGTATCTTCTTGAAGAAGCATAAGAAAAATATTTGAAGTCTGAAGAGAGAAAGTAAATAATACTTGTATGTTATTATTTTAATAGTGGATTACATCATCGACTGTAGTGAGGCATTCTCAGTTTGATCGCATAACCCTATGCCAAACATGTTTTATATTCTAACTAACTACATCTCGATTTCCTATCAATAAACATAGGCAACCTTAACTGAATAAAATCTCGATGATGAATTTGTCTCTTGATTTCCTATCAGTCAACCTTACCTATTCTTCCACACAAGCAAATAAACATCTTCTTCAACTCCTTATCCACCCTCGTTATTCATCTTTCTTAAGTATCTACTATAGTTGCAGTTTTAATATTTGGGAACTCAAATAACTTATCGAAGTGGACTTTTAAGGGGTCTTTGCCAATTCAAGCGTCTGACTAAACTAAACAATGTTTCCCATTACCCCACGCTTCGAGCTAATGCGTCATAAAATCTACTCATTTGAAACCCTCTAAAACCCTTCTCCATAGTTGTGAGTATTTATTTCCATTTTCATAAGTTATGAACTATTGCTGAAATAATTCTCAATTATTTCGTTATTTATCATATGTCATAAAAAAAACATTTTGACTATGTTGAAATAAGAGATAATGTTAGCGAATTTAGCGAAGAAGATGATTATGTGTCATATAATTTGGATTAGGTCTAACTCAATCCATACAAAATTGACTTGTAAGGTGAGGACTGTCCACTTATAAACATGATCATTCTTCGTATGTTTTACTTTGTTTTTAATCTTTAATTATCTTATTTATCATTAGTCATTAGTTAAACTTAGGAGTTATTTAATATGGTTTGGACATTTTAGTTCTTTAGTTTAATGTCGAGTTTATGTTTTTATTTTCTCAATTAAGTAGAGATTTTAGTAGTTTTGTGTGGTTAGATTGTTTTAGTGCAGTACTGAATTTTAGTGAGAAATTAACATGACCTATGTAGAGTATTTCAACTATATATGGAGTTGTGGATGTCCACATAAAGTCAAAATAGTTATAAATTATAGCTAAGATCCATATCAACAACGTTTATGAATATTCAAAAACATAAATTCGGAGTCAAAAGAGGTGATAACTGCAGTAGAATTCAAACCTTTAATGTTATGCATTGGAGTGCAAATCATGTGCTTAGAGCATATTTCCACAATTTTTAATAATTTTGTTATGTCTAAGGAGCACTAGAGCGCACGACATGGTGTAGAATATATAAAAATGAAATTTTCTCACATTTTAGGGATTTTTTTAGCAATTTTTAAGTATAGAGACTTGTGCCCTATCAGAGAAACTACGAGTAAACTGGTTCTAACACAATTGAAAGAGTTTTACCAAGGAGCATTTATGAATAATTCTTTAATCTCTATCTTTTGTTCCTTTGTTATGGTTAATGAAACCATCTTTGTTAGAGATTTGTATAACTTGATGAAATCTTTGAATATGTGACTTGATTTATGATTATTTGAATGAGTTTATTGAATTATTTTTCTCATATTTGTGTTTAATGTTTATTATTGTGTTGATCACCTGTAAATTATTTTCCGACTCGTATTTTGAAACAAAAACCGGACTTTACGAATACTTGAGATTAGAAATTCATGACTTTGTAATATAAGAATAGATGTAGACGCGTGAAACCAATTAAGATATTTGCAAGGGAAATAGATCAATACGAGAATTCTTGAACATTTAAGCTTAAATATAATCTTAAATCCATTAAGGAATTAAGGATTGTAGTAACAATGTCGATTTACAAGAAAGGGGGGTTTGAATTGTAAATGCACCTTTTAAAAATTCCTGTTAAAACTTAAGAAAATAACTCAAGAATGATCTTGGTTATGAAAACAGAAAACGAAGAACGTTCTTGGTTTTTGTTATAAAAAAGAGAACGTTCCTAGATTAGCTTAAAACAGAAAATCAGTTATTTTGACTGAACCAATATTTTAGAATAAAAATAATCGTTCTTTGAAACCAGTTTTTTTGACTTTTCTGGTTTAGCATTTAAAGCAGTTATGTCCTTTTTAGAAAACGTTTTTGACGTTTCTTCCTTGATCTTGGATGGTACATTCTCTGTCTTGAATCTTGAATGTAGCTAGAGAAGTTTGGAGAAGAATTATAAGCCATTTCAGAAGAAATGCATTGCTGTTGGAATTGTGCAGAAAACGGAGAATGATTAAACTTCTTGGTCTGTCAGTTTGAACTTTCTTGAGCTTCAATAATCAATCTGGAGTTCTCGTTTTAATCATTATGGATGTCCTTTGCAATTTTCTTGTCATATGTCAAAGTTGATCGAACTTTCTTGACAGTTTGATTTTTGGAGTTACAAACCGTCTTGATTTTTGTCTGACTTTGAGTCCTTTTATTTTAGAGATCAGATAACCTTTTTGAGCTTGGATGAATCCTACTTGTTCCTTGCCATGTACTGATTAGATATGAATAAATTTCCAGGACAGATTCTTTGTTAAAGAGATAGAAAAAGTTTGATCAACATGCTGTGATGAACATATTTGAAGCTAGAAATCATTCTCTCTTTTGATGCAGAATGATCTTGTTGCTGTCTTTTAAGCTTTGGCTTGATTCTGTTCTTAATTAAATTCACTCAAAAACACATGTTAAATTAATATAACATTTTAGAATCATAATTAACTTTGTTACCTAACCTTTGTTTAATTTCATCAAAACTTTAAATATAGAGTTTGTCTCAACAAGGGCTACTTTAGAATTAAAGATTATGTCACTAAAGAATTAGGTCTAAAATAGTAAAGAGAATCCAATAATAATTCAATAAATAAATTTGGTTATTAGGATCAAACTAAAAACCATTGATAAATTCAAAGTGAAACTTATCCCTTACATTTTTCTCATTATAAAAATTATATATTATTACTCTTGTTAGTTTTATAATAATTCAATATCATTATCTTTGTGGTTGCCTAGGTGGCTGGTGATTTGTGTTTTAAAAATTGATATCTTTGTGGTTGCTTAAGTGGCTGGTGATTTGTGTTATCTTTGTGGTTGTCTAAGTGGCTGATGATTTGTGTGGTTATTTAAGTGAGTGGTGAGATGTGCTTTTTGAGCATCATTATCGTTTCATGACTTATCATTTGCATCTTTGTGGACGCCTGTGTGGCTGGTTTAATTTTTCCCCTGGTATGGGTAACTTCTGTGTGGACACCTGTGTCGCTGGTTATATCTGGATCATATATGTTTAGGAGCATGCATAACTTGCATATATTTTATTGTTATTTTTATTTTGATCTAAGTATTTGCTCTACGATTGCTACTTTATTTATTTAGATATATTTTGTGGTTTTTGATAACCCTTTGAGAACTATTAAAGAATCAATTTTTTTAAATCTTTTATTACGAAAAGATTTTATATTCATATTTTATGGCTGTTAATTTATTATTTGGTTTAATTTTTGTTGCGGGATGAACTGACCCCTTACACCAACATTTACGTACTAATGAACTGACCCCTTACACCAACACCTATGGAAAATGAGACTTTTACTCAAAAATAATATTTTGTATTACTAAATTTTTTGTGGCACATTGTAAAGTTATTTATTCATCATCATTAACTTTTAATAGAAATGTGGAAGTTAGATTTCATAAATAATTGAATATCATTAATTTCAGTCAACTTTGTTTCTTTTGAATTTCAGTCAAGAGAATTTATTTTAATTTGGAACATAAATAAATATCGATCTAACAACTGGAATATGAACATTGCAAATGAATAAATAAATAATATTTTAGTAAATTACATTACGTTCTTTTAAAAAAAAATATATCAAATTATTTTCTGACGCATCTCCTAAATTTAGTTGTTTCTAAGAAAAAATAAATATTTTTAAGTAATCTTCGGATCAAAAATTTGGGGCGTTACATTGAGTGTTTTATAGATAGTAAAAAGGACAAAATAGTATTTTCCATGGGAATAGGAGGTGGGAAGTACAGGTGGAGGTGCACGGTACAATTTTCAGACGACTCGCACGCATCACAATATACAACTAGTGATATTAATAAAAAAAAAATATTTTTTTGCAAATATTAATTTCATACAAATTGTAGATAAAATTTATAGAAATTTGGTATTATTTAAATTTTTAACTAGTTATAAGGGTGTCAATCAGGGAGATTAAAAAAATATTTATGCTAGATACATCTTATTTGAAAGAGTCCAATCTTACATTAACATCAAATTATAATTCTCTACTTCAATTTAACTAATCAAAGCATTTGATTAAACTTAAATGAAGGGATTTAATTTAAAGGGATATGGTTTTTTTTTTAAAATGAATACTTTGATATGAAATAATTGGGAGTCTTTGAAGGGATGTAGTTTTTTTTTTAATTATTATATGATTTTATCTTAAACAATTTAATATCAAATCTTAATCCATGTAAATATTATTTAATGGGATATGATTACCAAATCTTAATCCATGGAGATATTATTTAATAGATAAGATTTGATCACAAACAAAATAATACTTTGATTTCATATCCCAATCGTAACTTGTTCTATATATATATATATATTTATTTGAATATTTCATTACTCTTCACTTTTTACACAAGTTTCTTTCATATTTATATATTTGTTGTTGTTATCAAAATGAGTGTTGATGTTATGCATCCTGAAATTTGTTTCATTAACAAACCATCTCGAAAACCCACAACATCTCTTCCTCACAATATGAAACGTTGCAATCCTAACACCAAATCACCACATTGGAACCGTCACAAAAGCCCAAAGCAACAGGTACAATCCGTCACAAAAAGGAAGCATTCAAATGATGAATTTTTCGTCGGATCTACTATTTTCTTGGAGTCTCCATCTCCTAACTCCGTTCCATTACCAAATTTTGTTATAAGAAGATCGTAGCAATTAATTACCCAAGCTAACAACGATAATTTAAACACATGATTAGAAATGTAATGTTGTAATATCAACCATAATAGTTAAATTTAAAATTTAAGTTGTATAAAATTTGAAATATTAATACAAAGTCGATCGAGATATAATACAAATGATCGAACGACATGTATTCATTGTTTACATTTTTCTTATATCTTTTATACTTTTGATGTAAAATTGTTTTTATAACAATGATTAATAATTGATTTGTAACTTTTTATGTTATTTAATTGTTATATTAATTGAGTAAAAATCATTGTACACTTGTTTGAATGAAACTAATTTAATTCATGGCATTCAATAAAGATTCAGTAACAAAACGTAGAATATAATTAAAAATTAGATGTATATCCACACATTGCGTCGGTTTATATGCGAAATTAAATTTCTTTTTAATTGTGTGGTGATTTGAAAGTGTTAATTTTGAGTAAAAAATCATCTTTTAAATAGATATATTGTGAAATATCTAGAATTAAGATTTAGTAAAATAATTAATTATGTATCAATGTATTTTACTAAGAAATTGAAAAGTTTAAAATTAAAAAAATTGTTTACAAAGATACAAATGACAACTGATGTTCGAAGACATTAAAATTTTAACAAATTGGATTATGACAATGAAATATATTCCATAATCATATTTAATGTGTCTATGATTGTACAAATTGTATAAATATTATTTGCATTGTTATATATTTAATAGTACTATACAAATTTTAAGTTTTAGTTCACTATACTAAAATATACACAATAAAATGGAAATAAAAATTAACACCTATAAAAATAAATTAGTAGAGTTATTTAAGTGTTATGTATTTGTTTAAATTTCTTCTACTGCCCCTTAGCTTACTAACCAAACTACATTCAACATAGTAAATAATTTACATATAGATTTTATTTTCATCTTAGAGTAGTACCTTCTAGCATTTGTGGTCTAATGAAGATGCCTTTATGGTTCTGACCATCATCAATGTCCAATGACAATCATTTGGATGTCTGAGTCCACCAATTTTCGATTTACTTAAACCACATCTATATTTACACAACAACTAATTGAGACAATATATTCATTAATGTCACATATTAAATATGTAGACTTATCAAACATGAAATATAGACTTATCAAATATGAAATGCAAAAGCACAATCAAATCATAATAAAAAACCACAAAAAAATAATTAATTCAAAAATGAGATAATGTTACCATGACAGTTATCCAATATTGTTGGTCTTTTTTACAATTGAAGAGAACATCAATTTAACTTCTTCAATTTAACATAAATTGTAAATGATTATGCAACATCAAAATATAGAAAAACACACTGATTTGAGAAAAGAAATGGAAGAATAGAGACTTCAAATTGAAAATTGCATATCTAAATTGGCAAATTTGCTCCTACAAGAAATTATAAAAAATCTTAAATGCAAGCTCTTCTAAATTGTATAAGATTGATGCAATAATTAGTGTGGCAAACTGGCAATGCAAATGGTGGTCATTGTAACATGGTAAAAATTGATGTTTACAATAAACAATAATCTAATACTATTGTTGAGTGTTTGTAAATAATTATGCAATATCAAAATATAGAAAAACACTTATTTCAGAAAAAGCAATAAGTAATAAAAGAAATGGAAGAATAGTAACTTCAAATTCAAAATTGTAAATCTAAATTGAGAAATTTGATCCCTACAAGAAATTACAAAGAATCTTAATTGCAAGTTCTTCAAAACTCTAATTATGATTGTATATAAGATTGATGCAATAACTGGGGTGGTAAATTGGCAATGCAAAATGTGACCATTGCAACATGGTAAAAATTGATGTTTAGAATAAACAATAATCCAATATTGTTGTTGTGTGATAGGTACGTTGGTTTACGATAAACAATAGTTGAGTTACCAACTTACCAAATAGGATGAATGAATTGATTATTTAAAATTTATGTTACAAATTGATTGAGAAATTAAAGGAATAAATTGATGATAATAGATTGAAGTTACCAATTGATTAAGAAAGAGTGAGTGTCTTAAAAGTTAATTAGTAGATAGGTTTAAGTTTAGAAAACAAAAAAGTTTAGTGAGGCCTAAAATGTTTTTTTTACAAAGTAAATAAGTTTAGTAACAGAAAAGGTGAAAAAAATAGTTATATGCATCGATGGATTACGTAATGGAAAATGAAGAAAATGAATTGCATTTAGAGATATGAATGATAAGGTAGTAATAGAAAATATAATTTAGAAAGGTGAATGATTGTATAAATTGACTATTATAGTTTTGTCAAATTTTCAAATTTCACACCAACTATTGTTTTGTATCAAATTTTCATATGTCTTAAGAGTTTTGTGTAAATAACATTTTTGTTATCTAAATATTATTATTATTATTTAACACTTTTGAGTCTCAAGAAATTTCTATTTTGCTTTGCAGTATTTCTTCCACATAAATCTATCGGTTATTATTGCATATGCGAAAAATTATTGCAATATTTTAAATACTATTATAAACATTGTTTTTAATAAACTACTACTAATGAATGAATGCTACAGTAAATACTAGGATACATATTATCATTTAATATATGTTTCGATTGACAAAATTACATAGCTACATAGATTTTAACAAAAACTACTATTTAAAGATTAAACAAAATTATTGTCAATTTTTCAAATTCACCACCAAGTTTTCTTTACTAAAATTACTCCATCTTTACATTCTTATGTTTATTAATTTTTTGAGTCATGATAACGAGGTGTTCTACTAAAAAATAATTCTTACGTAGACACAAGAATTTGGACCCACTATTTGATCACAGACACAAAACATTATATTTCTTTTAATTATTTTAAAAATATATATTATTTAATTATTTTTTCACTTTTTTCCTTTTGTGTGTGTCTATACAAAAATTATTCTCTACTAAGTTATTATGAATTCTTAGAGTATATAAAGAAAATTTTGAGAGACATGTGAAGTTGTTCATTTTTTACTATCAAATTGAGCAATTCACTTTCGGGATGATATATACATAGTTATATTGTGTTGCCAATTACTTTGAGTAAGACGACATTAACAATTGTTTGACTAAAACTTAGGGAGTGTAATCTCTATCTTAAGAATTCTTTGGTGTACACTCACATCCAATACACCTGATCAGTATGATGCTAACCAATTTTTTACATAAAATAATTTTCACGATTAATTTATAATTGAAAATGTTAAAAAGTACATAAATTTAAAAAGTATAATGTTTCCAAACTAATATAAATCATATAAAATGAAGAACATATAATAGTTAAATATATAGCTTTTACGATAGCGAAATGTTGAACTATTTAACAAATATATTATTGAAATGAACACTTCAAAGAAAACAAAAAACTTGAATAACCAAATTCTAAGTAGAAAAAAAATGTTAAAGATAAGGACTGCATCACTAAAGTTAAAAATCTTATAATAGTATTATATTTTAATATATATCCCATGAATTGTATTAGTCAACAAAATTTTACTTTTTCATTTGAAATAAAGCAAAATTAGTCTATATATAATCATTCAAAAATATATTTACCTCTTAACACAAATGTTTTAGTATATTTTACTATAAAACAAAAATAACATTACTTTTAACTTATATATTATTATTTTATATTTAATAATATATTAAATTTACCATGCAACGCGCCGAGTATCATATTTTAATATATGTTGCATGCATTGTATTACTCTACAACGATTTACCTTTTCTTTTGAAATAAAGCAAAACTAGCCTATATATAGTTATTCAAAAATATACTTACCTCTTAACACATAAATATTTTAGTATATTCTACTCCAAAACAAAAACAACATTACTTTTAATTTACACATTATTATTTTATACACAATATATTAAATTCTACTACATAATACACGGAATAACATCTAATTTTCCTTTATTTGTTGAAATTCATAAGTCCCAACCAATTAAAAGGAGACCTACACAATTTAGTAAAATCTATATGAATTATGATCTACAAAAGAAAATATATTAAAATATACTTAAATGTGAGTTATTTAAATGATATTAACTATTTTTCTTATAAGGTACGGGGTAGTTTTTTTTACTTAAATATGAGATAGAAGAGAGTCTATTGGGAGAAGTTAGTCCTTTGGTTTTTGACCCAAATACCTTAGGCAATAAAAAAAAAATCAAATATTATTTTTTATAGAAAAAAATTAAATAATTGTTAATTGAATGAAGTTGTTTAAATAAATATATAATAAATATGCTAATAAATATCCTTTCGAACAAGTATTTTAAAGATATTTATTAAGAATCTAAATATGAAAATAAAATCTTAAAAATTGTGTATTTGATATTTTAGGATTGTAGAAGTTGAGATTTTTCAATAAATTTTTTTTCTTTATTTTCTTTTTGTTGTTCTTAACAAGTGTCCTTAGAATATTTGTGAGTCTCTCTAAATAAAATATCAAAATGACAGAGAAAAAAAATAAAAAACTATTATAATTTCACTAAAAACATATAGTTATTAAACCTAGTATTTTTTTATATTTCTAAAAAATTTATACAGATTTCACACCAACAATAGTTGTATTGACAAATGATAATGGGTCTTACATTTTGGTATCAGAGTCTCGTTACATAACTCATAGTCTTTCTTGGTCATTTCTAAGTTGCAACTCTTCATCCATTCTTTGGGATTGCCTAATTTGGTCTATAAGGCTACTAGTTATTTTTAGTTTATTTAAAAGAATTCCCCCTTGGAGGATTGTCATATTTAGGTTCAAGTCTATAAGGTTTTCTAGCAGTGCAAGTTCTTGGATCATCAGATGAGACATATGTAGGGATTTTCTGCTCAATGCATCAGCTACTACATTGGCCTTGCTTGGGTGGTATTTCATTTCAAATTCATAATCCTTCCAAAACTCCACCCACCTTCTCTGCCTCATGTTAAGTTCCCTCTGGTCAAAGAGATACTTTAGGCTCTTGTGATCATTGAAAACATCAAATTGTGTTCCATACAACTGATGTCTCCAGATCTTCAAGGCAAACACTATGGAAGCCAATTATAGGTCATGAGTGGGATATTTTCCCTCGTGAGGCTTTAGTTGTCTTGAAGCATAAACCACTACTTGGTTGTTTTGCATCAATACACAACCTAAACCTTTCAGGGATGCATCATAATACATTTCAAATCTTAAGTTTGGATCTGGTATGGCTAACACAAGGGCAGTGGTTAACTTGGTCTTAAGAGTCTGAAAACTCTTTTCACATTTTTAATCCCACACAAAAGAATGGTCCTTCCTAGTCAGTCTGGTCAAAGGCAGGGCAATTTGGGAGAATTTCTTAATGAATCTCATATAATATCACACAAGTCCTAATAAACTCCTAACCTCTGTCACATTCCTAGGATGTTACCTATTCAGCAGTGTCTCTACTTTGGAAGGATCCACTGCAACTCATTTCTTATTGATCACATGGCCTAGAAACTTTACTTCTGATATCCAAAACTCACATTTGATTGGATTGGCATAATGTTTTCTATCCCTTCTTCCTTTTTTTTCTTCTCTCTCTAGAGATAGAGACCGAACATGACTATGTTATTGTGTGAATTTAAAAATTTGTTGAAGTCCCACATTGGAAAGAAATATTATTTTATAAATTTAAGTGCAAACAAACTTGTTTTAAAATTCAAGTCCCACATTGGAAAGAAATCTTTTTGAAATCCCACATTCGAAAACTCTAATATTTTGAGTAGTTTCGAATCTATACATACTAAAGTCCCACATTGGTTAGAAAATAAATGTGAGTTTCCTTCCATCACTATACAGTAAGCTTCAAACTATTGTGAAAAGTACACCAAAATTGGATGTTTTTCCCAACTTTCTCTTTTCTCCCTCTTATATTCTGCTCGCCAAATTTCCGAGCCACTTCTCCCCTTTCTTTCTGTCCCTTCGGTTCTAGAGCGGTTGTTATGTCATAGTCCCTTCGGTTTTTAGAGCAGTTGTTATGTCATAGTCCTTTTGTTTTTAGAGCGGTTGTTATAGCGTAGTTCCTTTGGTTTTTAGAGCGGATGTTATGTCGTAGTCCATTCAATTTTTAGAGCGGTGGTTATGCCGCAATCCACTTATTTTTTAGAGTGGTTGTTATGTCGTAATCCATTTATTTTTTAGAGTGGTTGTTATGCCGTAGTCAATCTATTTTTAGAGCGATTATTATGTCGTAGTTATGAGTGGCCATAGTACCATATTGTGAATGACTTTAATCGTCATCTTGAGAGTGGCTTTAAGCGCCATATGAAGGGTGTAATTCTAGAACGGTTTTCTACAGTGTAGTAGAGCTCTGATACAGTGATATGGGATGTTTATCCTAAGGACTTCGTGGTTGATAGTCTGTCTTGCACAATTTGGGCAGTGCCACGAAACATCTTAAATAGAGTGACCTAGTCCGCGACTCAACCCAGTAATATCTTCGGTGGCATAAATTGTGATTTTTAAATAGTTTTTGAAACCCAAAACCAACAATTTTAAGACGTTTCTTTCTATTATGTCAACCGAAGATATTATTGGATTTGGTTATGTTGCCTCTAATTTTAATAATTTGTTTCAGTTTAAAGCAAACAGAAAAGGATAAGAAAGTTGAAAAATTAACCCATCGGAAAATAATGATAAGAATTATATTTGTAATGAACTTGCTGATTATCTGTATAACTACTACAGTTCCAGCAATATTGCTGGAGATATTTGAGATACTCTGAATGCGTACGTAGTGAGTTGCTACCCAGAGTACCAGATCACTAATGATAGATCCATGGAGGTACACTCCCGTAAAATTTAGAAGATAACTCATGAGATCATCTATTAAGGTACGTCACTCATGTCATATTTAAATTTAATATATCTCTTAATATTTGAATATTGAAATCAATAAAATGTCTCTTTTTGCATACATGTTGTGTGATTTTCATTTTTAACATGCTATACTATGTAATGTGAACACATTTGATTTCAAAATTAAGTAACTTAGGTTTAATTCCAAAGTCATTGTTAAATGATTTTGAAAAATGTGGTTTTTGTAGTCAAGCTAAAATAACAAAGAGTTCACATAAACTTGCAGTTAGAGAACCTGAGTCTTTAAATTTATTACACTTTGATATATGTGAACATGATGGGAAAGTTAACAAAAATGAAATGTTTGACATGTTAAGAATCTTTGTAACTAAAATTGAAAATCAATTTAGTAGAAAGATTAAAAGGTTTCAAGTATGATTCTAGTTCATTTAAATAATTCTTATAAATTGTCTGGAATTATACATGGAACAACTGCACCATAATTGTTTAAAGTGAATGGTAAAGTTGAAAAAAAAAAGGGAATAGAACTCTTATTGAACTAGTTGTTGCTAGTATGCTTAGTGTTGCATCTCATTAGTGTGCAGAAAATGTATTGCTTATATGCTATACTTTGAATAGAGTTCTTAAATCTAAAAAGAAAACATCTCCGTATGAGATACTGAAGAAAAGACAGCTGAACTTGTCTTATTTTCAAACATGGGGTGGTCTGACTTATGTCAAAATCCTCGATCATGAGCGAATTAAACTCGCCAGTAGAGCCTATGAATGAGAATTCATTGGGTATATGGTAAAGAACAAAGCATATAAGTTTTATGACCTAAATTCAAATGTGATCATAGATTCAAATGATGTTGACTTCTATGAAAATAAATTCCCCTTCAAATCGAGAAATAGTGGGGGCAGCGAACCTAGTCAAGTTTATGTGATAAGAAACACTTAAAGCAACAAACAAGACGAAACAGAAACTCGAAGAAGCAAGAGAGTAAGAGTTGCTAAAGATTATGGACCAAAATATATGCCTTATAATTTAGAAGAGGATCTTGCAAATCTTAAAGAAGCTCTGTTATCATTGGATGCAGATCTATGGCAACAAGCTATAAACGATGAAATGAATTCTCTAGAGTCTAACAAGACCTGACATTTAGTAGACTTGTCTCCTGGTTGCAAACCAATAGGTTGTAAATGGATTTTGAAAAAGAAACTAAAATCTGATGGATCTATTGATAAGTACAAGGCACGCCTTGTAGACAAAGGTTTTAGACAAAGAGAAAATATAGATTTCTTTGACACTTTCTCACCAATCACTAGACTAACATCCATTAGGGTGCTTATATCACTTGCGACTACTCATAACCTGCTGATAAACCAAATGGATGTTAAAACAGCTTTTTTAAATGGTGACCTAGAAGAAGAAATTTATATGGAACAACCTGAAGGTTTTGTAATTCATGGACAAGAAGACAAGGTTTGTAAGTTAGATAAGTCTATGTATGGTCTTAAACAAGCTCTTAAGCAATGACATGAAAAATTTGATAACTTGATTATGTCGAATGAATTTAACGTGAATGAAAGTGACAAATGTATTTATTACAAATATGAAAATATGAAAATGACAAATGTAATTATTACTCATATTTGGTTCAAACATTCTTGCTGTAAAAATTGTGAAATCATTGTTTTGTAACAACTTTGATATGAAAGACCTTAGATAAGTGAATGTAATCCTTGAAATCAAGATTACTAGGTCATAAAATGGAATTTCTTTGGATCAATCTCACTATGTTGAAAAGATCCTAAAGAAATATAATTACTTTGACTATAAACATGCTTGCGCACCATACAATCCAAGTGTGAAACTTTTCAAGAACACTGGTGAAGGTGTTATACAAACTAAATATGCGAGCATCAATGACAGCCTCAAGTATGCCACTGATTGTACTAGACCCGACATAGCCTACATCGTGGGATTGTTGTGTAGGTTTACTAGTAGACCTAGTATGGAGCATTGACACGCTATCGAAAGGGTCATGAGATACCTTAAAAGGACCATGAGTTTCAGATTACACTATCAAAGGTTTCCTGTCGTCCTTGAAGGATACAGCGATGATGATTGGAACACCTTATCAGATGACTCCAAAGCAACCAATGGCTATGTTTTTCGTATAGCTGGTGGTGTTGTATCGTATAAATCGAAGATACAAACGATATTGGCTCAGTCCACTATGGAGTCTAAAATGATAGCACTAGCTACTGCTAGTAAAGAAGTAAGATGGTTGAGATGCTTGCTAGCAGAGATCCCTTTGTGGGAAAATCCATTGCTAGTTGTGTTGAACCACTACGATAGTACCGCGGCTATTGTAAAGATTGAGAATTGTTATTACAACAATAAGAGACGACAAATTCGCCATAAACACAACGCTGTTAGAGAGTTACTTTCTAAAAGAGTTGTTATAGTGGATCGTGTATGCACTAATGAGAATTTAGCAAATCCTTATACGAAAGGGTTAGTTAGAGAGAAAGTCATAAATACATCAAAATGATGTGACTAATACCTATAGAGTCACTCATTACGGTAACCCGATTTAAAAGACTAGAGATATCAAGAATTAGGTTTAATGGGTAATAACAAGTTGTGAAGTGATATGAGATGAACATGTTATTATAAATTAGAGAAGCATGCTTCTTGAGGATGAGGTAATAGAAACTCTTAATGAGATATATACTCTAAATTGAGGGAGTACCTAACTACAAGAGTACTCTAGATAGACTCACCTATGTGAATGTGGAAGTGGGGCAGCTTCCTATGGATTTTTGAGACAAAATTCCTAGAGCATTCACTATACTGGGATACACGTGTAGGGCCATTAATGCACGAACTTCTGAGAATACACCTTATAAAAAGGATGTGTGTGGGTTTGATGTTAGAGATAGAGTTCAAGGCTACGAGTCACTCTTGTTGAATCTGAATCTTACTTACTAGGCAAAGGTTCAAGTCAAGAGATACATTTGTTTATGCACGATCTTATAGAAGCGTTTGATACTATTTCCAAAACATTTTTTTTTAAATTCAAGTGGGGGATTGTTGGAACATAAGTATGTTATTGTGTGAATTTAAAAATTTGTTAAAGTACCACATTGGAAAGAAATATTTTTTTGTACATTTAAGTGCAAATAAACTTGTTTTAAAATTGAAGTCCCATGTTGGAAAGAAATCTTTTTGAAATCCCACGTTGGAAAACTCTAATATTTTGAGTAGTTTCAAATCTATACATACTAAAGTTCCACATTGGTTATAAAACAAATGTGAGTTTGCTTCCATCACTATATAATGAGTTTCAAACTATTGTAAAAAGTACACCAAAGTTCGATGTTTTTCTCAACTTTCTCTTTTCTCCCTCTTATATTTTGCTCACCTAATTTTCAAGCCACTTCTCCCCTTTCTTTTTGTCCCTTCGGTTTTAGAGCGGTTGTTATATCGTAGTCCATTTGTTTTTAGAGCGGTTGTTATATTGTAGTCCCTTTGGTTTTTAGTGCGGATGTTATGACGTAGTCCATTTAATTTTTAGAGCGGTGATTATGCCGCAATCTATTTATTTTTTAGAGCGGTTGTTATGTCGTAGTCCATCTATTTTTAGAGTGGTTATTATGTCGTAGTTATGAGTGCTCATAGTACCATATTGCAAATGACTTTAATCGTCATATTGAGAGTAGCTTTAAGCGCCATATTAAGGGTGTAATTCTAGAACGGTTTTCTACAATGCAACAGAACTTCGATACATAGATTTGGACTGTTTTATCTTGGGGACTTCGTAGTTGATAATCTGTCTTGCACAATAAAAATAATAATATAAACATTCATTACTTCTCTTTTTTTAAGAATAAAATTGTAAAATTATTGAGATAAGCAATTTTCATTATTATTATCATTAATAATATTTAGACTATTGATTTAAATATATAAATAAAGTTACAATTAAAGTTAGTCAAATTTTTTGTAGTTTTTTTGGATGGGATAAAAATATTTCATAATTTAGACATATATAAGTTAACAATTAACTTCATAAAATATGCCTAACTATTTTCTAATTTTATGTTGTTTTTATTGGTTGCTTTTATATTGTGGCAAATTTATTTTTCATTTTTACGGGTCTAAGTATTGTTTGGAATGCTCACTACAGTACATGACATTATTCTAGAATATGATTGTCAAAGCGGTGTAACTAATATTGTTAAGGAATATTACAACACCGTTATGTTAACTTCATCTCTCTTATGTAAGTTTACTGATCAAATGTGGTATGTGGTGTTTCATCATACTTTGAGGGAGGAGAATGAATCAGTGAATAAGTTGAAAAAAATTTGGAGTTTCAAAATAAAAAAATATAAGAATTTGCGATAAAATAAACTTTAGTCTTTAAACAAATCAAATTCCACATTTCACCATCTTGATAATTGGCTCAGTGTAGACGAGTGTTTAAATGTCATTCAAAATTTTAAAAGCTATCGACGACTCTATTTGAAAGTATGTAAGTATAAAACAGTTGTCCTCATTTTTAAGGTGATCAATTGATTAGTTATATCTTGGTTAGGTCGCAATACTTAATACTAGTAAGAAAAGGCATGTGAAAATTACAGGTAAGAGTAATCGATAACTGGTTATTCGTATCTCAATTTCTTCCTAACATGTTAGTTTTAAATTTTGGATTCGTATTTCAATTTCTTCCAATGAAAATTAAGGGTAAGAGTAACCGATAACTGGTTACGATCCATGTGGGAACCATTTTGGACTGATCTACGAGATCAATTCCATCTATTTGTGAGTTTCCCAAACATAACCCCAGATTAAGAATATAACTGCTCAAATATGCTGTAATCTTTAACCCTGCCCATTTTTTTAAAAAAAAAGTCAGATAAAGAACTGCATGATTGTCCACTCTTCAAAAACTGGAAGCCATATATATATATGCCAATTCTAAGCAGATAAAGACTAAAGAATTAGCCACCACGTGTGAGAGAGGAGAGGGGGAGTGAGTGAGAGAGAGAGAGAGAGAGAGCTATACAGACTGCAGAAGATCATAGAGGCAGAGACAGCAATAATAATGATGGGCACTATATCCAAAAGTATGCAAGAATCAAGGATAAAATGCATATTATTTCCTGAGGATAGTGCTTAAGGAATATATCATACTACTGTCAGTGAAAAAAATATGTTAACACATACATGATTTTAATAACTTGAACAGCTAAACACAATATGGTAAAATAAGGCTTTGCCGATCTAAGTGGCATTCAATGGGAATCAGTTGTAGATATGGGTACAAATTTCATGTGCAAAAGAATATATTGAAATTGAAAGGGGGAAAAGATCAAGTCAGAATCAGGTCCACACCCTCAACTATCACAACAGCTATCATAGAACCACCACAAGTCGGATCAAAGGCTACTGCCGTTACACCAGAACCCCAGCTGGTGGTTGCTGCAGATTGAGCTGCAGCTTCAGGTTATGGTCTGTTTGGTTTTTCCCTAAAACTTCAGATAAAAGATAATCTTGCCAACTAAATAAATATGCAGCTAAAGGTGCAAAACCGCTCCAGTTGGGTGGGCTAAGAGGTGGGACACCATTATTAATACTATCTTTGGAGTTAATTGAAAACCATTTCCAGGCCCAGGCATAACCTCCCATACAACAATGGTAGATGGATTCACAATTGGCACTCCGCCACATGCATGGCACCACTTTCTGTAATGATAGCATCACCAGCCATAATGCCACTGGGCCCACAACCCAATAGTCCTTTACTAGTGTAAAACCATTTGGGTGGTGTTGCATTCTGACTGGGAGGCCATTGGGACCAATGAAGTTGAACAGAGCCTGATGAGAATACAGAACAGACGCAGAGAAAATTGGGCCATCTAGCTGAAATCAAAACAACTCCATGTGTCAAACACACAAGCATCTTGCATTGTAATATATAGATCTGCACTATTAATTAGAACAAAAAGTTGAACATATAAATGAATTATTAAGCATATAACACAAACAGCAATAAACAAAGAGAGGATAACATAATTCTAATTTAATGTTCTGTCATGAGCGTTGTGATCAGCATCATCAACATATAAAATTTGTTTTAGTACCAGTCATCATATATGATGCAGAGATGGACTCAAACATTTTCAACTCATACTAGGATAACAAGTGTCATCATACATGAGTTCTGACAAAGATAAGGCTCCATTTTTGAAGTATTTTGGGCTTGATAATATGGCATCAGCCAGCCACCAAGACAGTTGAGTATCACAATAGACAAATGAATTAAAATTATAGAATCAAAAGTCGCAATTGAAGGTGACAGATGAAGAGAAAAGTTACAGATTAGTCTTTTTCATATTATTATTGTTAATTAAAAAAGGGGACTTTTTAGTTTGATGTTTAGGGTTTGTTAATTATCCTTATAGTGTATTATAGTGTTGGACAAAGCATGCGTAAGGAATAGGTCATATCGGATAGATTTCAAGACCAAACTCTTCGTTACGCAAATTATTCCTCTAAGTCTAAAAGTTATGAAATAATTAATGGATTATCTCAATTTTATTAATCACCGTGATAAATAAAAAAAGTCATGCTAATACAACCTGCATTAGTCATGGAAATTTCTCATCCCAATGGCAACTAGTTAATCCACAAGAAGTTTCATGTATTCCTAAAAGGTAAGTTTCATGTATTTCTAGTAAAAGGTCTCTGTGACAGGTAGTGAGAGTTCGAGAAATTGGAGAAAGTTATGACTTGTATAATTATTGTAATTTCGTTTGTTTGTGTAAAATAATGCTAAGAATAAAGTATAGTAGTCAAAAGGTGTTATAATTATGTTCATATGACATAATAGTCAAAAGGTGTCATGATTATATCTATATGGCATAATAGTCAAAAGGTATCATGATTGTAAACCATTGCAATAATGTTTATGAATAGTTTGTATTTTGTCTTGTTCGACTCCTTGACATTTATTCATTCCACTCTTTATTTGTTTTTTTCAATTTTAGAAATAAATATTAGTAGAAGGTGATGCGATGAATTAATGAAAATGGGTAAAATCCGTGTTGTTGAGTGTGTGCGTGAAACGTGGAGGTTGTGACTTGTGAGGTAAGTTTGTATCTCTATAATCACATTCACTCGCATTGGCATTACTCTTTCTCAGCGTAATAATATCTTCAACTGCGAGGAGATGTTTCGTTGTTTATTTGTAAGTCTAAATATATTTTTATAATAAAAAATGATTTAATATTATGTTTGGATTTTAAAAAACAATTAATTTTACCAATTAAATTTTGGTTTAAGTTCACTTTTACAAATAAGAAACACAAAAGATATATCTACATTTTTTATTTTTCATTTTGTCATTTAGACGTGATTTTTGCTCTTTTTTTTCTAACTAATTTTTATTTATTTTTTCAATTTGCTTTTTTGTTGCCAGAATTTTTCATAATTATTGCACTATGTGAGTATGCTAATAATCGAATACTCTCCTCACAGTTTTTTTCATAATTCATTGTTTTCGTAAGTATTTTCAATTTTGTTTACAACAATGTTTTCATTATTTGTTTAGTTTATGTAAGAGATTTTTTTTTGTAGAAGTTATTATTTTTTAAAGAATGAGTATAACTTTACTGTTCACATTATAGTATTATAATATATATATATATATATATATATATATCTTTTAGTAAATACATATTTAAAAATATTTTTAATTATGTAATCAAAATAAAATTTATTTTGTAAAATGAAATTCAAAGAAAAAATATTCAAACATAAATTATACTATAAAAATTAAATTTTAACAAAAAGTATATTTACAAAATTAATAGTAGTAATTAGATTATTCTTATTTTAGCATTTGAATGAAGTTTATTTTTCTCAAATAGAAAATAATGTAAGTGTTATAATAATTATAAGTTTGAATACTTTTTTTTATCTTAAAAAGTGTGAATACTCTTATTTAATTTACGAAAAAAGAATTCAATTTTTAGCTCTTGAAATAAAAATTGGATACTTTATTCGACATTCCAAACTTCATCCAAAAATGTTACCAAAACATATTTTTTTATTGACTCGCCGTGACTTAATTTTGCAAGCGTAGTAACTATTCAAAAATGAAAAAACTTCATTTTCAATAGCATAGAACAAAAATATGAGAACCTCTGCAAATCAAGTTACTTAAAATTAGAACCGCCTAAAGAAATATCTCTTGGGCCTTCTTATATGTATTTGCAATGTACTGAAATGAACTTTTTGTATACTTGCAATTGCAAAGAGGGAAAACTCCATTTATATGGTAGCATAACTTTAAGAACTCTTATGCTAACTCATATCGCAAAGTAGATAGTGATAAATAAGTCTATAATCTAAAATTATTTTTCTATGCTTATAGACGAGGACGACAAAACTCAATATCTAAAGTTGATTTCTTCTCTACAGCAAGATCACATTGTTTTCAAACTAGATTCAAAAATAGTGGTGTAATGTCATTTGTCCACGAGCTGATGAATCTAAGTTTGGAAAATTATCTCATAATGTAGATATTTTCTTTCTCAATTTTATCAACATTACAAAGTTGTATTCCTAAAGAGGCAAGTCTTTGAGACTGTTCACACTATTGCAAGGGTAACTACGTCATGTTCTTGCTCTCAAGGTTTTCATTCCATTCCTCATTGCTTTATAACGATTATTATAAGGAAATGCAATAAATTTATTTCAGTAAAAAAAACTACCAACAGTAATACACAGTATACAACAACTGAAATAGAGCTCAGTTTAAAAAATACCAATGCCTCTTTCCATGTAAGATTAGGGTGGACAACATGAATTAAATAATGTCATGAGGTCCTATCATAAATTACACCAAATGATAACTCAAATAAAATAAGCCTTTCTTTCAATTGGTTTAAAACCATTGGATGTGTAGAAAACTCAAACACCAGACAGGTAGCGGCTGTTCACCTTATGAACCATCTTTACAGCCACCAGCAACCCCGAAAGCAGTCAAAGCTGAAAGATCAAGCTAGTGGAAAGATTTATCATGAAGAATCAGACCTCTCTTTTCTTTTACCAGTCAAGGAAGTACTATTCTTCTCAATGACTTGGGAATCTAAGCTGCAAACATCGTCCACTAATTTCAGTGGCTGGTCCAGATGACTATTTCCAGAAGTATTCACATCATTAGAAGCAGTAACAGCATCATCAAGACTTGCCCGCGTAATGCAGAGCCAAGGTCTCGAAGACTCGTTGCTAGTGTCTAATGCCAAAGGCACATGCCATGATCCTTTTTCAGATTCCTGAAACACAATATTTTCAGAATTTGTCCAAGGACTGAATTTAGAAATAGCTTTAAAAAAGTTCTGAAGTTATGATAGCACACACAATATTACCTGGATAACCAACGAATATGATGGTGGCATCTGAAGTTTCAGGTTCCCCTTAACAAAAGTGTAGTGAACCTGTAGATAAAGAAAACAAACTTGTGACAAAAAATACAGGCACAACTTAAAAAATCTAAAACTTCCTACTATCAGCTACCTCCAACAACAGACTGTCATGAAATTTATAAGAAAATATTTATGGTGTTTCTACAACTTAAAACAGATCAAACATTTTTCTTTCAATAAACCCCTCCCCAAAGACCAAAAAATCTATTCAGTACAGCACACAACCATGAAATAAGAATAAAAACTCTTTGATCTGATATTAGAGTAACCAATTTCGAAAGAAGGTAGATGAGGTAAAGTGCTCAGACCAAGATACAATAAAGCACATAGGCAGATAGATGTAAACAAAAATCTGAAAACTTGAATTATCAAGGAAAAATTACCAACTTCTTGATGATGATATCATAGAAATAAGAAATATCTTACTTGATGTCTTTCTTTCCATTGATTAAAAAAGTTGCTTCCTATGAGTTCAAATATGTGATCTCGCATTTCATCATTTGTCACAAGCAAGCACCTGAGTTTTACTGCAGCATAGAGCCAATACCTGAACCCCAAAAGATAAATTAAGGGCATAAAGTTCAAACACAAAACAGGTGATAAAATTAAATAATGTAAACAGAGATTTTACATAATAATGATTCAAAGATTCAAAACTAAATTTTGACCAGTGTAAAAATGAAAAGCGCATAATGAAACTGCATCAAAGTGATGAGAAGTGTGTTAGAGAATGTGTTATTAGAATTTTCATTTAACTATACATACAAATTATCTAGACCAAAAATTAGCGTACAGTGAAAATAAAATATATTGATAGCACTAAAAAAATGAAAATTGCAACATTAAGAAAGCTACTTCTTGAGACTTTTTTACTGGGACTGACTCAAGGGGTGAGAACTGTTTGTGCTTTGTAAAGACCACTTCCACCATATTTCTAGTTGATTTGGGATCTCAACACACACCCTTATGTGGACCTCGAAAGGGTATAGTTTTTAGGATTTGACATCTACAGGTTGTCCAACATCAGATATAGTATGATTATGATGGACTATATTTTAACCTAGAATGAGCAATTTTAGATAAATGCTCATTCTTTTTCTCTCCAAAACTAATTTCCCATATGATATTATTAGTCTGGTTTTCATTTGAACGTCACATAACTAGTGTTGAGTTAATCATACATATTTTATTGGCAAACCAAATATTATTTACATCGGTACCGCTGTGAATAGCACCTAGAAATCTATAGATGTACCAAAAACTTGATATAGTTAACAAAAAACAAACTAGCAGTATTTTTAAGTAGTGATAACCCTTCATCCAAATATTAAGGCACTAAATTAGCAGTTATAGTAAAGAAACACTCAAACATTTCACAAAACAATAATGTTGTCCTAAAATGAAGACACACGTGAAGCTTAAAAGTAAATTTTGCAATTTACCAATCATCGTTGGATCCATTTGGAGTTGTATATAGCACACCGTTTTTTATCCACTCCTCTACCAGTTTCCTGCTTGAAGGATTTTCCATCAGCCCTCTCACACGCTTGTTGTGTAGGATAACCAGTGGCCACTTTTTCCCACTCTGATCGTACAATTCCTTCACAACATCATCAAGCTACATTATTATAATTGACATACAGACAAAATCAGCGGCATAAACTGTAAAGATTACTTATCAACCAAGAGCAAGAACTTGCATAACTTTATTTGACAGTAAAGGAAAAAGGACCCAATAACAAAGGCATATAACCTGATAAATGCTAAATCCACCATCAACAAAATTTTGCTGGTAGAGCCCAACATTTGCACCATCCACTATGGCTTCATAATCATCATGTTTCTCAAGCCAGCCCTTGTAGTTGCAAAAAAGTAGACAAATAAAGAAAAGCGTCAAAACCAAGTAACAATTATATATTTTAAAGAATATTAACAATGCTCTCTCTATTACTGGTTCATTCTGTAAAAAAGTCGACACACTCTTTAATGTATTTATGAAACAATTAAATGATGACATTTTGCAAAACGATCATGATAAAACATTGTTGATAACATTCCTTCTACTAGAACAACAACGATGATATTTGATATGAAGAAATGTCACCAAGGTATGTTCAGAAAAAGGGAATGCATACCACTACGTAATATTAGATTTTAAAAAAAAAACTACCTCACCTTCATACCTTTAACCAATCATATTCATTAGTGCAATTTGTAAGAAAAAACATTCATAGTACCAAAATGCATTTCCTATAATATAATTCCATCACATTCTGGGTGGTACAAGCTGCAATTTGGACCGCAACATCAAGGTTTTTGATGTCTCTGCAGTCTGAAAACAACGTATTGTGACCATGATTGAGGCCTCATTTGTCGCATTAGATAACAACTTCCCACAATATCAAGGATTACATTCACATAACCTTGATCATATTTGAAATTATTTTGCAACAAGCCACTTACTCACCTGAAATTCACTAAAATGTGTCTTGACCTCACGCTCCACAGCCAATGCAGCAATAGACAAAGCAAATTTCTCCATCTCCACATCATCAATATCCACACAAACCAATTGCTCACCACATCCACAACAAATCCCATCACCATCAACGCTCATTCTTGACACAACCCAATCCCCTTTTCCAACCCACCCCAAACCATGCCACCCTCCTCCATTCCTCAAAACCCCCTCTCTAACCCTTCTCACATCCAAATCCTCTTCACTAGCCTCACCTGCCTCGTCACTCATAAACCACCCCTCAATTACTGTCGCTGTCGACTCCCCTACACACCTCACATCGCTCCTCAACTTGTGAAGATACCTATAAACCCTATCAGCCCTACCCTTCTTCGCACTAACCTTCAAAAGCGCTGCAATTTCTGCTTCCTCCAAACTAACCCCAACACTATTCATATGCTCTTCAACCTCGTAGGCTTTATTAGAATCAAGAAATTCGCAGAAGCAGAACAATGCAGGATCATAAGTTCTTAACCTAGGGGCAACATTGTAATTACCAATGTTTTTTACCAATTCAAACGCACGGTCACCGTCGCCATTTGCAGCGGCGAGTCTAGCAACGGTGGCAACAGTGGCTTCGTTAGGAATGACGTTTAGGGAGGACATGTGGTTGAATATGCGAAAGCCATAATCTAAGGCGAGTTGTTTGAGCGAAGGGTTTGTTACGGCGTTGGAACAGAGGTAGAGAAGTGTGTTGAGGTGGTGTTGGTTGAGACGAGTGTTGTTCGAAACAGCATCGTCGTATAGAGAGATTGCGCCACAGAAGTCTTTTGATTTGGAACATGAATTGAGCTCAAATTGGAACTTGATCTCTGGGGTTTTGTTGGTTTTCTTCTTCTTGTTTGTTGCCACTGTCGTTGTGGCATTTAATCGTTGTGTTGTGTCCATTGACGATGCGTCTTTATATATGGGATTGGCGCTGCTTTAACCCAAGCTGCATCAACTAGAAGAATTCATTTTGCACTAAACTATAAATTTACCATCCCTACCTGTGGGTGCACAAAGACATTTAACACAAAAATCAGATATTGATGTGAAACCATTACAACAAGTAGAGATCAAAGTAGACAAACAAAACAATTAAGACAAATTGTGATGTGAAACATAAGAACTCAAGTGACATGTTTTGTTTCATTTCATTTTTTTTATTTGATTTAATTATCTGGTTCCCAACAGAAAGGGCCCTAATAATCCAGAGTTCGACCTAGAGGGAAGCAAAGTTTGGCCAAGAATAGTTCATTCTAGGCTAAATTGCAGTTTTGGTCCCCTAGTTTAGCTGAATCACGAAAATAGTCCTTTCATATATTATTTTTCCTCAGTTTTGGTTCCCAAACAGAATTTTAGTTCAAAACTTAATGAAATGTCATTTTTTTACACAACACCACACCATTTATGAGCATAAATTATACAATTGTTGCACCACGAGATCTTGTGGCACGGTGTGGCTTAAATAAGGCAAAAAAATTACACTGAATTACACTTCATCAAGTTTTGGTTCAAAATTCTCTTTGAGAGACCAAAACTTGAGAAATAAAATGAGAGACTATTTTCGTGATTAAGCTAAAACAAGAGGACCAACATTCCAATTAAGCCTTCATTATAAATAACACATCTACCAAAGGCTACCGAATTCAAAACACAAAATGCAATATCAATTGAGTATGAACAAGAACCATGAACTAAAATAAATAAATAATAGTAAAGTGGAAATAATTGAATCAGGCAAGCTCAATCCGAGACAAAGGGCAATTAAGCAACTAAGTATTTGACCCCACTATACAACAACAACAACAACAATAATAATAATAATAATAATAATAATAATAATAATAATAATAATAATAATAATAATAAATTGAACAAAATAATACACCACAATCAAAATTCCCTAATCAACAACGAAAAAAATGGATGGCCAAAGAGATTGAAGGGGGAATAATAAAAAATGTGACCTATGAGTGGTAGCCAACGTGGAAACAGATGGGGATTTGGAGACGGAGATGGAGATGGTGATGGTGATGGTGAAGTGAGTTTGTCGACACTTCCGTTCTTCTCTTCTTAACTATGGACTTCGCATTCGGCGCGCTTCATATTGTTACATTCCACTGTTTTAGTAACTGCTTAATTTTTTTGTTTTTTTGGAATGGGTTCATTTAGGGTTTACCACTTCTAAATTCTAATTGACTCGGTGGTTAATTTGCGAATGTGCACAAGTTTTTTAAAATATATTTCCGTCTAAATATCTTTTATCTTTATAAAATTTTAAATTAGATTTTCTTCGCTTTTCGTTTCTTATAAGATTTTTTGTCACCGGATTTTAATTTTAATAAAATTAAAATGCAATCAAAGTTTGTAAATATATTTGTGTTAAGATATTGCATAAAATAAATCTAAAATTTGATTTCTAAGTCTACATTATTATTATTTTCGTTTTTTTATTTTTGAAGTCGAAATATTCAACTTATTCTTTGTTACAAAAATTTAATTCTTGTGAGATAAATTTTTATAATATTTTAAATATATTTAAAAAAATTATTTTAGAATTTAATGATTTAATTTATATACATTATTAATGTAAAAAAATTTAAAATATTATTAGTTAAATATAGTCATTAAATTATTAATGATAATTGACTTTTATCAAAATTATTTTATGAATAATTGTGAATTGTGATGTTTTAACAGTGTAGACAATATATTGCAATTAAACTCAAAATTTTAAAGATATACATAAATTGATGTAATATAAGAGACTAAATTTATTAATAGAAAATATTACATGAACTAAAAGTTGAAAAATAAAATATAAAAATAGAAAACAAAATTTCAAAGCTTTATAGGAATTAAACATATTTAACATTTTTATTTATATGCTTAATTTTGAAATGTAAGAATTATTATATTCATATTGAACTTGGTAAAAATGATGTCTAAAGCTTGTAACTAAAAAAAAATTGTGAGACTCCAACAATCAACGATTTAAGTGGAAAACGAGGTGTAACTCAAATTCAAATGATAGTATAAACATATCAAATCTATTTTATAGTGACAATAACATTCATTTTGGCAATTTAAATGGAGATCATTAAATAAAAGACTGTATTCGAATACAAACATGTTATTTTTGCTGCTAACTTATGAAACAGCGTTGTATTTGAATACAGAGATGTTGTATTCGAATACAACAGTGTAATTTTGTTTAAAACTTCATTTTTCAACTTTGTTTATGCATGTTTGGCATATGGAAACCCTTTTAAGGTGCATGCTAAGTTGAAAGGTTATTTTGTGCATTTAAATCTTAAATGTTATGTGTTAATTGTTAATTTCGGTTGATGACCTTTACAACTATTGTGGAAATCTGGGCTTTGCCCTCAGATGAGAACCAGGACCATCCTACCGGTTAGTACCCTGTAGATGGGAAGGTAGTTGGACACATCTGACTAGAGTTGTGTCAGGAGGATCTTGCGAGGCACGTGAAGATCACCCGTGATGTATAGTTTTTTATAGAATGATTAGATTAGGTTGACGTATAGGGACTAGATGTCTTTCTTTTTGGGTTGTGTTTATTTTAATTTGGAAGACTGTACCTATACCAATATTGTCAACTTGATATTTTATTTTGATGGATTTCATGTACCACTGTTTGACGTGATGTGGGGAGTTAAAAATCTTGGGGCATTGCTTTTGTACAAGAGTCTGCCGAGAATACCCCATGGGTATGAGCTATGTATGATAGGCCTCATAGCCCCGGTGTATTTTGATATTTGAATATTTTGGGTTTTGATTTCAAAAACTATTTTGCTGCTTATAAATATTTGTTGACTTTGTCGTTATGTTACGACTTAAATATTTATCCAAAAGTATTTCCTTTTTTATTTCTTCGTTTTTATGAATTTGTTTTAAAAAAATACACTTGCGTTGTTAAAAATCGGGGTGTTACAGTTGACCAACATCGTATTATGGATTACCATCCTCAAATGTGACATATAACTCGATAGATTCGAGTTGCGACCACTGTTTATGAACATCAAACATGAGTTCAACATCGCCGTCGTCTTCAACATTTAACAATTCATAGTGAACTAGGCCTTGTCCAAATGAGATAGGGTGTCGAAAAATTATATTAGACACATTCTGATTTTCTTACCTCAACTTTGCTTCAATTTTTTTCTTCAAGTAAGTAAGGTTGCATACAAAAGAAACTCGAATAGCTTTTTTTCGTCACTTTTGAAATATTTATCAATATGTTGTCTTTCACATATTTCACCATTGTAATAAATCAGAAAAACTATATTTTTTGGTGCCATTGATATGAAAGTGAGATATTAAGATTCAGATGAAATGAAATGAAATTAATATATCATAATTATAGTTAACCAATTGTGATACATGCAATTATAGACAACCAATTGTGATACATGCAATGTTGTCAACCCTTGTGCACTGCCCAAACGTGCATGCATGCCCTTACAACTCGCCTTTCCCAAAGGCGACTTCATGACATTCCCCTTGGCATATCTCCATTTCAAATGGCAATCTCATGACACCACCACCAACAAGTCGCCATTCCAAAAGGCGACCTTGGAAAAGCTTTGAGAAATCGCCTTTCCAAATGGCGATTTAGATGGGAATCAGAATATGAATATATTCTCACGTTGAGAAGTTGCAAAAATGTGTTAAGTTTTGTCAAAGTGTTGAGTCTTCTTAAAGTGTCTAGTCTTCTCAATGTAACTGGATCAACTATGGTATCATGCACAAATGATTTTTTAGATTTGTTAGGAGTCATGCGACCTGAATCTCAAAGAAAAGAGAATTTTATAAAATTAAAATGGCTAAGAGAAACATTTTCAACGTTAACTCCAAAATCATCTAATGAAGAAATTTGGCAATACACCTCGTTATCATACCACTGGATATCGATAAAAAATTGATCACATGACCGTTAACAATGTAATATATTAAAACATTACGTTATTTTCATTATTTTATTTTTCTTATGCATATATTACTAACAAACTTGTTATATATTAGTTTCTCATGAGGTCATATCTACATCTAACATACGATCATCCAGAAGACAATTGGCTATGTAATGCATCTACATATTTAATTTGTTTCTACGTAATAGAAATGCATCAAACTAATAGAGTGAAAGTACAATTTGGACTACCTTAAGAAATTCCACATCCTCCGAGGAACATGAGAATGTATCATAAGGTAGATTTGCATAAACAAGTTGACTATAGTTGGGCATTATTCTATGAAAATGAGAACAAAGAGTGGAATGAACGAGATAATCATATTCTTCATGGTCAACCTCTAAATGTTGAGTTCAAACCAATTTATGAATACGTGGTTTGGTTTTGCAAAAATACTAAACGATTTATTTCTTTAGAAAACCAATTGGTTGATCCTCGTGTCAATCCACCCTAACCTCCACCACAATCTAGCCAACATTTTTTCCAAGAATCAATGCTCAACACAACACAACAAAATCAATATTATATACCAACACCTCCTAAACTCAACCGCCTCCTCATACTTTTACCCACACATCACATCAATCTTACGGGTTCACGTTAGGGGAACAATTTAATTTTGATAGCCAACAACCACATCAAGAAGACATCATCGACTATCATTTGTTAGACATAAGTCTCCCTGATCATGATTTAGACATAATTAACAAACATACAATGTTCATGCATCATTTGATAAAACTAACAGTTTGAACCGAGTTACATTTCAGGAAAATCAAGTAAACACTATACACTTGGACACAAGCTTGGAACATAAGGAATCAAGCAAAAAGTAGAGAATGAGCTGGAGAAAGATGCAATTCTACCTAGTCACAGAGACAACCACTTATTGAAACAATCGATTGGCAAATCGATTGTGAAAAAGTTTTTTTATCAGACTGAGCCTCTGTGATAGATCAAATCGATTGAGACATCAATTGAAATTTGTTTCTTAACTTTCAAGATATATACCAATCGATTAGGAAATCGATTGAGAAAATGAAATGCTTAATCATATATCAGAAACAAGTCTATAGTCGATTGGCACACTGACTTTCAACTAAAGGGCTGAGCCTCTGTAACAAGCCAAATCGATTGGCAAATCGATTGAAGTAAAATATCAGAATCACTGAGACTAGTACAATCGGTTGACGAATCGATTGAAGCAAGATGTTTGAGTCACTGTGATCAGTTCAATCGATTGGCAAATCGATTAGCTTAAAGTTTTGTGTTACATCAGCCAACTGCCAAATCGATTATGAGTAACTGTGAGTCGACTGCGTAATCGATTGTTTTGATCTCGTTGTTTGAACAAAACACCTATAATCGATTACTCAATCGATTCTGATATGAGCATGCTTCTATTTCTAAATTTAAGCATTAAAAGAATCGATTGGCAAATCGATTTATTCATATATTTTCAAGAACCAAGAAAAACAAGAAACACGATAATCGATTGGGAAATTGATTGTGCTATTTTAAACCTTTATAAAATCAATTGAGGAATCAATTTTGCTGCTGTTTTTCTTAAACATATATAAGCTGACTCAAATCACTTTTTCAAAAAAAAATTTCACATAAATTTGATACAACTTTGAAATAACTTTGATAGAACTTTGAAACACTTGAAACAATTATTTTCACACACATTTTCACAACACTTTGAGAGAAAATAATTCGTTGGCAAATCCTTATAGTGTGAATGTCATTGTGTGATTGAGTCGCATTCTTGAATGATCTTTTGATCTTTTGTCATTTCTGTAAACAACAATTGTAAAGAAAATTCTATAAAAACCCAGTATAGAAACTGGTAGCTATCTTCGTGGTGAGGATGTTCATCAAGAAGAAGCTTCATCGTTATCTTGGGAGAGTTAGGCGATTAACTCGAGGGATACGGTGGCTGTGAAATAGAAGCGAGAAGAGTTTGATAGATAGGCCTTGTGTTAGCTGGACAATCTGTAAAATACACTCTAGACGATTCTATTGGAAAAAGGCTGAAATCGGTACGATTTCGGGACTAGATGTAGGCTGTCATACTGACAGCTGAACGAGTATAAATCTTGGTGCAATCTCTCTTAACCCTTTCTCTTTATTTCAATTTTGCATGAAAGCTTTATCTTGAATGTATGTGTTAGCAAAATTCTGTCTTGATTGATATTATTGAATGAGTATTATATGTGTATACTTGTATTGTTTTGCATGCAATCTTTGGTCCAGAATAAATCCTGTTAATTGACTATCTAGTTAAGGTTAGAATTAATCACGCTTGAATTGGAATAATATTGATCACGTTGGTTTTGATATTAATTTCAATACTTAGGAAAAATTGAATTACTTTTCTTGTAACCTTGCATAAATTTCCTAAGATCAGAGGTCATATATACCAACAATTGGTATTAGAGCCTGACTTTTTTAGAGTAACTCTCATAAAAGAAAATGACTTCTTTAGAATTTCTAGGAGAAGGTGCATCTTTGGCCAGGCCCCCTGCTTTAAATAGGGATGCCTACATGTATTGGAAAGAACGTATGTTGATCTTTTTAGAAGCATGTAGTTTAGATGTATTAGAAACTGTACTAGATGGACCCTATGTGCCAAAAATAGCTGGCACAAATAATTCTTTCATCCCAAAACCCAGATCAGATTGGTCTGAGGATGACAAGAAAAAGGTAGGATACAATGCTAAGGCTAAAAACATAATTACATCTGCATTATCCGCTAACGAATTTTTCAGGGTGTCTAACTGCAAATCTGCCAAGGAGATGTGGGACACACTGCAGCAAACTCATGAGGGTACAACTGATGTAAAGAGAGCCAGAATCAATACACTGATGCATGAGTACGAACTATTCAACATGAAGAAAGAGGAATCTATTAATGATATGCAGACAAGATTTACTCACATAGTCAACAATCTACATGCTCTTGGTAAGGAGATTGACAATGATCAGCAAATCAACAAGGTGATGAGATGCTTGACTAGAGAATGGCAGCCAAAGAGCACTGCCATAGCAGAATCAAAAGACCTTGGAAGCATGTCAATTGCAACACTCTTTGGAAAACTGAGATAGCATGAGATGAATCTAACAGTGGTAAAAACAAGTTAGATATGTCAATCACTGAAGAAGGAAAATCATGCACTACATTGTGATATAGAAAAGTTTAACAGTGGTAAAAACAAGTTAGATATGCTTCTTGGAAATCAAAGGAATCTAAATGAAAAATCTGGACTTGGATATAAACCAAATATGCATGTTAAACAGAATCACAATAAATATGGAATTGGATATAGGAATACCAGGAATGTTAAACATAATCAGAAGTTTGTTAGATCTAGACATATGAATGATATCTTTACTAAACCAAATCAGATTTCATCCTCTACTGTGTCATGTCACTTTTGCTGTAAAAAGGGACATATGATTTTTAATTGTAAGCTAAGAAAGCTTGCCAACAAAGGATGGAAACAGATTTGGAAAGTGAAGACACAAATGTTTGAAACTAACCCCCAGGACCCAATTTAAATTGGGTACCTAAAACCAGCTTTTAATTTTGGTTGCAGATATGCTTGTCATCCAATAGGCACCTATGGTACCTAGATAGTGGATGCTCCAAGCATATGACAGGAGACAAGACCAAGTTCTTGTCTCTAACCTTAAAAGATGGTGGATTTGTTAAATACGGTGATTAAAGACGTTCTGTATGTAAGAGATCTAAAACACAATCTGATTAGTATAAGCCAAGTATGTGATAAGGGATTCCAGGTACACTTTACATCTAAGTCTTGTATAATTGAGCATAATGAAAACAAGGACATAAGGTTAGTAGGTGACAGGATTAATAACATTTATATGCTTGATTTTAATACTTTGCTTGCTAGTTCTATCTGCTATTTGTTGTCCTATTCTGATGAAAACTGGTTATGGCATAAGAGAGTAGCTCATATCCATATAGATCACCTCAATAAACTAGTTAGTAAACAATTAGTTATAGGACTCCCAAATAGAAAGTTCACTAAGGATAGGTTGTGTGATTCATGTGAGAAAAGTAAGCTAGTTAAGTCTTCTTTTCCCCCCAATAGATATGGTCAAAACTAATAGGGTTTTGCAGTTGATACATATGAACCTTTTTGGTCCATCCCAAGTGAAAAGCTTTAGAGGAAACCTATATGGGTATGTGTTGGTAGATGATTACTCTAGGTATACTTGGACTTTTTTTCTGACTCACAAGAGTGAGGCATTCTCCATTTTCAAAACATTTGCTACTTTAGTACAAAATGAGAATAACCAGAAAATTATCTCCATCAAAAGTGATCAAGGTGAATTCCAAAATGATTCCTTTAATACCTACTGTGAACAAAATGACATTCAACATTTATACTCAGTCCCTAGAACTCCTCAACAAAATGGAGTTGTAGAAAGGAAGAATAGGTCTTTAGAAGAGTTAGCTAGAACTATGATTAAAGACTCAAACCTTCCTAAGTATTTCTGGGCTGATGCCATTAACACTGCCACACATGTAGTTAATAGAGTTCTGATTAGGCCCCTACTTAGAAAAACTCCCTATGAGTTGTACAAGGGTAGAAAACCAAACATCCCTTACTTTTGAGTCTTTTGATGCAAATGCTTTGTGTTAAATAATGGCAAAGAACATCTAGGAAAATTTGACCCTAAGGCAGATGAAGGTATTTTTCTAGGTTACTCACAAACTAGTAAGGCCTATAGAATCTACAACAAAAGAACAAAAACCATAGAGGAGTCAATTCATGTAAAATTTGATGAACTATTTGTTGAAAACTTGAACAACACTCCTCCTATAGTTGATGCTTCTGTGGATGAAGTTGTAGAATCTGAACCATTAGAACCTACTGAAACAACCCCTCCAACAAACATTGACTGTGTAGAACCTATTAGGGTAGATGACTTACCTAAAGAGTGGAAGTTTAACAAAAACCACCCCATTGATAACATAATAGGGGATATCTCTAAAGGAGTTGCAACTAGGAATAACCTTAGACATTTCTGCAATTTCACAGCCTTTGTATCTCAGGTAGAACCCAAAAACATTAAAGAAGCTCTCATGGACAATGACTGGATTATTGCCATGCAAGAGGAGCTTAACCAGTTTGAGAGAAACAAGGTGTGGATCTTAGTTCCCAAACCAGTAGATAAACACATCATAGGAACCAGATGGGTGTTTAGAAACAAAATGGATGAAAATGGAGTCATAACTAGGAACAAAGCTAGATTAGTTGCCAAAGGTTATAATCAAGAAGAGGGAATAGATTATGATGAAACCTATGCCCCTGTAGCTAGACTAGAAGCCATTAGAATCCTGTTGGCTTATGCTTGTATAATGGACTTTAAACTTTATCAAATGGATGTGAAAAGTGCCTTTCTCAATGGTGATATCCAAGAGGAAGTTTTTGTTAGCCAAACACCTGGATTTGAAAATCCTAATTTTCCAAATCATGTCTATAAGCTAACAGAAGCCCTCTATGGGTTGAAACAAGCTCCAAGAGCTTGGTATGAGAAATTAAGCAATTTCCTCATTGAACAAAACTTTTTAAGAGGAAATGTGGACAAAACACTTTTTACAGCACTTATTTGAAAACTTTTTACAGCGCTTATTTGAAAAAATGCTATAAAATATGCACATATAATTCATATATTAAGTGCGCATTTTACAATGCTTTTTCCAATAAACGCTGTAAAATGTGCACCCAATATATGAATTATATGTGCACATTTTACAGCGTTTTTTTGAAAAAGCGCTGTAAAAGGTGGCGTTTTTTTAAATTAAATTTTTGAAAAGCTCTTTTTAACTTTTTATGACATTTTTTTAGAAAGCGCTGTCTTTTAATTTTTTTTCCAAAATTTTTTTGATCCAAAATCAGTTCACACAACAACAAAACATATTCAAATACATATTCATAATCAGTTCACACAATCAGTAGACAAAAACAAAACTCTATAATTTTACTTTATATATTAATTCACAACAGAACATTCAGATACATATATATAACCTAATTAACTACATATACATTGAACATATATTGTACAACAACACATATTCATATACATGTTCATATATTGTGTCCTATGATCATATACATATAACTAATAGAATACATAGAATATAACTAGCTACCATATGATATTCAGATCCCTTGCAGCATGCTATTTCCCAGAAAATCAAATAATTTTCATTTCAAGCACATACTGACACCAGTCTTCCTTTAATTCCTTTAGATCTTCCTCAGAGTATGATGGACTGGAATTATCAAAGTACTGCAATATAAAAATTGAATATATTAAGTTAGTATCAAATATATAGATAATTTATATATGAAAATCATATAATGAAAATACCGTACCGTTTCTGGGATAATAGTGTTATTCTTGTCAACAATCTCCTTCATGAATCGCAATATATAGCACCCACAGTTGATGTTGTTTGTTTGACGAGGGCACTGTAAAATAAAACATATAAGTCAATAAAATATTTTTGCATTAATCGTAAAGGCATATATTTGTAAATGAAAATTTAAGAGCATATATTTCAAACCTTTATTGGGATCCATGTGATGTTATTAGACTTTTACTTCGACACTGTATCACCTCTTTGAGCTCGAAAAACTTGTAAAGCACTATCGAATGAATAAATGTGATTATTTTAGCATTAACAAACACATTATTTATATATATATGTAAGAAATAAATGAATATTACTTACGTGTTGAACATAGTCTTTATATCAGAGTGATTGTTGTAATTGTCATGCAAGGGATCCAAATAGTATATTACTTCCGAGGTCGCATTGATTGCAAATAGCACCCAATGTGCCCTACAACAACAAAAATTTGGTTAAGCAATTTTGTTTATACACAACTAATAAATTAAAATCTCATCAATTAAAAAAGATATAAATAAATAATATATAATTACGTACCCTGAATTATATGGTGCGAAGAACAATTTATCCTTTTCTATATTTCCTAATAACATATCTACAATGTAATTCTTTACATTTACTGGATCGAGTTTGCACATCAACAACTTATGCAGAGACAAGAATGAGTATTTATTTGACAATTTGCACGTGCACACAACCTTCTCATACAAAAACCTTATGTACATTTTATTACCAATACATTTTATTAATTACCAATAAATGCAATTAAAAGTATTTTTTACCTTATGTACAAGCTCATGACAGTAGCACTCAGCTCCTTATGGTTGAGAAGTTCGTAAATGTGCTCCTTTCCGAGAAATTATTCATACTCATCTCCGAATATAGTTTTATTCATGGGTATGATGCGTAAATCGTCGTTGCTGCCCATGTTCCTTTTTACTTGGATGTCAAGACACGCCCCGTATTTAGCAAGGCATGGCTGACTTATTTTAGGAGCAACAACGACCGATTGCCCCCGATCCAGTTTTCTAGTTGCAACTTTGGCAGCTTTATTACCCTCCAGCCTTTGTAGTTTGCCAGCTCTATTACCCTCTAATTTTTTAGGTTTGCTGGCTTTTTTTGGCTGTACGGGTGGTTTATTTAATTGGATCTACAAAAATGAGGTTAAATGTTAGTTTATTGAATCTGAAAAAATGACAAACCTTAGGGAATAAATGTGACAAACCTTTTCGGGAGATGTAACTGATTCGTTTATGGGAATCTTTTTATCATTTCCTTTAGGCTTTTTAAACATCTAAATATAAATGTGAAATTAAAGTTAGGAGCGGAAAAAAATCAGCTATTAAATATACATATCAATTAAATAGTATTCAAGTATTCAAGTGATAAAATACAATATTAAAAAGTATTCAAGTGATAAAATACAATATTAAAAAATATTCAAGTGATAATATAGTTACACAAAGTTCTATTACTTTTTGGACATTTTCATTGTCAACCACTCCGTCTTTATTTATACGAGCTTCCTTCCACAATATATGACGACCCAACGGTTGATCGGACTGGGTGTCTTGTCGCTATTCGTTAAGATCATAAACAAAATATTAGTTAGAAACTATAGTTTATAATACAAATTACTTCATTATATAAAAGTGATGTAAATTTAAAGTTAGGAGCGGAAAAAAATCAGCAATTAAATATACATATCAATTAAACAGACATTTCAATTAATTTAATATACCTTATCGAGGGCAACAAGATGTGTGGGCCATGCCACGTAACTACCAATTGCTTTGCCCAAAAATTGCATATCTCCATCGTTGTTCGGTATCGGGAACGGTGTAGTTGGTTCTATAGCAATAACAGGTGATACTTTGACATGGCCCGCAGGGATCGGTATATTGTGCAATACTTCTCCCGAAGTATTGTATAATTTTCCTTTTCCGACCTTCCGATGAGTAGGGGAGGACAAGTATAGCACACATGGAGTGACACCCTAAATCAATGGTTAAAACATAAGTACAGTTAATATATAAGTATATTTAATACATAAGTAATTACATAAGTAAGTAATTAATTACCTCAAGAATACTTTTAAGAACGATGTTGCAACTCGCGGTTTCACTCTCCATTTGTATTTCATGTTGGAGCTGATCTAGGAGTTGCTTGTCTTTGTTCGTCTTCACCAAAAGTACCACTTGCTCTATAAGGATTTTGAGCTTCTCTAATACTTCCTCATTGGAAGAATTTTGGCGCTTCTCTTGAGAAAAATAGCTTTTGGGAGTTACGCCAAATCCTTTCCCCCTAACCCGACCGGAATACTCAAGAACATTAAACACTTTACCTAGAATGTCCCTCCAAGTAGCCTTGTTGCCCTCTTGATTTTCAGAACTTTGTTCGATAGTCTCCTAAAATACATGTAGGATTAAAAAGATAAGTTCAATAGCATTTTTAAAATACAATATTAAAAAGTATTCAAGTGATAAAATACAATATTAAAAAATATTCAAGTGATAATATACTTACACAAAGTTCTATTACTTTTTGAATATTTTCATTGTCAACCACTCCGTCTTTATTTACACGAGCTTCCTTCCACAATATATGACGACCCAACGGTTGATCGGATTGGGTGTCTTGTCGCTATTCGTTAAGATCATAAACAAAATATTAGTTAGAAACTATAGTTTATAATACAAATTACTTCATTATATAAAAGTGATATTTAATTACTTACAAGTTTTTGATCAAGACGTGCATATCGCATACGTGATTTTTTGTATGGGTGGGTTGGATTTCTTGCCCTTTCGAGATTTTCCTTACTAATATTCTATATAAAAAAAATAGCAATTGTGTAAAAATTTAAAATACGCTACGAATATGAATAATAAAACAAAAATGCTAATAAATTACTCACGTACTCAAACGCGGGGTCCGAACGTTTGGATACAAATGCACTCCATTCATCATTTGATATATAATGTTTATATATTCTTGGAGCTTCAACATTTGTATTTCCTTCTCTATCTTTTAGATAGAAATTAGAGAGGTGAGATTTAAATACCCGGTGGATTTTCCCAACAGCTCTCAATACATAACTCTTTCTCCCCTCATCAATAACAAAAGTAGTTTTCAATCGAAATAAAGATATAGTTTGACTAAGTAAAATATTTCAATGAAAAAAATTATAAATGACAGAAGAGTGGATCAAAAAAGTTACTTGAATGTCATTCCATAGTATATCTTTGGCATCCTTCAACGCCTTATCTCTTGAATCATCAATCGTAATTGGGATATTTTGTCGAACAACAGCCCTAATGTAACTTACAAACATGGAGCTGTTGGGGTCAATTTGCTGACCACTCTCATTCCAGCCAACGTAATAAACTCATATAGTAAGTACATGCTATTAAAAAAAGATAAAAAATACACAGCAAACAGATTATAGTATACCTCAAATTTGATGCCATTGCTCCTTGCTTTAATGACCTTTTGCATTATAGTTGCACCACGTTTGACTTCATTTTCATAACTCTTAGTGTTGACAACTTCTTCATTTTGACATTTTAAATCGTTGGTGGTATCCATTTAACTACAACAAGTTCAACATGCAGTTTAGTATAACTTTAACAAGCTCAACATGCAGTTTAGTATAACTTCAACAAGCTCAACATGCAGTATTCTAAGTACATATCAATATCAGTATATCTTAAAAGCTCAACATGCATTTTAATTATTACAAAAAGTTAATAACATCAATACCTGAATAATGAGGGTTCGAAGAAATATGAAATGCAAAGAAAAGAGGGTTCGCAGAAAGTTCGTTCGCAGAAATATGGTTTGAAGAAATACGTAATGAAGGTAATAAGGTTCGAAAATATATTGGGTGCAATGGGAGAGATGATCGTGGATGGAAATAAAGTTCGAAATGAAGGAGATGATCGTGGAAATAAGGTCCGCAATAGAAGAGATGATAGGGTTTGCAAAGGAAGAGAAGAACGATGAAGGTTGAGATGATAGTGAAGTTTACGTAATGAAGAGGAAACTAAAACGGTTTACTGTTATATATAAAACCCTTTTACAACACTTTTTTATAAGCTTTTTACAACGCTTGTTAGGAAAGCGCTCTAAAAGGCCTAAGCCTTTTACAACGCTTGTTTGAAAAACGCTCTAAAAGGCCTCCTTATTTTATTTTTAAAAAGGCTCTTTTACAACGCTTATTTGAAAAAGCGCTGTAAAAGACCTCCTTGTTTTCTAATATTATATGAATGTTTTTTTAAAGCCTTTTACAACGCTTGTTGGGAAAGCACTCTAAAAGGCCTCCTTATGTTATTTTAAAAATTTTTATTTACAACGCTTATTTGAAAAAACGTTGTAAAAGACCTCCTTGTTTTATTATGTTATATGAATGTTTTTTTTAAAGCCTTTTACAGCGCTTTTTGAAATAAGCGCTCTATAAGGTCTCTTTATTTTATTTTTAAAAGGGTCTTTTACAGCGCTTTTTCAAATAAGCGCTCTAAAAGGTATCTTTATTTTATTTTTAAAAGGGTCTTTTAAAGTGCTTTTTCAAATAAGCGTTGTAAAAGGCCTCATTCGTTTAATTTTATATTTAAGGCTCTTTTTCAGTTCAGTTCATGTAAATTACTAGTTTATATTAAATTACATGAACTTAGTATAAAACACTCAAATCAAGCTAAATATAAGCAAAAAATAAATTAATCAGAAAATCAAATACATGGCTGCTTATATAAAACAAATGTTCAAACAATTAAATTTACATTAACACAGTTTAGATTACATGGCTTATATAAAACAATTAAACATGTACATTAAGATGCCCTTCTTCTTTTCCTGGTGGGATTCACATTTGTTTGTCTATTTACAATACGAGACGATGGATTAATCCAAATTCCCTCATCATGATCATCTCTAAGATATAAACCATCATCAGTTGAATCAATTTCATGTGGTTGTTGTGATGTTGCAAATAAAAGATCATTACCAACATCTTCATCATTATTGTTATCATCACTTATTTTATTGGTCGATAGGACAACAAACCATTTATCATCAGACCATAAAAGACCATTAAACAAGGATAAACGACTCTATTTGGATCTATTGCATTCTTCACTACAAACTCCTTCACTCCATTTTCATACTCTTTTGACAATCGATTGACAGACATCCATTTCCGATCCATATTATACGACCTATATAAATGCAATTACAAAAATAATAAGCTTTCAAAACAGATCAACAAGTTTCAAAAAGAAACCAATATCAACGTATTTAATATCAACATATCTAATAATAATTTCAAAACAAAAAAGATTTTAAAACATAACAGATCAACAAATTTCAAAAAAAAAAAAGATTTAATATATAACAAGTTATTAGTTTTCAATTACTAAAAAACTAAAGATTTTTTTGACAAAAAAAAATTAATAGATACTTGAGACAACGTAGATGGCCGCACAGTACATAGAGGATATGAGGGTTCCCAGAGTAGAGGTGATGAGGGTTCGTAAATTTGTTTTAAATTTGTTTTTATTTGTTTAAAAGTAAACGATATTTATTTGAAAGCGCATGTCTTTTACAGCGCTTGTGAAAAAAGCGTTGTAATAGGTAATTAAATTATTTGAAAGTGCATGTCTTTAATTTACAGCATTTGTGAAAAAAGCACTGTAATAGGTAATTAAATTATTTGAAAGCGCATGTCTTTTACAGCGCTTGTGAAAAAAGCGTTGTAATAGGTAATTTAAATATTTGAAAGCGCGTGTCGTTTACAACACTTGTAGATAAAAGCGCTGTAAAATCGTTATAACATTATGCACAAACGCTATATGACCCTACAACAACGTTTTTTTCACAGCGCTTGCCAAAAAAACGTTGTGATAGGCTCCGTTATTTTTAAAATATATTTACAACAACGCTTGTATTTAGTAAGCGCTGTAAAAAGAGCGCTATTAAATGACATTTTTCACGTAGTGTAATCATAACTTGTTGATATAAAATAACATATTTGTAATGAAATGATTTTTCACAAGAATTTCCTCGTTTTTGGTTTGACAGAAGAATTCCCTTGTTTTATGGTTTCAATTATTCAACTTTTGACTCAAAGTTTTCTATCTTCTTTGCTGCATATCTGATATTTGACTGAGGGTATCTTTGATACCAAAGTAGAATTATTGTTCATCTCTAAATAAATAAACAATCAATAATTTCTTTATAAACTTGTCAATAAAGTAATTTCTTTATAAAAAATTAATTCCCTATAAAATTATAATTAACTTCCTTTATATAATTATCCTATATATCTAATATCTAAATATGTGAAAAATCAGGTTAAATGCTGCTTCCACTCTAATTGGCAAACAAAAATTAAGTACCTATACAAAATTTTCTAAACCATTTTCCGACGGAGAACATATTATATTTCCCCGAGTGCACAAGGTGAAACTATTGTGAAAAAACTATCTCTCGCGTTTAAAAGAGATAAAGTTTTATAAAATTTTATAAAAAATGACACTTTTGACTTTAAATCGATTTTATAAGAATGAGTTAAATCTAATATAATTCTTTTAATAATATCAAAATCTATCGACTAGATCATCCATCATTTATATCTACACACCAAACTCAATAATACTAAATAGGAAGGGATATATTGAAGAAAAAAAATTAATTCTCACATTAGAACTCTATAACGCAATAAAGAGCATGGATGGACCAATTTAAAGCTAAGTCTAGGCAATGGTCTACACTTAGTTTTGGAAAATAAATATTTTTAATATTTAATATAATAAAAAATAAATTATATAATAAAGAAAAAATATTTTATTATAAATTATGTCTCCACTATATTTTAATTTTTTAAAATAAATATGTGACTGTTGTTATGATAGTCTTTAAGTGTATTAAAATTATTAAATAAATCTAAATATATTTTTATTAATCATTTTTTGTTTTTAAATATGTCTTTAGTTAATTAATTAATTTTTGTTAGTCATTTTAGTCTATAAAATTACTGGCAAAAACCACATTTAAAAATGAATTTGTAATTTTAATAAATTCATAAGAGTTTAAAGATAGTATATTGATATTGTAAAGTAATTTTACTCTGTCACTCATCATAACCATTAAATTTAACACATCATGTTGGATAATTTTTAAATCAAATTTAATTATTTAATTGATTGATATTGTAACAAGTTGTAATTGGTTGTTAGAAAAAAATGATTTTATACTACCAATGCATTTCCTTTATTCTCAATTCATAAACTATAATATTACATACAATAACAGTTAAAAGTTAAAAGAGATATATGATGCTCAACTACTCAAAATTTCTAAATCCATCTCTTATAAAGATTAACAGATCCCCTCTTACAAATTTGTTAATTTTGTGGGAGTGATATAGACAAGAAATGAAAATATAAGAAAATTGTATTCATAATTTTTGTGTGTAGCTAACTTGTCATATGGATGCATCAATAAACACCATTATAGGCCATAGACATGAGACCTACACGTGCATGCAACATATAGATATACCCAGCTTACAACATGTAATCACATGACATAGGACCATAAATCACCACTACATCTATTCTTTCTCTTATGTCCCACAAGAAAAACCATGTGTTGCCAACTGATTTTAACCTTGTCGAGAATATATGGCCCCACTATTACCACCCCCTTTCCTCTAATATTAATCTATTTAGAAAAATAAAACCTTTGTGTACTTGTCTACTTTATTGCCAACTTTGTGTTTGTATTGGTGGCCATTGTCAAGTCTTATATACTTAAAATTATTATAGTATAGGCTATAACATCATACACATCAATTTTCATTTTACAGTCAAAAACATAAATAGGTATTATAGATATAGACACATGTTATTACAAAGAGAAAAGACATGCTCATTTAATTTCTTCTCACCTTCCTAGACCTTTCCTTCAATCATTTATCATCAATAATATTAATCTCATCCCCTTGTTATCTTTCATTTCTCTTCTTGCACCTTAACCAAAAGGGCTACAAAATCTATCACCATTTTTCAGAGAAGAAAAATCTTGTTTTTTTAAAGGTGTGAATTTAAGATATGGGTTTGAGTTCTAAACAAGTTTCTTCTAATAGAGATATTGATTGGAACCAAACCTTGTTGCAAGATCAAAACTTGGAGCTACCAAAATCTCTTCCTATGAAGAAACAACAACAACACCAATCAGAAGCTGTGAAATGTCCAAGTTGTGATTCTACTAACACCAAATTTTGTTACTACAACAACTACAAAAAATCTCAACCTCGCCATTATTGTAGAGCTTGTAAAAGACATTGGACAAAAGGTGAAACTTTACGCAATGTTCCTGTTGGTGGTGGTAGAAAGAATAAGAGACTCAAAAAGTCAACCCCCCAACTTCTATTAACACCTCCACAAACACTACTATTAACACCACCACAAAAACTTCTATTAACACCACCCCCACAACTTCAAATGCAAACATGGATGCTGATTTCAATACCAACATGACAAAAATTCAAACTTCACACGAATCACACCAAAAACCTAATCTTTCTGAGTTTGGTATTGGTAATGGCATGTTTCTTAGTTAATCTATGCCTTTTACTCAAAATCAAAGCTTTTTATTCCCATTTTCAAACTCAATCTCTTTTGGTACAAATACATGTTCTGTAGTATCAACCTCTTTGAAATAATCCAATAATGTATATAACTATGGTGAAGAGTTTAAAACAATGGAGGATTCAAATATTAACAATGTAATTCCAAGTACTAGTGGTGGCAATATCACAACCATGGGAAATGCCTGCAACAAGTAATGGAATGGAAATGTCAAACTATTGGAGTTGGGAGGATATTGATTCTTTGGTCTCAACTGATCTTAATGTTCGTTAGGATGATTCTGATATCAAACCTTGATATAAAACCAAAGGTTCTATCAACAATTACTAACCTCTTTTTCCCTCTTATTTTTTTCATATCTCTTTTCAACAAAAAATACTTGGCAAGCCCATACATATTTTATGGGTTCTATCAGACCTTGTTTGAGTAATTGGTTGCATTCTTCTCGAGCCAAAGCTAAATCTAATGGACTCATTCTTGGATGAGTAGCTTTGGTTGGAATGATATCCTCATTGAGCTTGAAAAGAAGTTGGACAAAAAAGTATATGTTTGTCCATAAAGGTTTTGGATGAGAGAATTTTTCATGACTGTCTACACAAAGTTTGAGCAGTTTAGACTTAATTTCTTCATATTCAGCAGAAACTTCAGAAAGGGAATACATCTTTAATATTCCTGAATAAGGTTTAAATTCTCATTTAAATTTGATTCCTATAGGGAGAATTTGAAGCCTATTTGCTGCTGAATAAACATCCATACCCACAACAATATCTTTATTAGGGAGGCTACTACCAATAACCTATGTTAAACTATGCATTTGGGGAAGAATCTGATTCCAATTTTTTCCTTTATCATCAAATCTATTCTGAAAGTTTTTCCATCTACTGCTACAAAGTATGCAACATGTTTCACCCATGCTTCTGTAGGGAGGATGTTTGGGTTCATCATTGTTATTTGGGCACTAGTATCTATATAGGCTATAACTTTCTTGGGATGAGAAAATTTTGAGGCAAGGACATGGAGTTCAACACAAGGGAGATGAGGAGTAGGTAAAGTACTTCCTACTTCTTTGAATGGGTAAATAGGAAAAGATCTATCATATCCTGATTTAGCAAACGATGCTTCATCTGAAGACGAGTTATCTAAGAAGGAGTTTTGAAGAGCAAAAATTGTTTTTTCATCGACAAAGCTTTGTTTAGAATACAAGGATTCTAGATCTTCTTCTAGAGGTTGAAGATAGTTGATCAACTTTGCGGCTTTATTGGTTTTATCAGGACATCTCTTAGAAAAATGTCATTTTTCTCCACAAACAAAACATCTTTGATTTTCCTTTTTCCCTTTGAATTGCTTCCTTTTAAAAAACTTCAAAGCTTTTCTTTTCCTTTTCCTTACTTTCTTGAAGATTCTAGAAGGTTTAGTGTATCTTCGCCGATGATGTCTCTTTTCTGTTGAACAGTTGCATCTTTTATCTTTGCACTTGATTTCCAGGTAAGGCCTTTTGCATGCCTTGGTGAATTTAGATCTTTGTTCTACAATTTCTGAGAAATGTTGGTGCAATCTACATAGTTTTTCAAGTGCCTCCAATGTTATTTGATGTATCTAACTGAGACTCAGGGCCTTAATATCTTTCTGATTTTTTGCTATCATCCTATGAATTTCTAGCTGGAGTTCTTGAGGTAGTGAGGAGATATATGTATTTTTTAGACTATGATCATTAAATGCATTGAGGACATAATATCTCTAGGTAGTTCTTTGATAATTTTTTTCAAGATCTTTGACTCTAAGGGAAGAACATCTCATCTCAAATAATTTTTTTCTACTTTTTCTATCAAATATCTCTATATCACCAATGAATTCGTTATGAAGAATTCCAAGGACAACATAAGTATTTACCAATCTGTGTAATTCGTCTTGTTTGAATATACCAAGATTATGGTACCATTCCTTCAATGTGCTTGTCATTCTACAACAAAATTCTCCAATGATTTTATAAGTGTCTGCATCTGTTTTCATCATTTGAGTGTCAAGCCATGCACCAAATTCAAGGAGTCTCTTTCTCCAGGGACTGAGTGGTATATCATCAAGCGTGAATCAAGGTCCATTATTTATTTTTGTTTTCCTAGAGACTGAATTTTCTTCAAGTGATTCTTCATAAATGGATTCTTCCTCTTTTACATTCACCATAAAAAGTCTAGAAATGTTCATGTAATTTCTTTCAAATTCTGATTCTTGTTCTGATACTGATGAAAATGATTTGGATATTTCATCAGCTGATGTATCTTTGGAAGAATCATTTTTCTCAAAGGAAGAGGAATCTTCACTCTTTTTTCTTGGGAATTGTATAAGAGAATTATTTTCTTGTTGGAATTCATGGTTTTTAGTGATGGTCATGGCTTGGAAACTTTTATCTAGAATCTCTTCTTTTTGGAACTTTGGAGGAGGTGTTTTAGGAACATCTTGGGAGTCAGAGGATGATACACTAAAGCAAGCGGTTTTTTATTTGGACCTGGAGGTTGAGGTTTTTGTAGTTATGGAAAAATTTTATAAGTTGAGGGTATGTATTTGGCATAATTTGGTGGTGATGAAGCATAGGTAGGGTGCCGAGGAGATTGCTTTCCTGGTCATGTGAAATAAGTAGGAAAATTAGGAGGGTTAAAGAAAAGATCTTCAACAAGTTTAGGTTTTTCTTCTTTGGAAGCTCTCAAGAAATCATTAATCTTTTTCACCTGGCTTTGTAACTTTCTGATTTCCCTTTCTTTTTGGTCAAAATCTTGGCCAAAAGTTCTTTCTTCTAACATCTTTCTTAAGTCATGGTCCAACTAAGAGTCTTGAGCTTTTAAGGTTCTGTAGTGTTTTTGCATTGTTTGAGACTGAACTTTGAGATTTTCATCTATTTGGTCTATTTTTTCAGTAATTTTATTCACCTTTCTATTTAGATTCTAGAGAGTGTCATTTTGAGTAACCATGTTTTCTGATTGCCAATTTAGAACTTCCTCCGCTTGGGTTAGAGGTTTAAGTTTTCCATCAGGTTGGACATCATTGGGTTGAATGAAAGGTTTGGATGATCTGTTTGTGATTGGATCCACTTTTCATTCTAGAGCAGGGAATTGTTGGTCATATTCTGATGTTGAAGCTGAGAACATAAAACAAGGGATTGGTTTGATATTTTTTGGAAGGTCTAAATGTTTACAATAGTCTAAAGGTGACCAAGTAACAAGAGTAGGGTCATTAGGTGGCAAAAGCTTTTCCTTTTTGAGGATTTTAAGTGCTTCTATGTAGATAGGAACAAGTTTCTTTCTATCATGGATTCCTACCCATGCACTGTTATCAAGATCTGATTTTTTACTTGGTGGAGGATATGGTCTGCACGTCCCTTTTCTTTTAGGGAGGGTGATATCTCTATCAATATCATTATCATGCATCCAACAGTCACATCCTGAGTCACACATATTGGGATCTACGTCCCAAATAAAATGGCCATATATCTTGTCAATAAAGATATGTTCTCCTTTAGAAGTGACAACATGAATAGGAGACCAATCTTCTTTGAGTATTGGTTGTATCATCATGGTCTGTAAAATAGGAGAGTTCGAACTTGATCCTTTATCTGGTTTTTTGAAAACTGTTTTTACTAACCTATCAATGGATCTCCTGAACGTGGCTTCTTGAGATGGTATTGGTCTTTTGTCATGATGGAATTTTTCATAGTTTGTTATCCATTCCAGGTGAATTAGTTGAGCTAATTCCTCCCTTGTGATTCTCATTGGGATCTGGACAATGAAGGGTATATATTCTTCTCTATTGGTAATGAATAACTGTGAATTAGAAGAACATCCAGAGAGTGGAAATTCTATGAAGTGATTTTGGAGGCGATAGATTATTTGATGAAGAAGGGTTGCATACAAAGCTTTTGGGACTTGATCAAATCCAGTTATTTGGATTGGACTTTTAACCTTGTGGGAAGAGTGATGTCATTGAGACTTACATTATAATTTGGGAAGATGGTAATGACAACACTTCCAGCATGGTGTGATGTTAGAACAATCCTTACTACAACATTTTCATAATGAATGTAACGTGAGTCTAAAAGAGCTATTTTACAAAAGACAAGATGAGTTTTCCTTCCATGAAGGGAGAGGATTTGTGTGACAGCTCCAAACAAAGAAACAAAATCATAACACAAAAAAACCAATCACTTAGACAACCATAAAGAAAACTATTCAAACCACATATCACCAGCTACTTAGGCAACCACAAAGACAAATTATTCCAGATTAATTTTTTTTAAATCATATAGAACATCAAATTTACATTATCATGAATGTTCATAGTTAGAACTAATAACTTCAACACATCAAATGTGAAAAAATATCTCAAAATCACAACTTTTATTTTAATAATTCATAAGATTCAATTTGGCTAGGTGTTATTGATAAAAATTAAAACTCATATCACCAAAAATACAATAACAACATAAATTTCATTCCTTTCACTATAAAGTTTTTCCCATTCTAAAAATGGACTATTCATTAAAGCATTCAATTTAATTTTCTCAAGGTGCATATATTGTTCATAAAAGTCAAGTTTTAAGTGTAAAATACTCAAAAGTCAATACTTAAAATCAAATATATCATAATAAACATGTTAATAATTATATCATTATAAAAATTATAACTTTATAATTAAGTACTCCAAAACACGTAAGGCATTTAAACATTTTCACTACAAACATATTTATTAAGGCATAATAATAAAAATAGAACTCTATAATTAATTTCATCAAGATAGAGATATTACTCAAAAGAAACAATAAAAAAATTATAATTAATTCCTTTATGAAAAAAAAATGAAATCGACATTTTTCTTTTAAGATATCTATACATCATATCAATATCTTATGAATCGCTAATTTAATATCTAGCCTAACTCTGCATGGGGAAGAAACCCTTACGTCGAGTGCTTTCCTTCTAGGTGACACTATATAACCTCGAAAATCTCACCAAGATGAAGGAACGAAAGTTTAGAACTTCGATCAGAATGCGAGGGAATGTGAGGATGGTTGTTTGAGTGGCTTATAAAATATTTGAGGTAAATGTAATGTTGGTAATGTCGTGTGGGTGATTATGACTTCTTTTTGTCTACTGCAAGTTTAATTGTGTCCTACGAATAAGAGGTGTATGTGACTAATAAAAGAGGCGTGGAGCTGATCAGAGAGAAGGAATAATTCTTTTCATTGAGTTTGATTGCATACATGAATAAGAAATTCAATTGGAATAATACCATTCAATGATTAACCGTTAAGAATTAATTAACATTTATGTATTTATTTTTGCTAGTTACACATTTTAATGGACACAAGGGGAAAATGCACGGTTCTATAAACTAAATGCTATTAAAAATAAAATGTAGTTATCAAAAGTAGTAGTGTGGGTGATTCAATTTTGACTGTCAAAATTGACTTGGTCATTGTTGACACTAAGACTGATATTTCTATGAGTCTTAATTAGTTAATAATAAAAATCCCAATAATTAATTAATTAATTAATATAAAAATATTTCATCAAATAATTAAATATCCAAGGAATAATTATCTTACTATCGTCACACTAAATTAATCAAAAAGATGAAACAAAACTAACGATTTTAAATTAATTAATTAAAGTAAAGGGTGTTACACAAATCGCCCTCATATGAATGAATATGTTCAGTCATGTCAACTAGACCAATGTAATCTAAGAGCAACAAACCAAGAACAATATGTGGATTTAGAGATTCCTCAAGGTCTCATAAACCATTGGAAATTTGAAGGATACACAACTTTACATTTTGGAGCTGTCACACTAATCCTCTCCCTTCGTGGAAGGAAAAATCAGCTTGTCTTTTTTAAAATAGCTCTTTTAGACTCAAGTTACCTTCATTATTAAAATATTGTAATAGGGACTGTTCTAACATCACTCTATGCTGAAAGTGTTGTCCTCATCATCTTCCCAAATTATAATGTAAGTCTCAAAGACATCAATCTTCCTACAAGGTTAAAAGTCCAAATCCAAATCATCGGATCTGATAAAGTCCCAGAAGCTTTGTCTAGAACCCTTCATCATCACATAATCTATCGCCTACAAAATCACTCAATAGATTTTCCACTCTATGGATGTTCTTCTAATTCACAGTTATTCGTTACCAATAGAGAATAAGATATACCCTCCATTGTCCAGATCCCAAGGAGAATCACAAGGGAGGAATAAGCTCAACTAATTCCCCTGGAATGGATAACAAACTATGAAAAATTCTATCACAACGAAAGACCAATACAATCTCAAGAAGCCACCTTCAGGAGATCCATTGATAGGTTAGTAAAAATAGTTTTCAAAAAACCAGATGAAGGATCAAGTTCGACCTCTCCTATTTTTCAGACCATGATGATACAACCAATACTCAAAGAAGATTGGTCTCCTATTCATGTTGTCACTTCTAAAGGAGAACATATTTGTATTAATAAGATATATGGCCATTTTATTTGGGACGTAGATCCCAATAAGTGTGACTCAAGATGTGACTGTTGGATGCATGATAATGATATTTACAGAGATATCATCCCACCTAAAAGAAATTAGATCCTCCCCCAATTAAAAAAATTAGATCCTAATAACAGTGCATGGGTAGGAATCCATGATAGAAAGAAACTGCTTCCTATCTACATAGAAGCACTTAAAATCCTCAAAAAGGAAAAGATTTTGCAACCTAATGACCCTACTCTTGTTACTTGGTCACCTTTAGACTATTATCGTAAACATTTAGACCCTCCAAAAAATATCAAACCAATCCCTTGTTTTATGTTGTCAACTTCAACATCAGAATATGACCAACAATTCCCCACTCTAGAATGAAAATGTTGTAATAGTGACTATTCTAACATCAGTCCATGTTAGAAGTGTTGTCCTCACCATCTTCCCAAATTATAATGTAAGTCTCAATGACAACACTCTTTCCACATGGTTGAAAGTCCAAATCCAAATTACTGGATCTGATCAGGTCCCAGAAGCTTTGTTTGCAACCCTTCATCATCAAATAATCTATCGCCTCCAAAATCACTCCATAGATTTACCACTCTCTGGATGTTCTTCTAATTCAATGTTAGTCGTTACCAATAGAGAATAAGATATACCCTCCATTGTCCAGATCCCAAGGAGAATCACAAGGGAGGAATCAGCTCAACTAATTCCCCTGGAATGGATAACAAACTATGAAAAATTCTATCACGACGAAAGACCAATACAATCTCAAGAAGCCACCTTCAGGAGATCCATTGATAGGTTAGTAAAAATAGTTTTCAAAAAACTAGATGAAGGAAAAAGTTCGTCCTCTCTTATTTTTCAGACCATGATGATACAACCAATACTAAAAGAAGATTGGTGTCCTCTTCATGCTATCACTCCTAAATAAGAACCTATCTATACTAACAAGATAAATGACCATTTTATTTAGGATGTAAATCCCAGTAAGTGCGACCTAGGATGTGATTGTTGGATGCATGATAATGATATTGACATAGATATCATCCTCCCTAAAAGAAAAGGGACGTGTGGGCCATCTCCTCCACCAAGTAAAAAATCAGATCCTTATAACGATCCATGGGTAGGAATCCATGATAGAAAGCAAGCTATTCCTATCTACATAGAAGCACTTAAAATCCTCAAAAAGGAAAAGCGTTTGCCACCTAATGGCCCTACTCTTGTTACTTGGTCACCTTCAGACTATTGTAAACCTTTAGACCCTAAAAAAAAATATCCAACCATTCCCTTGTTTTATGTTCTCAGCTTCAACATCAGAATATGGCCAGCAATTCCCTGCTCTAGAAAGAAAAGTGGACCCAATCATGAACATATCATCCAAACTTTTCATACAACCCAATAAAGGCCAACCTGATGGAAAACTTAAACCTCTAACCCAAGGCAGAGGAAGTTCTAAATGACACTCTGTAGAATCAAAATAGAAATGTGAATAAAATTACTAAAAAAACAGACGAAACATATGAAAATCTTAAAGTTATGTCTCAAAAAATGCAAAAATACTACATAACCTCAAAAGCTTAAGTCTCTTAGTTGGATCATGACTTAAGAAGGGTGTTAGAAGAAAGAACTTTTGGCCCAGATTTTGACCAAAAAGAGAGAGAAATCATAAAGTTACAAAGCAAGGTGAAAGAGGTTGATGATTTCTTGAGAGCATCCAGCGAAGAAAAACCTACACCTGCTGAAGATATTTTCTTTAACCCTCCTAATTTTACTACTTATTTTAAACGACCAAGAAAGCCATCTCCTCTGTACCCTATCTATGCTTCATAACCACCAGATTATGCCAAATACATACCCTCAACGTATAGACCAAAATATGCCAGAACTACAAAAACCTCAACCTCGAGGTCCAAAGAAAAAACGCTTGCTTAAGTGTATCATCCTTTGACTCCCAAGATGTTCCTCAAAGACCTTCTCCAAAATTCGACAAAGAAGAAATTCCAGATAAAAGTTTCCAAGCCATGAATATCACAGAAAACCATGAATTCCCATAAGAAAATAATTATGTTGTTCAATTTCCAAGAAAAAAGAGTGAAGATTCCTCTTCCTTTGAGAAAATGATTCTTCCAAAGATACATCTGCTGATGAAAGATCTCAACCCTTTTCATTAGTATTAGAACAAGAATCAAAATTTGGAAGGAATTACATGAACATTTATAGACTTTTTATGGTGAATGTAAAAGAGGAAAGATCCATTTATAATAAATCACATGAAGAAAATCCAGTCTCAGGGAAAACAAAAATAAATAATGGACCTTGGTTCACGCTTGATGATATACCTCCCAGTTACTGGAGAAAGAGACTCTATGAATTTGGCATCTGGCTTGACACTCAAATGATGAAAAAACAGGAGTAGACACTTATAAGATCATTGAAGAATTTTATTGTAGAATGACAGACACTTTGAAGGACTGGTACCATAATCTTGGTACATTCAAACAAGACGAATTACACAGATTAGTAAATACTGTTGTTGTCCTTAGAATCCTTAATAATAAATTTGTTGGTGATATGGAGATATTTGATAGAAAAAGCAGACAATAATTCTTTGAGATGAGATGTTGTTCCCTTAGAGTCAAAGATCCTGAAAAACATTATCAAAGAATGACCCAAAGATATTATGTCCTCAATGGATTTAATGAACATAGTCTAAAAAATACATATATCTCCTCATTACCTCAAGAACTCTAGCCTGAAATCCATAGGATGATAGCAACAACACATAAAGATATTAAGGCCAAGAGTCTTGGCCAGATACATCAAATAACATTGGAGGCACTTGAAAAGCTATGTAGATTTTACCAACATTTCTTAGAATTGTAGAACAAAAATCCAAATTCACCAAGGCATGCAAAAAGCCTTACCTGGAAATCAAGTGCAAAGATAACAAATGCAGCTATTTACCAGGAAAGAAACATCATGGTGAGATACACTAAACCATCTAGAATCTTCAAGAAAGAAATGAAAAAGAAAGCTTTAAAGTTCTTTAAAAGGAAGCAGTTCAAAGGGAAAAAGGAAAATCGAAGATGTTTTGTTTGTTGAGAAAAGGGACATTTTTCTAAGAGATGTCCTAATAAAACCAACAAAGCCGCAAAGTTGATCAACTTTCTTCAACCTCTAGAAAAAGATCTAGAATACTTGTATTATGAATAAAGATATGCCGATGAAGAAACAATTTTTTCTCTTCAAAACTCCTCCTAAAATAACTCTTCTTTAGGTGAAGCATCGTTTGATGAATCAGGAGATGATTAATGTTTTCCTATTTACTCATTGAAAGAAGTAGGAAGTACGTTACCTACTCCTCCTCTCCCTTGTGTTTAAATCCATGTCCTCGCCTCAAAGTTTTCTGATTCATAAAAAGTTATAGCCTATATGGATATTGGTGCCCAAATAACAATGATGAACCTAAGCATTCTCCCTCAAGAAGCATGGGTGAAACATGCTGCATTCTTTGTAGCATTAGATGGAAAAACTTTCAGAATATATTTGATGACAAAGGAAAAAATTGGAATCAGATTCTTCTTCGAATGCATAGTTTAGACAGAGGTCATTGGTAGTAACCTCCCAAATAAAGATATAGTTGTGGGTATGGATGTTTATTCAACATCAAATAGGCTTCAAATTCTCCCTACAACAATCAAATTTAAACCTTATTCAACAATATTAAAGTTACTTTCTTTCTAAAGTTCCTGCTGAATATGAAGAAATTAAGTCCAAATTGCTTAGACTTTTGTGCATAGAATCATGAAAAATTATCTCATAAAAAACCTTTATGGACAAACAAATAATTTTTTGTCCAACTTCCTTTCTAGCTCAATAAGGATATCAATCCAACTAGAGCTACTCATCTAGGAATGGGTTCATCAGATTTAGCTTTGGCTCGAGTTAAATGCATCCAGTTACTCAAACAAGGTATGATGGAACCCACAAAATATGATTGGGCATGCCAAGAATTTTATATTGAAAAGAGATTAGAAAAAATAAGAGGGAAAAAGAGGTTAGTAATTGATTATAATCCTCTTAATCATTTTATGAAAGATGGTAAATTTCCCATTCCAAAAACTTCTTCATTAAACATATTCCTCAAAGATTCTCAGATATATTCCAAGTTTGATATGAAGTCAGGATTCTGGCAATTGGGTGTTGATCCAAAGGACCGTCACAAAATGGTGTTCTGCATTCCTAATACCCAATACCAATGGACAGTATTACCATTTGAGTTCAAGGTAGCTCCCTCACTATTTCAAAAGGCGATGACTAGAATTTTTTAGCCCATTCTCGTTAGTATCCTCATCAATATCGATGATGTGTTATTATTCTCAAAAGATGAAAAGACTCATAAATAGTTATTGGGCCAATTTTTCCAAATAGCCTAAAACCATGGAATGATGCTCTCTAAAAAGAAGAGTCAATTAGCCCAAACATAAATCGATTTTTTAGGAACGCATTTCTCTCAAGGGAAATATCAACCTCAACCTCATATTACTCAAGAATTATTAAATTTTCGTGATGAAAATCCCACCATTAAACAAATCTAGCAATTTCTTGGTATAATCAATTATATCAAGTATTTCATCCCAAAGCTTGCAAAATACACAAGTCCACTATCACAATTGCTCAGGAAAAATCCTCCACCATGGGAAACGAAGCATATTGAAGCTGTCAAAGCCCTAAAAAGGGTTGCACAAACTCCACCTTCCCTGAAATTTCCTAGAAATGGAAAAAGAATTCTACAAACTGATGCCGTGATCATTATTGGGGTGAGGTCCTGATAGAAGAAATTAATGGAGTAAAACACTATTGTCGTCATGCTAGTGGTCAATTCAAAGAAGCTAAGAAACATTACCACACCACTTACAAGGAAGCACTTGTAGTCAAATTGGGTATCCAAAAATTTGATTTCCACCTAAAGGGTTATCAGTTTGAAGTCCAAATAGATAATTCTTCTTTTCCTAGGATCCTCGAGTTTAAAAAATAAAATGCCTCGAGATCCTCGAACTCTTAGGCTTAAAGATTAGTTTTCAAAATATGATTTTACGGTAAAACATATCAAAGGAAATCAAAATTTGATTCCAGATTTACTTTCCAGACCTATGAAACCTATCCAGATCATCACTAAAACACACACCTTTCCATTGATTCTTATAATCAAACTACTACCAGCCCATGGCTCTACGATCAAGAATTTTCCTTCTGGAATAGATTTTTCTTTCTCACCATCTCAGCTCAAAGAATACGCCATAAAGAATCTTTTTTATTTTATGGCAAACATTATAAAAAAAGACAATGTTTCCAGACCACTCCCCTTTTCTTCCAGACACACCTTTCTATTTACCATTCATGATAGATCCAAATTTTATGTTTACTGAAAATCATTTATGGTATATTTGGTGTGCAACTAGTTTGTCTGTTATGCCTACCTTTGTTCCAACTTAAGCAATGTACAAACACATGACATATCTAAAGAATCACAACTCCTTGATTTTGACTACACTTGGATGGTACTCTCCACTGGAATGGTGGAGAAAACAACTAGAGCCAGTCTTAGATGAGGTCAAAGAAAGAAGATTAACACAAGAAGCTATTATCAAACTTAAGACGATTTTCTTCCTACACAGGCCATATAAGATAGATTCATGAACTAACTCCTCATTTGTGCAAATTATGTTGATCTATGGGAAACCATTGATGATTATCCTCCAAGTCTAAAAGTTATGAAAGAATTAATGGATTATATCAATTTTATTAATCTCTATAATCAAGAAAAAACCCAAGCTGATACGACCTGCATAAGTCATGAAAATCTTCCATCCTAGTGGCAGCCGATTAGTTCACAAGAATTTTGATGTGTAGGTCATAGAGTTCTTAAACAATCCCTATGGAAGATAGTCAGAGTACAAGAAATTGGAGAAAGCTCTAATCAAACTACTCAACCACAATAAAACTCTCAAATAAAAATTGAACAACAATTTGCAACAAACAATTTTGAAGAAAATTCAATGGATAATGATACTTAAGAAAACCCTAATGAAGAAATTTTGAGAGAAATACTATAAGACATCTAGCAGTATGAGTCACATTATTCCCCTAGCTACTTTGCAGAAGAATACCTATCTGATAAGAATTTGTCTCCAAGTTACGAGCCTATCTTTAAAGACTAATGAGTCAAATGAGTCAAAAGAGTCATAAATATGTCTTGTATAATTTGTGTATGAATAGTTGTACTTTTGTTTTCTTGTGTAAAAGAATGCTAATAATATGACATAATAGTCAAAAGATGTCAATAATATGTCTTCCATAATGGTAAAGCATTCTGATAATGCTTATAATGGCATGACCATTAATAGTTTGTATTTTGTCCTTTGTGTAACTCCTTGGATATAAAATGAGATGTCTTGTAACATATGAGCTCAGAAGCAATTGAAATAAAGCCATTAGTGAGCTTAAATATAAACATGTTCTTATAAATTTTCTCTTCTTTCTGAAAGCTCTAATTCTTATGTGCATATCATAAATCCCCCATAAGAGATGCAATTATGCTCTACACTTGTCTCAGAAATGAGGATCTTGTGTATCAGAAAACATTTGACTATTGATCCATGCTACGGTCCTCTCTATTATGGGATGATAGTTTTAGTTGTTGGTATGTGTTTGAGACTTTATACCTATGGAAGGTTGTTGTTTGTCTCACTTGACTTTACAATTAAGATTATGTTAATGCATCGTGAGTTTGAGAGGAGATGTTAGATAATATTATTATATAGTAGTAGTAGTAGTAAGAGTATTTTAGACTTTCCCATTTTCTTTTATATAGAGTTATTGTAACTCTATCATTCTAGATTTTTGTTCATCATGGTCAATAATGGCTTCTGGCCTAAATCCATCTTATCTTCCCTCATATTTCATCATTTTCTTCATCATCACCTTCTTGACTATGTGTAATGTTAAACTCAAGTTAAAATTGTATGTTTGTTACTTATGCAAAAAGGGGGAGATTGTTGGACATAAGTCCCCCTGATTATGGTTTTGACATAATTAACAAACATACAATGTCTTATGATTAAGCTAACTGTTTGAATCAAGTTGCATTTCAGGTAGAAAACACACACACACACTAACCATATGGACACAAAGCTCGGAATGCAAGGAATCAAGCATAAAGTGAAGCATGTGCTGGACAAAGTCAACTATGCTTAAGTGTCATTAGTGATTGTGTTTATTAGGCTTTAGACTTATCATATATGATTTCATGCATAAGCTTTTTCCAAGTTAAAATGTGTTTTTAAATTGAACCAAGTAACCAAATCGATTGGCTAATCAATTGATACATCTATTGGGCAATCGATTAATTGACTCAGGAGTAAAGTTATCACTAATCCAATCGATTGATAAATCGATTCTGTGAAGGATCTTAGTGAAACTTGAACTCTGGGTGCAACGCAATCGATTGGACAATCGATTCATGAATCAATTGAGAAATCAATTGTGAGTTACAGGGGCAAGTCACAAGTCTTGTAAATCGATTGGCAAATCGATTTCGAGTTTATTTTGCATCAGACTTGACCATTGTAACATACCAATCGATTGGACAATCGATTGGAACATCAATTGATGAATCGATTGAGTGAGACATAGAGACAACCATTTCTAAACCAAGTCGATTGGCAAATCGATTTGGTGAAAGTTTTTATAAGTCAATAGCTCTGTGACAAATCCAATCGATTGAGACATCAATTGAATTTTGTTTCTTGACTTGAAAGACATATACTAATCGATTGACAAATCGATTGGGTGTTGAAAATGTTTAATCATATATCAGAAACCATGTTCCTAGTCGATTGGCAAATCAATGTTTTCAAATTAGCTAAGTACATGTAACAATTCAAATCGATTGGTAAATCGATTAGAATTAAACAGCTGAAGCACTGGGACAAAGCAAATAGATTGATGAATCGATTAGTGCAATTTTCTGGAGTCACTATGCTCAGTCCAATCGATTGACAAATCGATTGGAGTAAATGTTTTAAGTTACATACCAATTGCCAAATCGATTATGATGGAATATCAGTCGATTGTTGAATCGAATGTTTTGATCTCGTTATTTGAACAAAACATTCGAAATCGATTACTCAATCGATGTTGATATGAACTTGTCTCAGTTTTCTGATTTATGAATTAACACAATCGATTTCCAAATCGATTGATGCATATGTTTTCAAAACAAGAAACACGAGCATCGATTGGCAATTCGATTGGAGTGTTTCTATGCTTTATAAAATCGATTGGCAAATCGATTTGTATGTGTTTTTCTGAAACATATAAAAACTATCTCAAATCTGTTTTTCAAAAATAACACTTAGACAACACATAGAATTAAAATTTTTCAGAAACAGAACTTTTGAGACTTTGAACTTTTGAAACACATGATACTTTGAGAAAACTAAACCACTTGGCAAACACTTATAGTGTGAACATCATTGTGTGATCAAGTTGCTTTTTCTAGAAAGATGTTTTGATCTTCTTTGTTGTCAATTTCTGTAAAACTACATTGAAACCAAACCGTGTAAAAATCTAGTAGCTAAACTCGTGGTTACCGTTCGTTGATGCTTGTGATCATCAAGAAGGAACCTCATTGCGATCTTGTGTGAGTTTACTGGAATAACTCAAGGGATGCGATGGATGTATGTTAGAATCAAGATAGTTGGATAGATAAGCTAGGTGCTAGCTGGAAAATCTGTAAAACGTTCTATAGAAGATTCTAGTGAAAAAGGCTAAGATCAGGTTGATCTTGGGACTGGATGTAGGTTGTCTTACAAACGACCGAACCAGGATAAATATCTGAGTATCACTCTCCTATCCCTTATCTTGTACTTCATTCTTTGGTTGTTTAATATTGATACATGAACTGTTTGATATTGCTTGAAAGATTGAATATACATGCTTGTGTCTAGATTGATTTGTTGAACAATTACTGTGTATGTTGCATTGTTAATTAGACAATACATGTAATTGTGAACCTTCTCCTAGAATCAATTCTTTGGGACCTTGATTGATAAACTGTTTAATAAATTGGTATTTTGTTAAACTATTTGACATTCTTGTGTATTGGTCATTTGATTGTCATATACATATTTCTTGCATTGGAAGTCATATTTTTCTTACAATTGGCATCAAGAGCCTGTACTTGTTTTAGAGAAAACTCTCATATAAGTCATGACTTCTATAGAATTCTTAGGTGAAGGTGATTCCCTTGCAAGGCTCCCTGCTTTTAATGGTGTGGCCTATATGTACTGGAAACAACGTATGTTAATTTTTCTTGAAGCTAGTGGAATTGATATTCTTGATGCTGTTGAAAATGGACCTTTTGTGCCAACTTTAGCTGGTACTGGTGAATCTACTATATTGAAACCTAAATCTGACTGGTCTGAAGATGACAAAAAGAAAGTAGGTTATAATGCTAAAGCTAAAAATATTATAACATCTGCTTTAAGTCATGATGAATTTTTCAGGGTGTCAAATTGTAAATCTGCAAAAGAAATGTGGGATACCTTGCAGCAAACTCATGAAGGTACCACTGATGTTAAGAGAGCAAGGATAAACACATTGATTCACGAGTATGAATTATTCAATATGAAGAAAGACGAATCCATCAATGATATGCAAACTAGATTCACACACATAGTCAACAACTTGCATGCACTTGGAAAGGAGATTGAAAGCGATCAACAGATAAGCAAGATAATGAGATGTCTGACTCGAGAATGGCAGCCGAAGATTACTGCCATAGCAGAGTCAAAGGATCTTGGATCAATGTCAATCGCTACGCTCTTTGGGAAATTAAGAGAACACGAAATGGAACTCCACAGACTAAGTGAAACTGAGCAAGTTGACAGAAAAAGGAAAGGGCTGTCTTTGAAAGCCCAAACACATCAATCAAAAGCTGGACAAGAAAGCTGCTCAGATGAGTCAAGCAGTGAAATTGATGAAGAATCAGAGATTGGTTTACTTGTCAAAAAGTTCAAAAAGTTTATGAATAAGAAAGATAACAAGTTCAGAAAACCAGCAGGTTCTAAGACAAATGACACCAAGACCATAACATGTTATGAGTGTGGAAAAACAAGCCACATAAAGTCTGAGTGTTACAAGTTGCAAAACAAAAATAGAACTGCAAAGAACAAAGGCAAGGAACCAGCTCCAAAATCCAGAAGAGCCTATGTTGCATGGAACAATAATGACAACGAATCCTCCTCATCTTCTGAATTACAAAATGCATTTACTGAATTACATGATGAGTATGTTAGTACTTTAAATAGCTGATTAGTACTAAGAAGTTATTAGAAGAAAAATGCATGTTGTATGATGAGATTAAACTTGAGCATGAGTCCCTTAAGGACATAAATGAAAATCTGAAAAAGGAAACTCATGCATTGCATAGTGATCTAGAGAAGTTTAACAGTAGTAAAAACCAGTTAGACATGCTTCTTGGTAATCAAAGGAATTTAAATGAGAAATATGGACTAGGCTATAAACCAAATATGTTTGTTAAACAGAATCACAATAAACATGGCATTGGATATAGGAATGTAAAACATAACCAGAAGTATGTTAGAACTAGTCATATGCATAGTGTCTTCACTAAACCAATACAGTATGCGTCCTCTGGTGTCACATGTCATTTCTGTTGCAGAAAAGGACATTTTGTGTACAATTGCAAATTTAAAAAACTTGCCAACAGAGGGTGTAAACAAATTTGGAAGGTCAAGACACCAAAGTTAGTAACTGACCCCCCAGGACCCAACTTAAATTGGGTACCTTAATCCAAACGTTAATTTCTTTTTGCAGGTGTGCTTGGCATCTAGGACTCACTTGTGGTATCTAGATAGTGGGTGCTCCAAGCACATGACAGGGGACAAAACTAAGTTTTTATCTCTAAGCTTAAAGGATGGCGGCTTTGTCAAATACGACGATAATAATAAAGGCAAAATATATGGCAGTGGAGATATAGGTAATGAGTCAACTGCTGTTATCAAAGATGTATTATATGTTGAAGGACTCAAACATAACTTGCTGAGTATCAGCCAGTTATGTGATAAAGGCTTTAAGGTACACTTTACTTCTCAATCTTGCATAATAGAGCATAAGGAGAATGAAGGTATGAAATTGGTTGGCAATAGAATCAGCAACATTTATATGTTAGATTTTACTGCATTACCTGCTGATTCTGTATGTTGTTTGTTATCTAATGCTGATGAGAATTGGTTATGGCATAAACGTGTTGCACATGTTCATATAGATCATTTGAATAGGCTAGTGAGTAAGCAGCTTGTTATAGGTCTCCCAAATAGGAAGTTTACTAAAGATAGGCTGTGTGACTCCTGTGAGAAGAGCAAACTTGTTAAGACCTCTTTTCCCCCCATAGATTCAGTTAAAACCACTAAGGTTTTACAGTTGATTCACATGGACCTCTTTGGTCCTTCCCAAGTGAAGAGTTTTGGTCGCAACCTTTATGCATTTGTATTGGTTGATGATTATTCTAGATTCACATGGACATATTTTCTGACTCACAAGAGTGAGACATTCTCAATTTTTAAAACCTTTGCTTCTTTAGTTCAAAATGAGAATAATCAGAAAATTGTCTCAATTAAAAGTGATCATGGAGGTGAATTCCAAAATGACTCTTTTAAAACCTTTTGTGCACAAAATGGTATTCAGCACTTTTACTCTGCCCCTAGAACCCCTCAGTAAAATGGGGTTGTTGAAAGGAAAAATAGGTCTTTGGAAGAGTTAGCTAGGACTATGCTCAAAGACTCCAACCTGCCCAAGTACTTTTGGGCTGATGCTATCAATACAACCACACATGTAGTCAATAGGGTTTTGATTAGGCCAATCCTCAGGAAAACTCCTTATGAGTTATACAAGGGTAGGAAACCAAATATCTCTTACTTTAGAGTCTTTGGATGTAAATGCTTTGTTTTAAACAATGGCAAAGAACATCTAGGTAAGTTTGACCCTAAGGCAGATGAGGGTATTTTCCTAGGATATTCCCAAACTAGTAAGGCCTATAGAATCTACAACAAAAGAACTAAAACCATAGAAGAGTCTGTTCATGTAAAATTTGATGAACTATTTTCTGAAAACCTGAACAAGACTCCTTCAATAGTTGATACTTCTTTAGATGAAGTTGTAGAATCTGAACCTACTGAACCTGAACCCCCAACCAACCTTGACTGTGTTGAACCTATTAGGTTAGATGATCTACCTAGGGAATGGAAGTTCAATAGAAACCATCCTATAGACAACATCATAGGAGATATCTCTAAAGGAGTGGCAACTAGGAAGAACCTTAGACAGTTCTACAACTATACAGCCTTTGTTTCCCAACTAGAACCCAAAAACGTAAAGGAAGCTCTATTAGATAATGAGTGGATCATTGCTATGCAAGAGGAGCTAAACCATTTTGAGAGAAACAATGTGTGGATCCTAGTTCCCAAACCAGCCAACAAACACATTATAGGAACCAGGTGGGTGTTTAGAAACAAAATGGATGAAAATGGAGTCATCACTAGGAACAAAGCTAGGCTAGTGGCCAAGGGGTATAACCAAGAAGAAGGGATAGACTATGATGAAACCTATGCCCCAGTAGCTAGACTAGAAGCCATTAGATTCCTGCTGACTTTTTCTTGTATTATGGACTTCAAACATTATCAAATGGATGTGAAAAGTGCCTTTCTCAATGGTGACATCCAAGAGGAAGTGTTTGTTAGCCAAACACCTGGTTTTGAAAATCCTGATTTTCCTAATCATGTGTATAAGCTGAAAAAGGCCCTCTATGGGTTGAAACAAGCTCCAAGAGCTTGGTATGAGAAGCTCAACACTTTTCTCATTCAACAAAACTTTGTAAGAGGAAATGTTGACAAGACTCTTTTTATAAAAACTAATGGAAATGACATATTGCTGGTCCAAGTTTATGTAGATGACATAATCTTTGGATCAACCAATAATAAGCTATGCAAAGATTTTGAAAATTTAATGAAAGGTAAATTTGAAATGTCAATGATGGGAGAACTATCCTATTTCTTGGGGTTTCAAATTAACCAAAGCAAGCATGGAATTTTCATTAGCCAAACAAAATAATGCAATGATTTGATAAAGAAATTTAGCTTTGAAAATTATAAGTCCATTGATACTCCCATGAGCCAAGCATGTCACTTAGATAGGGATGAGATAGGTAAACCTGTAGATGTCACATGGTATAGAGGTATGATAGGATCCTTACTCTACCTAACTGCAAGCAGACCTAGTATTATGTTTAGTGTTTGCATGTGTGCTAGATTTCAGTCCAATCCAAAAGAGTCTCACCTTAGTGTAGTGAAAAGGATATTTAGATACCTCATAGGAACTAGAAACCTAGGACTGTGGTATCCTAAGGGATCTACCTGCACCTTAGTTGGTTACTCAGATTCAGACTTTGCAGGATGCAAACTAGATAGGAAAAGCACCTCAGGTACTTGTCATTTGCTAGGTAACTCTCTTGTGTCTTGGTACAGCAAGAAGCAAACTAGCATAGCTTTATCCACTATTGAGGCTGAGTACATTGCAGTTGAGAGCTGTTGTGCACAAATCCTCTGGATGAAACAACACCTATGCGATTTTGGTGTTGACTTAGCGACAGTACCTATCATGTGTGATAATACAAGTGCTATTTGTATTACCAAGAACCTTGTCATGCATTCTAGGACTAAGCATATAGAGATAAGGCATCATTTCATAAGGGATGAATTTCAAAATGGGAACATAAAGCTTGAATATGTCAATACAGCTGATCAGTTGGCTAACATATTTACCAAAGCTTTACCCAAAGAATGTTTCCTTCATATTAGGATGAAACTAGGAATAGTTGTTCAGAATGAAATCTGATACAGGTGCCCAATCGATTGGAAAATCGATTATCCTGTGGTTTAACAGGAAATGTGCTTTATGAAATCGATTGGAAAATCGATTGATTAAGCACAGTGTCTAATTTGAAAAAATTATATGACTCGAAATCGATTTAGTGGTTCTTTGTATTTGTTTGTGCTATTCTATTCCTTAAATCCAATCGATTAGGAAATCGATTCCTTCTGTTTAAAGAATCGATTTGGTAATTGATTAGTTTGGTCCCAGACTTCAAACTTGAGAAAATCTTCCTCAAAATCGATTTGGAAATCGATTGAATCAGTATTTTTGTAAGACCCGTAATTTAAAATTATACTTTATGTATTTTAATGGATTTTGGTATTGAACTCAGGGGCTTTTTAGCCAAGTTATTAATATTTTGGATTTTATATGACCAAAAAGATATTTTGATGCCTGATTAGAATTACTCGTCGATAAATAAATTAAATTTACTGCGGTGAATCTTTTGCAAAGAGTTTAATGCATTTTGGGTGAAAGGATAATTTAATAAATATCTAAAGGTTTTGAGATATTTGTTAATTATAATTAATATATATATATATATAAATATATATATATATATATATATATATATATAGAAAAGGAAGGGAAGGAATTGAAAAGAAAGCAAATAGAAAGGAAAGAAAAAGGAAGAAAGGAAAAGAGAAGGAGAGAAAACAGAAAATTTCCATCTTCTCCCTCCTCTGCCTCGCGTGAACATCCAATCCTTCTCCTTCCTCCATTTTCATCCATTTTCGTTCTTTCTTGCTTCCTTGAGTTCGAAATTGATAGTGGGTGATAGGACAAGGATTTCTCAACTTCACTCTTCCTTTTTGATTCGAAAACGGAAAAAAACGGTATTAGGGATTCAAACTCAAATCTCCCCGTTTCATCTAGATCTAAGCCTCCTTTCAAGAAGAGATAGAAGGGAAAGTTTCTCACTACCACGCTACGGTGCTAGGGGACCAACTTTGGAAGCGGCGTTGCAAACGGAAGATTTTACCGGATTTACCCGCGGCACCGTAAACAGACGTTAAAGCTAACGTTAAGGTAAGGGCTCCTTCCAAACTTTTAGTTTGCATTTAGGGTCTTATCTGTGGTTGTATGAAAAAGAATTTTGTTAGGGTTGTAGTATTGATTTGGGGAAAATATATCTAAGGCTTTATGGGTAAAATCTGAGAGTTAGGTTTTGGTTATCCTGATGAATGTATCGTGGAAAATGAATTTAAACTCAGTTATGTATGATTTTGAATGAATGAAACTTGTGTGTTTGAGTGGTGGATTATGTTGATTCGTGTTCGTTGTTTTTGACGTGTTCTTAATTGATACTGATGAAACTTGAGATGTGTTTGTGTGGTTTGTGTGGAAAATGATTTGGTGCGAATTATGGATTGAATGTGAAAGTATGTTTGATTTTGTTTTGTGTGGAATTTGAAAACCATTAAGTTAAACGATTATTAAGAATGGGGAATCTCTTAATGTCTTGTTTACTTAAGGTGTGTTTGTGAAAATCGTTTTGAGTTAAAAGAGTATTAAGAATGGGGAATCTCTTAATATCTCTGTTTACTAACGTTTTGGAAAATCTTTTAAGTCAAATGAGAATTAAGAATGGGGAATCTCTTAATTTCTTGTTTACTTAATGTTTGTTTGAAAATCGTTTAAGTTAACTGGGCGTTAAGAATGGGGAATCTCTTAATGTCTTGGTTACTTAATGTTTATTTGAAAATCGTTTAAGTTAACTGGGCGTTAAGAATGGGGAATCTCTTAATGTCTTGGTTACTTAATGTTTGTTTGAAAATCGTTTAAGTTAATTGGGCGTTAAGAATGGGGAATCTCTTAATGTCTTGGTTACTTAATGTTTGTTTTTGAAAATCGTTTAAGTTAGTTGGGCGTTAAGAATGGGGAATCTCTTAATGTCTTGGTTACTTAATGTTTGTTTGAAAATCGTTTAAGTTAACTGGACATTAAGAATGGGGAATCTCTTAATGTCTTGGTTACTTAATGTTTGTTTTTGAAAATCGTTTAAGTTAACTGGGCGTTAAGAATGGGGAATCTCTTAATGTTTTGGTTACTTAATGTTGTTTTGAAAACCGTTTAAGTTAAAAGAATATTAAGAATGGGGAATCTCTTAATATGTCTGTTTGCTTAATGTTTGGCGTGAAAATCGTTTAAGTTAAATGAGTATTGAAAATGAGGAATCTTTTAATATCTGCATTTACTTAACGATTGTGGTGGATGGATTCAGTGTATGCTCATGCATTTCATTTGGTAAATTGTGCTGACCAGTGATAGGTGGCACCTCGGTAAATAGTATTGACCCGTGATAGGTGGTACATTTACGATTTACTTTTTGTAAGTTGTGCTGACCCGTGATAGGTGGCACCTCGGTAAATAATGCGTCGGCCTGTGATAGGCGGTACATTTACGACTTACGCTTTTTCTTTTAGTAAATCGTGTTGACCTGTGATAGGTGGCACCTCGGTAAACAGTACTGACCCGTGATAGGTGGTATGTTTATGATTTACGCTTTTTAGTAAATCGTGCTGACCCGTGATAGGTGGCACCTCTGTAATTGGTACTTTGGCCTGCGATAGGCGGTACAATTATGATTTACGGCCCTTCGAGGAGGGTTTTGGTTTGCAATTCCGAGTCCATGCATTTTGGCATATACGCATTGCATTAGGGTGCTTAGCACACGAGTCGTGTTTTGATTCAAGTGTATGATTGAGAGTTTGAAACTCGTGTTGTCATGGTAACTGTGTTTAAATTGTTAAGTGTTATGTTTTGGAATTTGGTGATAGCATGTTTGGTTGCAATATTATTTCAAAACTCATGTTGTTGTAGCGATTGCGTTATCAGTGCTAAGTGTCAAGATGTGGATTTGTGTATGAATGTGATCGAGTTAGTTTATGTATTTTGGAAGAATATGCAAGGAAATCGATTGGCATTAACAGCAATGCTGTCAGTTGATTGCCCAATCGATTGCGCAGTTGATTGCCCAATCGATTGGCAGTAAGTCAGTGGCTCAGCAATGCTGTCCATCGATTGCCCAGTTGATTGCCCAATCGATTGGCATTAAGTCAGTGGCTCAGCAATGTTGTCAATCGATTGCCCAGTTGATTGCCCAATCGATTGGCATTAAGTCAGCGGCTCAGCAATGCTGTTAATCGATTGCCCAGTCGATTGCCCAATCGATTGATTTAAGCCCAGAGTTCAGATTTTTCAAAACAACCTTCAAGCAATCGATTTCCCAATCGATTGGCTTAGTGGAAATTCTCATTTTGAGTTAGATAATCGATTGCTCAGTTGATGTATCAATGTTTTGATCAGTTATGTATTACTTAATGGATTGAGAACTTTATTTTGATTTCATTATCATTTGGTAAGCATTGTATGAACTTTTAGCATATAGAAAACCTTTTAAGATGCATGCTAAGTTGAAAAGGGTATTTTGTGCATTTGAAAACTTAAATGTTATTTGTTAACTGTTAATTTCGGTTGGTGACCCTTTGCAACTATTGTGGAAATCTGGGCTTTGCCCTCAGATGAGAGTCAGGGCGGTCCTACTGGTTCGTACCCTATGGATGGGAATGTGGACGAGAATGCTTGATTGGAGCTACGTTAGGAGAATCTCACGGGGCGCGTGGAGATTACTCAAGGCGTATAGTTTTTTTTTGTATGTATAGAATGATCAGACTAGGTTGTCACACAAGACACATATGTCTTTCTTTTGGGCTACCTTTAGGTTAAGTTGAAAGGACGTACCTGTACTATTGTTGACATCAAGACATGCTTTGGATTTATATTTTGAAAAAACTTTTCCGCTGCTTGTAAATTTTAATGACTTAATTATTTATCCAAAGGTTTTACCTTATTTGATTATGTATTGTATTTTAAGTTCTTTTTAAAGAAAAAAAAATACACCCTCGCTTTGAAAAACGGGGTGTTACAATTTTTCTGGATGAATCGATTAGGACATCGATGCTGAGATTAACAGGTTTCTAAACTGATATGAGAAACTGTTTGTACTGATATGGAAATCGATTTGGAAATCGATTGAGTAAATAAAGGAAATCGATTGGGAAATCGATTGACATTATTACCTTTGCCAGTTTTTTTACTAGCCATTGAAAGGTAATAATGGCTCAATCGATTTCACTTCCCTAGCAACGGTAACCCAATCGATTAGACAATCGATTGATCTGTGCGAAGGCTTAAAACAACCGATTTGGGAATCGATTAGGAACAGTGTTATATAAACCCTGCTTAAACCCTCAATCGATTATCTCTCACTTTTTCCAAAAATTTCTCACCAAGTCTTTGCCTTTCTACCAAAATTCATCTCCCAAACCATCTTTGATACCTCTCTTTGTATCAAAATCTCACCTTTCTTAAAAATGGCCCGTGTCAAACAAGTTCACTCAAGAACTCCATCTCTCTCTTCTTCATCTTCTTAAAGTGGAAGAACTCCCTCTCCCCTACCAACTTCTAAACGTGTATCCATTCCTACACACAAGATTCTTGCCAAGGACAAAGGCAAAGCCATTGCTGTAGACCAAGGAATGGCTAAGAAGAGGAAGGAGCCTCATATAGAGAAACTCATGGCTGACGCAATGAGGACTCCTGCTCCTAAAAAGAAGAAGGTTGTTCCTTCTCCTCGACCTAAACAAGCTCCAAATCAGAAAGATAAACAAACTGCAAATGTTGAGATACCAGCTGCTTTTCTCAACAGAAAAATCCATGAGGCCAGGACTATGGATTTCACTTATTTTGATGCTGATGGTTTTGCCTTCCAGAACCATTTGAGGTTTCATGGTCTGGAACCATTTCTGTCTTCATCTCTTGATACTTATCCTAAGCTCATTAGAGCTTTTTACTCTACATTCAAGCTTACTGATGATGGGTTCAAAGCTGAAGTCAAAGGGAAGAGAATTTCAATGTCATTTGAGGAATTCTCCACACTTTCTGGACTGCCCTTCCACTGCAAGTCAATTGATGGCAGTTCAGAAGCTGAAGCCGCTGACGAAGGATGGGAAGCCTCCGTTGATAGACATACAGCTGTTCAGGACCTGATGGTAGAAGGTTTTGTGGAATTTGTTGCACTACCTATCGGCTAGATGAAAGTCCAAGAACGTATGCTGATGTACGCTCTCACACGGATGCTAGTTCCCTGCTCCAGGAATCATGCAGTTGTCCAAAAGTTGGACATTCTTCTGCTATGGGGACTATGCAAAGAGCTCAAGATGAGCTGGGCGTGGATAGTGCTCAAGCACATGCAGGAAGCCGCACAAGGCAAGTTGGTGCTAACCTACCCCCAACTTATCATAAAGGTTCTAAAGCATTTTAAAATCTCTTTGGTAAAAGAAGAATGCTCCAAAACCACCCTCACTTTTGGCGAATCAATTGTGAATCAGATGCAATTGACAAGTATGAACGGGATATGGACACGCCCTCAGCCTACTGTTGAACCAGCTCAGCCTGCTATGGAACAACCAGCTGAGCAGATTGGAGCATCATCTGGAGTTTTAGCAAAGCTGTTGGAGTTTATGGAAACTCAAGCAGCTCACAATGCTATAGTTGAAGCTGCAACTGCAAGGATGGAAGCAGCTTTGGTTAAGCTTCAGGAGGATTTAAACTCGGTTGCACAGGATGTTGCGGCAATACAAGATCACTTCGGCCTCAAACTCTCATTCAGCGACATTGCTGATATCGGCCGACAAGCAACTGCTGAACCTTCCCCCACACCCCTAGCTAGCCCTGAACCTCATGTTGAGGAGACACCTGCTAAGGTCAATACAACGGTCTCTACCTCTCCCTTAGATAATAATGAGGATCAGCCCAGTTTAGGTGTTTAGGTGTTTAGGTACTATGTTGCTATGTATTTTTTTTTTGTATTGCCTTGTATTAATCAATTTATATGAATATCATTTTCCCTACATTCTCTATGTTTTTCTTGTTTTGTTATGCCTTTTTGCATGCAGTAACAAAGGGGGAGAAAATGTGTACAAATTTAAACTTGTGTTTCCTGTGTTTATGATGCTAATATTTGTCATTTGATGCTAATATTTTATTTGTCATTTCTGAATCAATGAACCATTCTGATACCAGTCACAGTCATTCTTGCTCTGATTCTTTTCTTTTTTTATCCGCTGCAAATGAATTTGATAGTATGACTGTTGTTGATGTTGTTTATAACTTTGTTTATAGCTCTGCAACTATGTTACTGAAATGTAATGTATAGCTTTGATATTATTGCAGTAATCATAGTACTATTTTACTCTGATGTTTTGCATGTGTTTATGCTGCTGCAATTTTAAATGATTCATTCATGCAAAAACTCAGGGGGAGCTTTTTAAATTAACTGTTTTTTTATATACCTTGAAATGTCAAACTCAAGTTAAAATTGTATGTTTGTTACTTATGCAAAAAGGGGGAGATTGTTGGACATAAGTCCCCCTGATTATGGTTTTGACACAATTAACAAACATACAATGTCTTATGATTAAGCTAACTGTTTGAATCAAGTTGCATTTTAGGTAGAAAACACACACTAACCATATGGACACAAAGCTTGGAATGCAAGGAATCAAGCATAAAGTGAAGCATGTGCTGGACAAAGTCAACTATGCTTAAGTGTCATTAGTGATTGTGTTTATTAGGCTTTAGACTTATCATATATGATTTCATGCATAAGCTTTTACCAAGTTAAAATGTGTTTTTAAATTGAACCAAGTAACCAAATCGATTGACTAATCAATTGATACATCTATTGGGCAATCGATTGATTGACTCAGGAGTAAAGTTATCACTAATCCAATCGATTGATAAATCAATTCTGTGAAGGATCTTACTGAGACTTGAACTCTGGGTGCAACGCAATCGATTGGAGAATCGATTCATGAATCAATTGAGAAATCGATTGTGTGAGTTACAGGGGCAAGCTACAAGTCTTGTAAATTGATTGGCAAATCGATTTCGAGTTTATTTTGCATCAGACTTGACCACTGTAACATGCCAATCGATTGGTAAATCGATTGGAACAACAATTGATGAATCGATTGAGTGAAACACAGAGACAACCATTTCTAAACCAAATCGATTGGGTGAAAGTTTTTATAAGTCAGTAGCTCTGTGACAAATCCAATCGATTGAGACATCAATTGAATTTTGTTTCTTGACTTGCAAGACATATACTAATCGATTGACAAATCGATTGGGTGTTGAAAATGTTTAATCATATATCAGAAACCAAGTTCCTAGTTGATTGGCAAATCAATGTTTTCAAATTAGCTAAGTCCCTGTAACAATTCAAATCGATTGGTAAATCGATTAGAATTAAAAAGATGAAGCACTAGGACAAAGCAAATCAATTGACGAATCGATTAGTGCAATTTTCTAGAGTCCCTATGATCAGTCCAATCGAATCGATTGGAGTAAATGTTTTAAGTTACATACCAATTGCCAAATCGATTATGATGGAATATCAGTCGATTGTTGAATCGATTGTTTTGATCTCGTTGTTTGAACAAAACATTCGAAATCGATTACTCAATCGATGTTGATATGAACTTGTCTCAGTTTTTTGATTTATGAATTAACGCAATCGATTTCCAAATCGAGTGATGCATATGTTTTCAAGATTCAAGAAAAACAAGAAACACGAGCATCGATTGGAGTGTTTCTATGCTTTATAAAATCGATTGGCAAATCGATTTGTATGTGTTTTTCTGAAACATATAAAAACTGTCTCAAATCTTTTTTTCAAAAATAACACTTAGACAACACATAGAATTAAAAAATTTCAGAAACAGAACTTTTGAGACTTTGAACTTTTGATACACACAATACTTTGAGAAAACTAAACCACTTGGCAAACACTTATAGTTTGAACATCATTGTTTGATCAAGTCGCTTTTTCTAGAAAGATCTTTTGATCTTCTTTATTGTCAATTTCTGTAAAACTACATTGAAACCAAACCGTGTAAAAATCCAGTAGCTAAACTGGTGGTTACCGTTCGTTGATGCTTGTGATCATCAAGAAGGAACCTCACTGCGATCTTGTGTGAGTTTACCGGAATAACTCAAGGGATGCGATGGATGTATGTTAGAATCAAGATAGTTTTGTTTGTTGAGAAAAGGGACATTTTTCTAAGAGATGTCCTAATAAAACCAACAAAGCCGCAAAGTTGATCAACTTTCTTCAACCTCTAGAAAAAGATCTAGAATACTTGTATTATGAATAAAGATATGCCGATGAAGAAACATTTTTTTCTCTTCAAAACTCCTCCTAAAATAACTCTTCTTTAGGTGAAGCATCGTTTGATGAATCAGGAGATGATTAATGTTTTCCTATTTACTCATTGAAAGAAGTAGGAAGTACGTTACCTACTCCTCCTCTCCCTTGTGTTTAAATCCATGTCCTCACCTCAAAGTTTTCTGATTCATAAAAAGTTATAGCCTATATGGATATTGGTGCCTAAATAACAATGATGAACCCAAGCATTCTCCCTCAAGAAGCATGGGTGAAACATGCTGCATTCTTTGTAGCAGTAGATGGAAAAACTTTCAGAATATATTTGATGACAAAGGAAAAAATTGGAATCAGATTCTTCTTCGAATGCATAGTTTAGACAGAGGTCATTGGTAGTAACCTCCCAAATAAAGATATAGTTGTGGGTATGGATGTTTATTCAGCATCAAATAGGCTTCAAATTCTCCCTACAACAATCAAATTTAAATGAGAATTTAAACCTTATTCAACAATATTAAAGTTACTTTCTTTCTAAAGTTCCTGCTGAATATGAAGAAATTAAGTCCAAATTGCTTAGAATTTTGTGCATAGAATCATGAAAAATTATCTCATAAAAAACCTTTATGGACAAACAAATAATTTTTTGTCCAACTTCCTTTCTAGCTCAATAAGGATATCAATCCAACTAGAGCTACTCATCTAGGAATGGGTTCATCAGATTTAGCTTTGGCTCGAGAAAAATGCATCCAGTTACTCAAACAAGGTAGGATGGAACCCACAAAATATGAATGGGCATGCTAAGCATTTTATATTGAAAAGAGATCTGAAAAAATAAGAGGGAAAAAGAGGTTAGTAATTGATTATAATCCTCTTAATCATTTTATGAAAGATGGTAAATTTCCCATTCCAAAAACTTCTTCATTAAACATATTCCTCAAAGATTCTCAGATATATTCCAAGTTTGATATGAAGTCAGGATTCTGGCAATTGGGTGTTGATCCAAAGGACCGTCACAAAATGGTGTTCTGCATTCCTAATACCCAATACCAATGGACAGTATTACCATTTGAGTTCAAGGTAGCTCCCTCACTATTTCAAAAGGCGATGACTAGAATTTTTTAGCCCATTCTCGTTAGTATCCTCATCAATATCGATGATGTGTTATTATTCTCAAAAGATGAAAAGACTCATAAATAGTTATTGGGCCAATTTTTCCAAATAGCCTAAAACCATGGAATGATACTCTCTAAAGAGAAGAGTCAATTAGCCCAAACATAAATCGATTTTTTAGGAACGCATTTCTCTCAAGGGAAATATCAACCTCAACCTCATATTACTCAAGAATTATTAAATTTTCGTGATGAAAATCCCACCATTAAACAAATCCAGCAATTTCTTGGTATAATCAATTATATCAAGTATTTCATCCCAAAGCTTGCAAAATACACAAGTCCACTATCACAATTGCTCAGGAAAAATCCTCCACCATGGGAAACGAAGCATATTGAAGCTATCAAAGCCCTAAAAAGGGTTGCACAAACTCCACCTTCCCTGAAATTTCCTAGAAATGGAAAAAGAATTCTACAAACTGATGCCAGTGATCATTATTGGGGTGAGGTCATGATAGAAGAAATTAATGGAGTAAAACACTATTGTGGTCATGCTAGTGGTCAATTCAAAGAAGCTGAGAAACATTACCACACCACTTACAAGGAAGCACTTGCAGTCAAATTGGGTATCCAAAAATTTGATTTCCACCTAAAGGTTTATCAGTTTGAAGTCCAAATGGATAATTCTTCTTTTCCTAGGATCCTCGAGTTTAAAAAATAAAATGCCTCGAGATCCTCGAACTCTTAGGCTCAAAGATTAGTTTTCAAAATATGATTTTACGGTAAAACATATCAAAGGAAATCAAAATTTGATTCCAAATTTACTTTCTAGACCTATGAAACCTATCCAGATCATCACTAAAACACACACCTTTCAGTTGATTCTTATAATCAAACTACTACCAGCCCATGGCTCTACGATCAAGAATTTTCCTTCTGGAATAGATTTTTCTTTCTCACCATCTCAGCTCAAAGAATACGCCATAAAGAATCTTTTTTATTTTATGGCAAACATTATAAAAAAAGACAATGTTTCCAGACCACTCCCCTTTTCTTCCAGACACACCTTTCTATTTACCATTCATGATAGATCCAAATTTTATGTTTACTGAAAATCATTTATGGTATATTTGGTGTGCAACTAGTTTGTCTGTTATGCCTATCTTTGTTCCAACTTAAGCAATGTACAAACACCTGACATATCTAAAGAATCACAACTCCTTGATTTTGACTACACGTGGATGATACTCTCCACTGGAATGGTGGAGAAAACAACTAGAGTCAGTCTTAGATGAGGTCAAAGGAAGAAGATTAACACAAGAAGCTATTATCAAACTTAAGACGATTTTCATCCTACACAGGCCATATAAGATAGATTCCTGAACTAACTCCTCATTTGTGCAAATTATGTTGATCTATGGGAAACCATTGATGATTATCCTCCAAGTCTAAAAGTTATGAAAGAATTAATGGATTATATCAATTTTATTAATGTCTATAATCAAGAAAAAACCCAAGCTGATACGACCTGCATAAGTCATGAAAATCTTCCATCCCAGTGGCAGCCGATTAGTTCACAAGAATTTTGATGTGTAGGTCATAGAGTTCTTAAACAATCCCTATGGAAGATAGTGAGAGTACAAGAAATTGGAGAAAGCTCTAATCAAACTACTCAACCACAATAAAACTCTCAAATAAAAATTGAACAACAATTTGCAACAAACAATTTTGAAGAAAATTCAATGGATATTGATACTTAAGAAAACCCTAATGAAGAAATTTTGAGAGAAATACTATAAGACATCTGGCAGTATGAGTCACATTATTCCCCTAGCTACTTTGCAGAAGAATACCTATCTGATAAGAATTTGTCTCCAAGTGACGAGCCTATCTTTAAAGACTAATGAGTCAAATGAGTCAAATGAGTCATAAATATGTCTTGTATAATTTGTGTATGAATAGTTGTACTTTTGTTTTCTTGTGTAAAATAATGCTAATAATGTGACATAATAGTCAAAAGATGTCAATAATATGTCTTCCATAATGGTAAAACATTCTGATAATGCTTATAATGGCATGACCATTAATAGTTTGTATTTTGTCCTTTGTGTAACTCCTTGGATATAAAATGAGATGTCTTGTAACATATGAGCTCAGAAGCAATTGAAATAAAGCCATTAGTAAGCTTAAATATAAACATGTTCTTATAAATTTTATCTTCTTTCTGAAAGCTCTAATTCTTATGTTCATATCATAAATCCCCCATAAGAGATGCAATTATGCTCTACACTTGTCTCAGAAATGAGGATCTTGTGTATCAGAAAACATTTGACTATTGATCCATGCTACGGTCCTCTCTATTATGGGATGATAGTTTTAGTTGTTGGTATGTGTTTGAGACTTTATACCTATGGAAGGTTGTTGTTTGTCTCGCTTGACTTTACAATTAAGATTATGTTAATGCAACGTGAGTTTGAGAGGAGATGTTAGATAATATTATTATATAGCAGTAGTAGTAGTAGTAGTAGTAAGAGTATTTTAGACTTTCCCATTTTCCTTTATATAGAGTTATTGTAACTCTATCATTCTAGATTTTTGTTCATCATGGTCAATAATGGCTTCTGGCCTAAATCCATCTTATCTTCCCTCATATTTCATCATTTTCTTCATCATCACCTTCTTGAGTATGTGTAATGTTAAACTCAAGTTAAAATTGTATGTTTGTTACTTATGCAAAAAGGGGGAGATTGTTGGACATAAGTCCCCCTGATTATGGTTTTGACATAATTAACAAACATACAATGTCTTATGATTAAGCTAACTGTTTGAATCAAGTTGCATTTCAGGTAGAAAACACACACACACACTAACCATATGGACACAAAGCTTGGAATGCAAGGAATCAAGCATAAAGTGAAGCATATGCTGGACAAAGTCAACTATGCTTAAGTGTCATTAGTGATTGTGTTTATTAGGCTTTAGACTTATCATATATGATTTCATGCATAAGCTTTTGTCATAGTTAAAATGTGTTTTTAAATTGAACCAAGTAACCAAATCGATTGGCTAATCAATTGATACATCTATTGGGCAATCGATTGATTGACTCAGGAGTAAAGTTATCACTAATCCAATCGATTGATAAATCAATTCTGTGAAGGATCTTAGTGAAACTTGAACTTTGGGTGCAACGCAATCGATTGGACAATCGATTCATGAATCAATTGAGAAATCAATTGTGTGAGTTACAGGGGCAAGTCACAAGTCTTGTAAATCGATTGGCAAATTGATTTTGAGTTTATTTTGCATCAATCTTGACCATTGTAACATACCAATCGATTGGAACATCAATTGATGAATCGATTGAGTGAGACACAAAGACAACCATTTCTAAACCAAATCGATTGGGTGAAAGTTTTTATAAGTCAATAGCTCTGTGACAAATCCAATCGATTAAGACATCAATTGAATTTTGTTTCTTGATTTGCAAGACATATACTAATCGATTGACAAATCAATTGGGTGTTGAAAATGTTTAATCATATATCAGAAATCAAGTTCCTAGTCGATTGGCAAATCAATGTTTTCAAATTAGCTAAGTACTTGTAACAATTCAAATCGATTGGTAAATCGATTAGAATTAAACAGCTGAAGCACTGGGACAAAGCAAATCGATTGATCAATCGATTAGTGCAATTTTCTGGAGTCCCTGTGATCAGTCCAATCGATTGACAAATTGATTGGAGTAAATGTTTTAAGTTACATACCAATTGCCAAATCGATTATGATGGAATATCAGTCGATTGTGGAATTGATTGTTTTGATCTCGTTGTTTGAACAAAACATTCGAAATCGATTACTCAATCGATGCTAATATGAACTTGTCTAAGTTTTCTAATTTATGAATTAACATAATCGATTACCAAATCGATTGATGTATATGTTTTCAAGATTCAAGAAAAACAAGAAACACGAGCATCGATTGGCAAATCGATTGGAGTGTTTCTATGCTTTATAAAATCGATTGGCAAATCGATTTGTATGTGTTTTTCTGAAACATATAAAAACTGTCTCAAATCTGTTTTTCAAAAATAACACTTAGACAACACATAGAATTAAAAAAATTCAGAAACAGAACTTTTGAGACTTTGAACTTTTGATACACACAATACTTTGAGAAAACTAAACCAAGTTCCTAGTTGATTGGCAAAACAATGTTTTCAAATTAGCTAAGTCCCTGTAACAATTCAAATCGATTGGTAAATCGATTAGAATTAAAAAGATGAAGCACTAGGACAAAGCAAATCAATTGACGAATCGATTAGTGCAATTTTCTAGAGTCCCTATGATCAGTCCAATCGAATCGATTGGAGTAAATGTTTTAAGTTACATACCAATTGCCAAATCGATTATGATGGAATATCAGTCGATTGTTGAATCGATTGTTTTGATCTCGTTGTTTGAACAAAACATTCGAAATCGATTACTCAATCGATGTTGATATGAACTTGTCTCAGTTTTTTGATTTATGAATTAACGCAATCGATTTCCAAATCGATTGATGCATATGTTTTCAAGATTCAAGAAAAACAAGAAACACGAGCATCGATTGGAGTGTTTCTATGCTTTATAAAATCGATTGGCAAATCGATTTGTATGTGTTTTTCTGAAACATATAAAAACTGTCTCAAATCTTTTTTTCAAAAATAACACTTAGACAACACATAGAATTAAAAAATTTCAGAAACAGAACTTTTGAGACTTTGAACTTTTGATACACACAATACTTTGAGAAAACTAAACCACTTGGCAAACACTTATAGTTTGAACATCATTGTGTGATCAAGTCGCTTTTTCTAGAAAGATCTTTTGATCTTCTTTATTGTCAATTTCTGTAAAACTACATTGAAACCAAACCGTGTAAAAATCCAGTAGCTAAACTGGTGGTTACCGTTTGTTGATGCTTGTGATCATCAAGAAGGAACCTCATTGCGATCTTGTGTGAGTTTACCGGAATAACTCAAGGGATGCGATGGATGTATGTTAGAATCAAGATAGTTGGATAGATAGGCTAGGGGCTAGCTGGAAAATCTGTAAAACGTTCTATAGAAGATTCTAGTGAAAAAGGCTAAGATCAGGTTGATCTTGGGACTGGATGTAGGTTGTCTTACAGACGACAGAACCAGGATAAATATCTGAGTATCACTCTCATATCCCTTATCTTTTACTTCATTGTTGGGTTGTTTAATATTGATACATGAACTGTTTGATATTGCTTGAAAGATTGAATATACATGCTTGTATCTAGATTGATTTGTTGAACAATTACTGTGTATGTTGCATTGTTAATTAGACAATACATATAATTGTGAACCTTCTCCTAGAATCAATTCTTTGGCACCTTGATTGATAAACTGTTTAATAAATTGGTATTTTTTTAAACTGTTTGACATTCTTGTGTATTGGTCATTTGACTGTCATATACATATATCTTGCATTAGAAGTCATATTTTTCTTACAATGTGTAATACCCCAAATGTTATAATTTACTACTTTATTAATTAAAGAAGATTCTAAAAAATCAATTTGATATTATAATTATTTTAGATTATATGATCATAAGATTGTGATTTTATTTTCTTTATATGTGTGTTTGCTATAGTGTGGTAATTTTATACATATTTAATTTAATGAGTAGTATAAATTATAAATACTATATTAATTTTTTTATTATTTTTCCACAAAAATAATATTATATTAGTGTAATTATTTTAAAGATTGGGATTTTAGGTTTTTTATGTGTATATATACATTGTGGTAATTAATGTGATATCTTTCAATGCATTTGACTAATGCTAAGTATGCACATAAATATATTTAATTACTTTTAACTATTTTGTATTTTATTTTATTTTATAAATAATGATTTTGAATAAATCATGAATATGTCAAAGTATCTATTTTTACTATAGAATTGTTTATTTTTATTGAACATGCCTCAAATTAATTGGTCGAAACCACTTTGGGGTTTACCCTATCTTTGATGATCCTTTTGCCTATTGTAAGACCCTTAATTTTAAATCCTAAATTATACTATTTAAGGGTATTTTGTGTTGAATTTCTTAGGCTCTTAGCCCAGTTTTGGTATTTATAGAGTTAAATGTCAAAAATATATTTTTGGAAATTGGATTAAAAATTATTTGTCAGAGACTAATTTATTTACGTTACGAAGAATTTAATACCGAAGAATTTTGTTAAAAATATCTCTAGTTGCAAAAACTTTTATCTGTCGATTGAATTGTGAAGAGAGTATATATTTTATCAAAGTAGATTGTGATATGTGTAAGAGTTGTAAGATATTTGTTTGGGTTTGAATTTAAATATAATATAAATATATATATATATATATATATATATATATATATATATATTAGAAAGGAAAAAACGAAAGGAAATAGAGGAAGATAATCATCTCCCTGCCTCACACATTCAAGCCTCCTTCTTCTTTCTTCCTTCTCCCTTATTTTCTTCTTTTACTTTCTTTTGCTTCAAGAAGAGAAAACCCAATGCTTGTGGGTGAGAAGACAAGGATTTCTCATCTTCATTCTTCCTCTTTGATTCCAAAACGAAGAAAAACGATATTAGGGATTTTCAAACTGTCAAACACAATCCTTCACTTTTCTTCTAGATCTAAGCTTCGTTTCGCAAAGAGATAGAAGGGAAAGTTGTTCATCTCCATGCTACGGAGCTAGTGAACTAACTTTGGAAGCGACGTCACGAGCGGAGATTTTATCAGAATTACTCGTTGTACGGTAATCGCTCGTTAAAGCTATCGTTAAAGTAAGGACTCCTTCCAAACTTTTAGTTTGCATTTAGGGACTTATATGTGGTTGTGTGGAAAAGAAAGTTGTTAGGGTTGAAGTGTTGATTTGGGGAAAATGAATTTAATGCTTTTATGGGTGAAGTTTTAGAGTTGGTTTTTGGTAATATTGATGAGTGTTTCGTGGAAAATGAATTTAACTCATTTATGTGTGGTTTTGAGGAAATGAAATTTGATATATTTGAGTGGTGGATTATGATGATTTGTGGTTGTCGTGTTTGACATGATCATAATTAATATTTATAAATTTTGAGATGTATTTGTGTGAATTTTGAGGAAAATGAATTGATGTGATTTGGTGTGAATTGTGGATTGAATTTGAGAATATGTCTGAGTATGTTCTGTATGGAATTTGAAAATCATTAGAGTTAAACGAGTATTAAAAATGGGGATTCTTTTAATATCTCTGTTTACTTAATGATTATCGTGAAAATTATTAGAGTTAAATGAGTATTAAAAATGGGGAATCTTTTAATATCTGCATTTACTTAACGATTGTCGTGGATAGGGTCAGAGTATGCTCATGCATTTCATAGTACATGGCGACCGGATGGGCTATGGTGATAGTGGTGACCGGATGGGCCACGAGATGATTCCATGTGATTTGTTGGTTCATCTTATCTTTGCGAGGATTGTCGCGTCATGTAAGGTCTGCGATAGGCTGCACATTTTTGTAAATCGTACTGACCCGTGATAGGTGGCACCTCGGTAAATAGTACTTCGGCCTGTGATAGGCGGTGGTACATTTATGATTTACATTTTTTGTAAATCATGCTGACCCTTGATAGGTGGCACCTCAATAAATAATACTTCGGCCTGTGAGAGGCGGTACATTTACGATTTACATTTTTTGTAAATCGTGCTGACTCGTGATAGGTGGCACCTCGGTAAATAGTACTTCGGCCTGTGATAGGCGGTACATTTATGATTTACGTTTTTAGTAAATCGTGCTGACCCGTGATAGGTAGCACCTCGGTAATTTAGTACTTTGGCCTGTGATAGGCGATACAATTATGATTTACGGCCCTTCGAGGAGGGTTTCGGTTTGGAATTTCGAGTCCATGCATTTTGGCATATACGCATTGCATTAGGGTGCTTGGCACGCGAGTCATGTTTGATTTAAGATTATGATTGAGTGTTTGAACTCAAGTCGTCATGGTGATTGTGTTATAATTGCCAAGTGTCGATGTTTTGGAATTGCGTGTAAGTGTGGTTGATTGCAAAACCTTTTCGAAACTTAAGTTGTCGTGGTGATTTTGTTATAATTGCCAAGTGTGGATGTTTTGGAATTGTTTGTAAGTGTGATTGATTGAAAAACCATTTCAAAACTCAAGATGTCGTAGTGATTGCACTATAATTGTTAAGTGTGATTGTTTGGATTTGTATGTAAGTGTTGATTAGTTTCGATACCCTTTAAAAAGCTGAATTTTACTATTTTCTGCTGCTGTCTAATGTGTATTCGAATACAACAAGCTGTATTCGAATACATACATGTTGTTTTTGCCACTAACTTACTGTGTAGTCGAATACAGACTGTTGTATTCGAATACAGATATATTGTTTTTGCTGCTGAATGCTGAAACTGCCTTGTATTCAAATACAGAGATGTTGTATTCGAATACAACAGTGTTGTTTTGTTAAAAACTTCATTTTTCAACCTTGTTTATGAATGTTTGGCATATGGAAACCCTTTTAAGGTGCATGCTAAGTTGAAAGGTTATTTTGTGCATTTAAAAACTTAAATGTTATGTGTTAATTGTTAATTTCGATTGGTGACCCTTTACAACTATTGTGGAAATCTAGGCTTTGCCCTCAGATGAGAACTAGGGCCATCCTACCAGTTAGTACCCTATCGATGGGAATGTAATTGGACACACCTGACTGGAGTTGTGTTAGAGGATCTTGCGAGGCACGTGGAGATCACTCGGGTTATACAGTTTTTGTAGTATGATCAGATTAGGTGGACGTATAGGGACTAGATGTCTTTCTTTTTGGTTGTATCTATTTTAATTTGGAAGACTGTACCTATACCAATATTGTCCCCTTGACATTTTATTTGATGGATCCATGTACCACTTTTTGATGTGTAAATACTTTGGGTTCGTATTTCAAAAACTATTATGCTGCTTGTAAATTTTGTAGACTCATTTGTCGTTGTGTACGACTTAAATATTTATACAAAAGAATTTTCTTATTTATTTCTTTGTTATTATGAATCTGTTTTGAAAAAAAAATAATACACTCTCGCTGTTAAAAATCGGGGTGTTACACCTACTATGTCTTGTTTGTTGATTTGTGTTGTTATTTGAGGTCGCATTATCATCACACACCCAAATAGCTTGTTGGTATTCTCAGATTTGTTCACGAGTCTTTCCAATTGTTTCTTTTTTAGGTATTTTTATATCTTCAAATACTTTTTTATTACGTGCATACTATAACACTACGCCAAAAATGTTATTTAATAGTGTTCCTTTTACAGCGCTTACTAAATACAAGCATTGTTGTAAATATATTTTAAAAATAACAGAGCATATCACAGCGCTTTTTTGACAAGCGCTGTGAAAAAAGCATTGTTGTATGGTCATATAGCGTTTGCGCATAATGTTTATAAGACTTTTACAGCGCTGTACAAATGCGTTGTAAACTGAAGTGCCTTCACGTATTGTTTTACAGCGCTTTTTTCAAAAGCGCTATAAAAGACATGCGCTTTCAAATAATTAAATTACCTTATACAGCGCTTTTTTCACAAGCGTTGTAAAAGACATGTACTTTCAAATAATTAAATTACCTATTACAGCGCTTTTTTCACAAGCGCTGTAAAAGCATTCACTTTAAATAAAACTCATTTAGTTTTAAATATATAAAAACAAATTTAAAACAAATTTACGAACCCTCATCACTTCTACCCTGGGAACCCTCATATCCTCTACGTACTGTGCGGCCATCTACGTTGTCTCAGGTATTTATTAATTTGTTTAATTTTGTCAAAAAATCTTTAGTTTTTTAATAATTGAAAACTAATAAATTGTTATATATTAAATCTTCTTTTTTTTTGAAATATGTTGATCTGTTCTGTTTTGAAATCTTTTCTGTTTTGAAATTGTTATTAGATATGTTGATATTAGATATGTGGTGGTCACATTGCTTGCATTCTCCCTCCTTCACAAAATTGGGGTACCCCTTGGGGCACGCCCAAAATATCATACTTCCACCTTATATCCCCTACTAGTGTGTGATATCCCTCCTATGTGGGACTTCTTCATTTTTTCAATTCACAACAACACTAGCTCTCATAAATGTCATTATTATTTCCAACAAACTTCCATTAAATCATCATCATTTCCAACAATCCCCCACTTGAATTTAAAAGAAAAGTTTTTGAATGGCGTCAAACGCTTCTATAAGATTGTGCATTAACAAAGGTGTCTCTTGACTTGAACCTTTGCATAGCAAGTAAGATTCAGATTCAACAAGAGTGACTTGTAGTCTTGAAATCTATCTCTCACATCAAACTCACACACAACCTTTTCATTGGGTGTATTCTTAAAAGCCTGTGCATTTAAGGTCATGCTTGTGTATGCCAATATAGTGAACGCTCTACGAATTCTGCCTCGAAATTCCATAGGAAGCGGCCCCCACTTCCACATTCACACATAGTATAGATCTCCTTAACAGTTTCTATTATCTCATACTATTATCGCTTCAGGAATCATGCTTCTCTCATATATAATATAGTATGTTCATGTCATGTCCCTATGACTTGTTATTACCCATTGAACCTAATTATTGGGATCTCCATCATTTTAGGTCGGGTTACCATCATAAGTGACTCATTGATCTATAAGCAATAGTCTCATCCTTTTGGATGTATTTAGGACTTTCTCTCTAGCTAATCCTTTCGTCAAATAATCTGCTAAATTTTCACCAGTGCGTAGATGATCCACTATAACAACTCCTTTAGATAGTAATTCTCTAACTGTGATGTGCTTACGACGTATTTTTCATCTCTTACCGTTGTAATAACGATTCTCAATCTTTGCAATAGCCACGGTACTATTGTAGTTGATCAACACAGCTGGCAATGGTGTTTCCCACAAAGAGATATCTGCTAGCAAGCATCTCTACCAGCTTGCTTCTTCACTAGCAGTAACTAGTGCTATCATTTTAGACTTCATAGTAGACTGAGCCAATATCATCTATTTCTTCAATTTCCATGATGCAACACCACCGACTGTACTAAAAATATAGCCACTGGTTGCTTTGGAGTCATCTGATAAGGCGTTCCAATTAGCATCGTTGTATCCTTCAAGGACGACATAGTGCCTTTGATAATGTAATCTGAGACTCATGGTCCTATTAAGGAATCTCATGACCCTTTCGATAGCGTGTCAATGGTCAATACTAGGTCTACTAGTAAACTTGCACAACAATCCCACGACGTAGGCTATGTCGGGTCTAGTACAATCAGTGGCATACTCGAGGCTACCAATGATGCTCGCATATTCAATTTGTCTAACGCCTTCAGTAGTGTTCTTGAAAAGTTTCGCACTTGGATCATATAGGGTGCAATAAGGTTTACATTCAAAGTAATTGTATTTCTTTAGGACCTTTTCAACATAGTTAAATTGATCCAAATAAATTCCCTTTTCTGACCTAGCAATCTTGATTCCAAGGATTACATTTGCTTTTCCGAGGTCTTTCATATCAAAGTTGTTACTCAACAAGGATTTCACATTATTTACAAGATGAATGTATGAACCAAGTATAAGTCATCTACATAGAGACATATGATAGTGCAAATCCCATTTTCAAATTTGTAATAAATACATTTGCCATTTTCATTCACTTTGAACTCATTCGATATAATCAAATTATCAAATTTTTCATGCCATTGTTTAGGAGCTAATTTAAGACTATACAAAGACTTATCTAACTTACAAACCATGTCTTTTTGTCCATGAATTACAAAACCTTCAAGTTGTTCCATGTAAATTTCTTCTTCTAGGTCACCAATTAAAAAAGCTATTTTAACATCCATCTGGTGTATCACCAGATTATTAATAGCCGCAAGTGATATGAATACCCTAATGGATGTTATTCTAGTGATGGGTGAAAAAGTGTCGAAGAAATCTATATTTTCTCTTCGTCTAAAACCTTTGGGTACAAGGTGTTCCTTGTATTTATCAATATTTCCATCGGGTTTTAGTTTCTTTTTCAAGATCCATTTGCAACCTATTGGTTTGAAACCGGGAGGCAAGTCAACTAAGTGTCAAGTCTTGTTAGACTCTAGAGAATTCATTTCATCGTTTATAGCTTCTTACCATAGATCTGCATCCAATGATGATAGAGCTTTTTTAAGATTTGCAGGATCCGCTTCTAAATTATAGGCCATATATTCTAGTCCATAATCTTTAGCAACTCATACTCTCTTATTCCTTTGAGCTTATATTTCATCTTGTTTGTTGCTTTCAGTGCTTCTTCACATAGGAACTTGACTAGGTTCGTTGCCCCCACTATTTCTCGATTTGAAAGAAAATTTATTTTCGTAGAAGTCAACATCATTTGATTCTATGATCACTTCTCATTTAGTTCATAAAACCTATACAATTTACTATATACTACATACCCAATGAATACACATTCATAGGCTCTACTTGTGAGTTTAATTCGCTTGGGATCATGGATTCTGACATAAGCCAGACAACCCCATGTTTGAAGATAAGACAAGTTGGGTTGTCTTTTCTTCATTATCTCAAAAGGAGATGTTTTGATTTTAGAATTAGGAACTCTATTCAAAACATAACAAACAATCAAAATAATTTCCCCCCACTAGTGAGATGCAACACCAAAGTTAAGCATAATAGCAACAACTAGTTCAGTAGGAGTTCTATTCTTTCTTTCAGCTTAACCATTCATTTCAGGTGAATACGGTGTAGTAGTTTCATGTATAATTCCTTGGGTTTTATAAAACTCATTAAACAAACTGGAATCATACTTTGTTCCTCTATCACTACGAAACCTCTTAATCTTTTCACTAAATTGATTTTCAATTTCAGTTACAAAGATCTTAAACATGTCAAGCGCTTCACTTTATTTTTCATTTGATATACAAAAGTAAAGTTAGAGCAATCGTCAATAAAAGTGATGAAATAACGCTTTCCATTTCTAGTTAACATCCCATCAAGTTCACATATATCATAGTGTATTAAGTCTAGAGGTACATATTCTCTAACTACTGATTTATATGAACTCTTAGTTATTTTAGTTTGACTGCAAAAATCACATTTTTCAAAATCCTTTAGAGATAACTTTGGAATTATGCCTAAATTACTTAAGTTTGAAATCACACTTTTGTTCATATGATAGAGTCTAGCATGCCAAATATTAAAATCACACAACATGTAACCAGAAGGAAACATTTTATTGATTTCAACATTCAATTTAAACATGCCATCAGTGGCGTACCATTTCCCAACAAAAATATCATTTTTAGAAATAGTGTACAAATCTGCCCTTATAGACTGAGTAAACCCCGCCTTATTGAGAAGAAATCTAGAAACCAGATTCTTCCTTATTTCGGCAGCGTGCATGACATCCTTCAAAATTAAGCTCTTTCTAGAGGTGAATATTAGTTCTACATCTCCAATACCAGCAACATTAGTGGTGTGGAAATCTCCCAACAACACTTTCTTATCTTCAGCAGCATTATATATTTTAAATATAGCACGATCATAACAATCATAACGTGAGGCGTTTGACTTTAGTTGTTTGTTGTTTGGCTTTAGAACTACTCCGATGAATTTTCTTGTTATTTGCCACAAAAATAATTTCATCTTTCTAGTCTTGTTTACGAGATTCAAACTCAATTCTAAGGCGAGTTATCAGACTTTCTTGAGAAAATTCTTTTGTTTTATGTCTGAGAGAATTTTTAAAATCTTTTCAAGTAGGGGGCAGTTTGTCAATAATAATAGCAATATGAAATTATTCATTTAGGGACATACCTTCAGAGATGATCTCGTGAGCAATTTCCTGGATTTCATGAGATGGAGCTTCCAATGATCTGTCATTTGTCATTTGATATTTGAGGTAGCGACTAACAACATATTTTTTGGCTTCAACTTTCTTAGTATCATATTTCTTCTTTAGAGCATCCCAAACCTGTTTAACAATATTGCTGTCGGAACTGTAGTAATCATGCAGATCATTAGCAAATCCATTAAGAATATAATTCTTACATAAGTAATCATTATGTTCCTATTGGGTTAATTCAGTAGCTATCTTATCCTTTTCTGTTTGTTCACCTTCTTTTCGAAAAACAAGAATGTCATCCTTTAGAATGTTGGCAACCTTTTTCGTGGTTAGAAAAAACATCTTTTGTTGCCATCGTTTGAAATGAATTCCTTCAAACCGTTGTAGTCAGAAGCTGAAGAACCTGTCCCGATAATTTCGTCGGTAGACATGGTAGTTCAAAAAATTCTTAAAATTGTTGTTTTTGAATTTCAAGAAAACTTTTTAAAAATAATTTATGCCACCGAAAATATTATTGAGTTGAGTCGCGGACTAGGTCGCTCTCTTTAAGACGTTTCAAGACACTGCCCAAATTGTGCAAGACACATTATCAACCAAGAAGTCCCTAGGATAAAACAACCCACATACTTTGTATCGGAGTTTTACTACACCATAGAAAACCATTCTAGAATTACACTCTTAATATGGTAGTCCAATGATTACCACTCGTGATATGACACTAAGACCACTCGAAAGAAAGAGAAGAAAAAATAAGAAGGGGGAGAAGAGAGAAAAGCCTTAGATACAAAGAGCTTTTTGGTATGATTTTCCAACTAAGGAGAACCCTCTATTTATAGAGGAAATCTGCAACTGGATCTGAGAAAATCAAGGGTCCATCGGAACGTGTTGTCCAAGATATGACCTCAGAAACGTGCGCTCCAAAACAGTTAGAGACAAAACACAAGCATTCAGTTAATTAAAATAAATAATTAATTTTCACATGCTAAAAAATAATACATCACAAAGCCAAGGCCGAGCCGAGCCGGACGGACGGCGGCGCGTGTGTGGTGGTCAATTTACTTGCGTTCTTCCATTAAAGCATCATCATTTCCAACATTAACAATATTTTCCTCCATGGGTCGTATATCACAAGACCCTTTCTCATTACTCCCGACAACCTTATCACCCTCACAACTGTCATAAGGCTTTTTCTTCTTATCAATTTCAACAACCACTATAATGTTTTTTCTTCTTATCAATTTCAACAACCACTACAATGTTTTTTTTTTTTTTCAACAGTTTCAGTAAGTACTATAAGGCTTTTCTCCTTATTAGTTTCAATAACCACTTATTTTATTTTCGCCTTATCAATTTTAGTAGACCCAATGTCATTTACCATGACATTAAGTCCAATATCAGGTCCCATGTCATTTACTTGAACATTAGACTCTATGTCTTCAATTACAATGGGTGCACAATAAAAAGATGCACATTCCCATGGTTTTTTTGCTATGTGAAAAATCCTACTTGCACCTTTATCATCCTTTCACAATACCAGATCATTTTAGGTGAGATGCGTCATAATACCGCATGGTGTTTACACGTAGGTAATCCATTTCCTCCAAGTTACTTAATACTTCAAAAAAGGACCTTCAATCTGAATCACAAACCTAAGTTGTCTCCACCGCCATGATAATCTTTATGAATAAAATCACCAAAACAACTCCAATGATGTACCACACACTCAAATTTACCCTCCACGTTTGCAATCTTGAGAACAGACCACACCTAATAAAATAACATGTAGAGACATCCAAGCCAACGCTATAAAAATGGAAAAATGATAAGAACCATAGGATAATAAAAAGTAAACAAAACCCTAACTCAGAGACTATATAACACAAGGACCACAACAGAAGAAAAAAATACAGGGACAACAAATAAATAAACATAATGGTTTGGTTCAGAATGTAATGGACGTTGGTGAGTTTAACGGGTTTGAGTGTGGGGCGGAGATCTCAATTATCAAATTATACAATTTGTAGATGACACGGTCTTGGAAGGAGAGGGGACTTGGAGCAAATTAAGGATTATCAAAGCTATAATACGTGGCTTTGAGCTTGTATCCGAGTTACGAGTAAACTTTTTCAAAGCAATCTTTTTGGCATAAATATAGAATTAGATACATTTTTAGAAGCAGCTTGTACGTTCTTATCATGTTGTGATGATTCATTGGCTTTCAAATTCCTTGGTTTACTAGTTGGCTCAAATGTGAGGCGAGTTTCTACTTGGGTTCTAGTTATTGAAAAATTAAAGAAAAGACTAGTTGAATGGAAAGGTGATATTTTTCGATGGTAGGGTAGGGGTGGTCTTATTGAATTTTGTACTTAATAGTTTCTCGTTATAGTATTTTTTTTTTCTTCTATAAAGCTCCAAGAAAAAGCTATTATTGATATTGAGAAAATTCAACATTATTTCCTTTAGGGAGGTGTGGAGGAAGACAAGAAGATTTGTTAGGTGAGCTATAGAAGAAATTTTGTAGACTAAAGGATCAAAGGGGTTTTGGCGTGAAAACTGTGAAAGAATTCAACATTGTCTTTAACATTGCCTCATTGTATAAGTGGAAACGACGAATACTACATGAAGACAACGTCGTATGGAGCAAGGTGTTATCCTGCATCTATGGTCCTCTAATTCCCAAAATTCTAAGCAGAGAAGCACAACGTTTATTAGTTGAACTTTTGTTAGGAATAGATTCAGGTGGTTTGCAAACAATATTTCAATCAAACATGGAGATGGTAAAAATATTCCATTTTGGTGTGATAAATCATTTGGTAAATGCCCTTTGAGAGAATCATACCCATTATTGTATCAACTATCCCCTCGGGGTTCTATTGTTGAAATGTGTTCAATGATGAACAATGTTTAGGATCTTGGTTTACTATTTATAAGACACTCGATGTGAGCAATCTAAGGAGCTAATGATGCTACTTGTAGGTAGAACTGTAAAAGAGTTAGGTACTTTAATATTTTTTTTTTAAATTCTTAATATTAAACCCTTATTAAAATAATTTTTTTAAAATCTGGATCCATTATTTCATGAGGATTAAGAGAGATGGTTCCCAGGCTTCCAATACTTTGATAATTTTGAAATTTTTTATTTAAAAATTTTCCTAATTTATTTTTTTTGAAAAAATATTGAAAAATATTAAAAAATATTTTTTTTTCTCAAAAAAACTTGAGAAAAATAAATAAAAAATTCTCGAAAAAATTGATTTTTTTTTAAAAAAAAACTGTAAATAATTTTTTATAAAAAGAAATCGAAATTTTTTTATCGGTGAAAAAAAATAAAAAACAATTGTCAATTTTTTTTAAAACGTGGGCCTATAGGCTCATTAAGCTCACAAAATTTTAGGGGGCTTTCTTTTTGGAGGTCTTTTAAATTATAAAATTTGTTGACCCCTCCAACATGTGTCCTGAGGTCAATAATTAGGGAGCTTGTCAAATTAACAGCTCTACTTGTAGGGGATGTCCCGTTTGAAAATGAATCTGATGAGTGGTATTGATCGATGTATAGAGTGCAAGGTTTCTGAATGAAATCATGCTTTATAACATGGTGGTTGACGGGGGAATTTACAAAAGGCATTAGCAAATCTATGGAGGAAAAACATTATGTCAAACATTCAAGTGTTTGGTTGGTGACTTTTGTTGGGACGTTTTCCTACAAAGATAGAGCATGAAAATAGAGATATTCTAAATGGTAGTAACAATGTAAGTTATATTTCTATTTTCAAGAAGGGGAATCTATGCACCATGTCTTATTTTTATGTCCATTTGATAAAGTGACTTGGTGTAAGATTTGTTGTTGGATAGGTATTGATGTTCTCGAGAGGTATGTGAGAGAGATTCACTCATCTCTTTTTAGAGAATTAATTAAAGGGAGAACTCATAAAAAGTGAAAAAGTTTGACTTGGTTTGCTCCCTGCTAGTGCTTATGGTTACTAAGGAACAACATTCTCTTTCAAGGTGGGATAGGTGAAGTAGCTGTACTTATACATAATGTTAAATTTATCTCGTGGTTTTGGTATATGACTAGAAAAAATAACAATTCATGTTGTAACTATGCCTTATGGTGTTCTTATCCTTTAGGTTGCATCCACCATGGTTAATTCTTTGTATTTATAATGAGTTTGGAGTACCTCTTATACTCCCTTTAAAACATTTTGCTTATAAATAAAACCCTAATTTTTGGAAGACAACAAAAACTTTTGTTTCAATGCTAAACAGAAGAAACAAAATCTTAAGAGAAAACAGAACTATAGTTAAGGTATCAAAATAGAACAAAAACTAATGGCTTAAAACTTATATTAGTCCTACAAAATAAAACTTTTAATTTAACTCCCTACAAAATGTAATTGTTTTTCATTTTAGTTCATAATATTTAATACTGTTAGTTTTTAAAAAGTCGAATAATTAACTACTTTAAACTTAGTCCTCGCAAAATTCAAGAAATATGGTTCTAGTCCTTGCAAAGTAATTTTGTTGTTGTTGTAATCCTTATAAAATACAAGAAATTTGATTTTAGTCTCCATATAATAATAAAAATTGTTTTACTCCTGTGTAAGTTTTTTTTTAATAAATTATAATTAATGTCTTATAGTTATTATCATTTTTATTTATAAGATATACAATTAATTTTAATTAATTGATTAATGACCAACATTTATTCCGTGTATGATTATATGTTCAATCAATTTCTTTAACAACTTATTTTCAAATAAAGAACATGAACAAAGTTAGATTGTGAAAATATTATATTGTTTTTAAGACAAACTCTCAAATTAAAGTTTTGATGAAAATAAGCAAAGGTTAATTAAGAACGTTAATTATGATTCTAAAATGTTATATTAATTTAACTTGTGCTTTTGAGTGAATTAATTCAAAGATAGGAATCAAGCAAATCAAAGAAATCAGATAAAAATTGAACAAATAAATAAACAAGAATATTCTGAACAAAATGGAGAATGATCTCCAAGATCAAGATTGATCGTCTCAGCCTCTTGACCAATCAATCTCCACTATTTCAATGAAGTTTTTTCCTCTGAATATTAGACTAAGTTCACCAGTACATGACAAGGAACAAGTTGGATCCTTTTCAGTCAAAGAAGATTTTCGAATCATTAAGATAAAAAGTCTTAAATCAAGCTAGTTGAAACAGTCTAAATCTTCTTCATCCAAACTCTCAAGAAAGTTTAATCAACCTTGATATGTACAAGACATCAGAAAGACATCCATAATGATCAAAACTAAACCTCTAGATTGATCATCAATCTCCAACAAGTTCAAACTGACAAATCCAGATTGATAATCAATCTCTGTTTCTACCGAAATTCAGCATTGATCTCCTTATTTTTGCAGAAGTTCATACTCATTCACCAAAATGTTTTGTACAGAATCAAGGCTCCAGATCGAAGCTGTAACATCAATAATTACATATGAAGCTTTAAGGATCATTAACACACGAAGGCAATATGATCAAGTACAATTAAAACAACACTAGTCAAACAGGATTTAAATGTTCAAAGGCTGGTATATTGTTAATCATATATAGTGGTTTTGGTCAAAATTGACAGAGCATCATCAACATCTCTTTTGACCATTATTAAATGCTCCAAAACGCCTATAAAAGAAAGGCCAGTGTCCAGGGAAAATGCAGAAGTTCAAGTGTTATCAAGTCTCATAAATCATTTATATTCACATACTTAAAATTCTCATTTTCAAAAAGAAGAATGAGTTTTGAACATTTATATTATACTGTTTTATTATTACTAAATTCTTTGTAAAGAATCGAATCTCAAACAAGAGTTGAGACATCTCAGATTCTATCAAACAATCTCATCATTATTGTAAAACTCAAACTATAAGAGTTTAAGTATAGTTTGCATATATTGTAATGAATCCTATCAAGATCGATATGTGATTAATTTGCTTTCTGGTGGAAAGAAATAGAACTTGTAACAGATCAATGTTGATCTAAGCTAGGTGCTGTAAAACCAATAAAGTTCTTTGTTTTGAACACTTAATGGAAAATCTCACGGTTGTGAGGATTGGACGTAGCCCACGTTGGGTGAACCAAGATATACCTTTGTGTGATATTCTTTCTCTTATCTCTTTATTTATTAAGCTTTATTGATTAACTGAGATAAAATATAAACTGAATTTCTATTTTTTAAGCTAACCAAGAACGTTCTCCGTTTTCTAGTAAAAACAAAGAACGTTATCCGTTTTCTGTTTTCTTAACCAAGATCATTCTTGAGTTAAATCTGTAGTCTTTTTCAAGAATTTTTAAATAGATACATTTACAATTCAAACACCTATTCCTTGTAAATCGACATTACTATTTCAATTGTATTATAATTGTTCTGATTTTTATTTTAATAATATTAATAAAATACTAATTTTAAGTAATTCTTTTGTGACAAAAGTTTGATTCATATATGATTTTTTAATAATTTTTTTATTATAAAATCATATAAGATACAAATTTTTTTTGACACAAATGAATTTGTTAAAATTAGTATTTTATTAGTACCATCAAAATAAAAATTAGAACAACTTTATAACGTGTTCACACTCTAATTTTCAAAAAAAA